>OZ016503.1:25737746-26170246 GCA_963966595.1 Physocephala rufipes
GAATTCCGCACAGTAAACCAGCATTGCTCACTTCACAATATTTTGCCAACTTTTTTCTTAGCGAGACGCGCAAGAATGCTAATTACTTTTCCAATAAAACTGAAGAAATGAATGCGCTCATTTATAATTATCAACCGGTATATACCGGACCTCTTGGTTCGGTATTTGCTCAGCAATATCTATTTGAATTCCATAATGCTGCACCGTCTGCGTACCTGGGGTTCAAAATGTGGACACAAGTTGTGTTAATTTCAACAGGAGTAATTGCATTAAGGCTATTGTTGCTTCCATTAAGACTATATTAACTTTTATATACCCTACATTCGAAAGGAAGGGGTTTCGGTGCTTAACGGTGCTTACGGCTTACGGCTAAGTAACTTTGCTATACGAGTGGATTATAAAATCAAAATTTTATATTCGGGTTAAAAAATATGCTTTCAAGGGTAGGTGTGATCCGGACATTGATTATTGGTAATAAATTATAAATTTATTTTGCGGGTGTAGGATATATAAACTTCGGTTATTTGTTCATTAATAAAAGATATTTAAATAATGAAATAAACTAAGTAGTCCAAACAATAATAGTCAGATAAAATGTAGAAATAAAAGGAAAGAAGAGTAGAGGTAGTTCCTATTTAATAAAGCAAAACTAAACTAAAAATAAATTATTATAAATATATTTATGTTTGTATTTATAATTTTTATTTATCAGCACATAACCTCATTCTGCATAAATAATAAAATATAAATTATTCAATGATTAGAAATCTCACTAATTCTTCTGATCTCTCTTCGTGTCACTAATTCGTATTGTCTGTTCTGAATCTGTACAAAATGAGTATCCAGAGAATTGAATGCAATTTTCGAGAACAACTGAATGCAATTGTGATAAAAGCTTTTACTTTTCTTCAGTTGAACAGAAACCATAAGAAAAGATAAACAGTTGAGTAAGCGATATCTTTTCTGTCGTAACAAACGTATTTATTGAAGATTTTCAAAAAGTTTATATATTCTAGTAAAAATAAATTAAAACAAATAATAAAAACAAATAAAAACGGAAATGTCCAAAGCAATTAATGAAACGAACACGCAGCCAATAATTGGTGTACTTTGTATTGATGTTTCACAAAAATTAAGAGAAATCGATGGAACTCGAGTGAAGAGTTATATCGCAGCGTCTTATGTTAAGTGGTTGGAGGGTGCTGGGGGACGTGTCGTACCCATATGGTAAGGTGTCAGAAAAGGAAACTAATAATATCTTAGCGTTAAATTTGTTTTTCTGATTACTAAATTATATACGATAGTATCAGTTGACAATTGATTGTATGAGAAATGCTTGAATTATGAGTTACAATTAGAGATTTTAGTGCACGATAGCTTTCCGTCTGAATTTTTCTTCTCTGTTTCTCTCTCAATCTCTCAATCAAAGCCGCTCTGCTTCCTTTCTAATTCTATGGCTTGAGGAAGAAAGTAATAACTCTCTCAGATTTTTCTGCAGACCGCAAATTACGGGTTGGTCGTCGTTTAATTCAAAAACTAAAATATTTCCTTTGTTATTTTAACGCATTTAAATTGATTGTTTCGAACTCAATTTGATTTTAAAGTTTCAAACTTAATTACTCTGAATTTTCTCTGAATTTAAACCTGAACAAAATGAAGCGAAGAACGAAGAATGAAGAGAACGAATTTTCACTTAGGAACTGACCTTACATAATAAAAAACAATTGTTAAAATTTCCAACTTTCATTATCATTCAATTATTTATCTCTTTTGCAGGATTGCTCGATCTCGTGAGTATTACGAGAATATATTGAAGAAAATTAATGGGTTCGTATAATGATGATAATGATGATGAATGTTGTTGTTATGGTTCAATGTAAACTATTTCATAGTCTTCGATGAATTCTTTCTTCAGAATTCTTATACCGGGTGGTGCTGTTTTTTTCGATGAAGATAATACAAATGATAAAGATGAATGGCGTAACGACTGTGTTCAAAGTTCGAAATATATTTACGAAATTGCTGAAGAACAGAATAAATGTGGTAAATATTTTCCCATTTGGGGCACTTGTTTGGGGATGGAGTTGTTGTTATTGCATTCAGCTGAAGGCAAAAATCCGCGAAAAGATTGCGCTCCTATGGATTGTGGATTACCAGTAGAATTTGTGGAAGGTAAGAGAAAACAAAGAACAATGAACAAATGGTGGGAAGGATAAAAAAGTAATTGGGACACCGAAAAAAATTAGGTTTTGTCAAGGAAGAAAAATCTTAAGACAGAAAAATCATGTTATGAATAAGCTGGGAAAAAAGTCGAGAATTATTGAAAGACAAGTTTATAAAGTTGAGAAGGCAGCAAATAGAAAGTGAGGTATATTTCGAAAGCTAAGGAAAGTACTGTTTACAAGAAAAGCTTTCGAGATTGCATCGATATTGTTGAAGTCATAAAAATTGTCTTTCTCTCCAGCGGCGTTTGTCGTTACGTTTGGTATTAATTCGTTGATTGTCTTATGATTATCTTTAATACTCGCATTAATTCAAAAACTACACCATCATCAATGCGTCTTCTATTATTTATTGACTTTCTCATGTCGTCTAGCCAGCATTGCAAACAAACGTGACAAAATCGGTGTGAAAACTATTAAGGTACAATCGGTGTAAAACTATTAAAATATTAAATTACGACAAAATTGGAGACAATTATTTCATAAGTTACGTCTGGACTATGAATAATTTAATAGCTCTGATTGGCTTCGAAATCATCGTATGTTGCACAAAATCCAATTTAATGAGATTCATTAATGATTCAATTGAATTATATGGCTTTCTTATTACGCAAAGATTATCAAGTCAGACAGATTCAGATGCAAAGTCAGCTCCAGAAAAATGAGATATTCTCAAATTATTCCATTTTCAATATAAATTTGTATTTACTATTACATTATATTTTATTGTATGTAATAAATACATTTTTTATATATATATTCAAAGGTTTTCGCAATTCAAAATTATTTTCAAATCTTAGTGACCAGCTTGAGCATATAATGCGTACGAAAGCTTTCGCTTATCATTTTCATCGTTATTGCATTAAGGAGGACGTAATTATTAATTTTTTATGAATTCTAGTTTATTGATTTACCTTTTAATGTTTACTTTCTTGCAGGATTTAGTGGAAACTCGAATTAAAAAAGACTGGCATGTTTTAGCGCATAATCAAGACGGCCAAGGTTTGGAATTCATCTCAATTCTGGAACACAAAATGTATTCATTAAGAGTCTGATGATCTCTAGTAATGATATCTATATACATATATGTTTGTCTCCATAGATATCCATTTTATGGTGTCCAGTTTCATCCAGAGCGGGTTCAATACGAACAAATGGGTGGAACCAATGACCATTGCTTACATGATTTGAGCTCTATTAGGGCTGCCCAATATTTCACCGAGTTTTTTGTAAATGAATGCCGCAAATCCGAAAATCATTTCACTTGCACCGAAGATGAATACGATCACTCTATATGGAATTTTGAGGTATCATTTTGCGGTCGACATAAAGCTCACTGGGCACAATGCTATTTGTTCGAGGAGAATCCTCAATATCTTCAAAGCAGTTTCGATGTCACGTAATGTATTCATTTCGTAATGAAAGTAAAATAACTTGAAAATGTTAAAATTACTAAATGTTAACATATTAAGCCCTATTAAGTATTAAACCGTAACTCTTATCACAAAACATTAAAATAATATGAATAATATGAATTTATTTATTATGCAATATTAGTCGCTTCTTTTAAGATGTTTTTATAGACATATGTATATATTTTCTAAATAAATTACAAACATTTAAATAATCAAAGAAGAAACAAGAAATGGTTTGTTTATGTTTTAATAAATGGACGCATTTGGAAAGATGTTCAAATTAAATCGAAATGAAAAGTAACTGAAAAAGATGATAAATTCGAGAATACTCGATTGAAAGCACAAGACCAGATAAGCAGAATTAGATAAATTCTGCTTTAATTTACTGAAGAAATTTACAAGAAGAATTTCTGCTAAAGCAAGAAATTAATAAGATTGATGATAAAAGCGGTTTAGAGCTATGAGAAAAAATTGCTGGCAAGAGCAAAAGACGAAGCCATTGTGTTGTTTTGTTCGACATAATATGAATGAGATAATTAATTTGGGAAACAATCGTAAAATTAATGCTTAAACAATTACGAAGAGATAATAAAGAGTCGTATATGTTAGACGATACAAAACGCCATAGGATCTTAAGAGCATGGGTGTCCTAAATTGGATTATGTATGAATAGAGTGAATTTTTTTTATTGAAAAATAAATCTGAAAACTGGAAATTAAAATTTAAACTTAAACTAAATTAATACCAAAAATTAGACTTCGAAATTCTTTTAGAACACGTTATTTTTCTCTTTTAATCTATCTTTGAAAACAAACAACCGTGCATTAAAATACTGCCACCCCTGCCCTGCCATTGCACGCTATATCCTTTTATACTTCCAAAGTGAAAAGGATGTATTTGGGTCAAGCATTAAAGCACTAAGAAATCCTTCGCTTTTCGTTACTCTCATAAGTGCTGTTGATGAAGTATTTTAAGAGAAAGAAGAAGAAGAATCATTAAAGATTTTATTTGAGTGCTATCATCTAAAGAACCATGTTCATCATTTAAAAACTTTTAGGCAATAGAAAGTCGTTGAATTAGCGACACATGAGTTACAATAAAAATGAGTAGTGATATTTTTTGTTCTTATTATTGTTCTAATTTTTTCTTATTATTATTTTTTGTTCTTTAATTTCTGGTAAAAATCAATTTGACAATTGATGAATTAAATTTTCCAAGTACTTTTGAGGAGTTTCCTCATCCACCCTGTGATTGATAGCACCCTGTGATTGTGTCTGTTTAAGTGATTGATAGCAATTTATGAAAAGCTTCTGGTCAAAATGTAATGAATGGATGTGATAAATTGGCCTATTTCTCCAACCATGACAGAAATCGTATGCTTAAAGAGATACGAATCGTTGAATTTCGGTTAAATTTAGCATCACATCGTACCCTTTTCTACATTTCGCATCGTATCTCTATCATCCAGTCCCTTCTGGCCTATCAGGAAAACACAAACAATGATGTCCTTGTGCTTGCAGTCATTCATATGATACAAATATAGATCAAATGTAGGTTTATGGGTATATGTGTCTGTGTGTGTGCCTGCATATGTATGTGCGTGTGTGTGGAAAGTTCACTGTTCATCTGCTTACAGACGACCAAGGATAACAATGACGATGTTGATCTATATTCTATTTTAAACTCCGGGTTTTTCGGTTTATCAATATTGACGATGTGAACAAACCGTCCACCTGCAGCGTTGCAGCATTTGCCGCACTGCATTCAGATGTGTACAGTATAGTTATTTTTTGGTTGTTTTTTTATTCTTTGCAGTGAAATGAGAGCGCTTTTAGAATTTCTCTCACTCTTTCTTGCGCTTCGTATCTTTTGTATAGTTTTGTTTTTATATCATAAGATGTATTTGCATCTGCACTTCAATTGTTACTGTGTGTATTTGTGTGTTTGTGTTTGTGTGTGTGTAGATATGGATAGGCACACATGCAAACCGATGAGGTCAGTGTACTTAAACTAGGTTAAAAATACCGATTTCATACTCATTCCGTTTTCAGTTCTCAATTCCTCTCTTTCTATATTACATCGTCAGGAACAACAACAACAACAACAATATTCGACCCATTGCTTCGGGAACAACAATGACCATTTGCCAGCCTCATTACAGCAACAACAAGAACAACAGCGATTCGATTTGTTTTTGTGGTCGCAGAAGCTGTGACGTCATTTAACTAAAAATAGCATTCCTCCCGCCTTCTTCCCGCCTCCTTTCTTCCGTCATTTTATTCTTTCTGAAATCCTTCCGTCTTCGGTTGGTATTACAATAATTTTTTTTCTTTCCGTGAATTCTTCCGTAAATCGTGTATAATTATTTGAGAAAATCAGAGCGAGGACATTAATTTTGCTTTCTTATTCATTTATGCTTTTCCATCTCCGTCATCTTTAGTGATTCCACTCTGATGTCCTCGTCTCCAGATACCGCTATTGTGGCTTTTGCGGGTTTTCTTCTTTATTATCTGGCGTGAGTCTCAAAGAAAAAGACTTTTTATTTTTATTTGGATGCGAATTTTATTTATTTCTTGTTTCAATATAAATTTCCAGAATTTCAGAATAATTAAAAATTATTGAGAATTTAATATATTAATTAAATTAATTAAATGTATGGTCTTTTACCTAATTAATAAATTATTGTTTTATACTACAATATAATACCGTCATACCTTCGAAACCTTCCTGGTGACTGCAAATATTGGCTGTCCATTTGATTACAAGTATTTAAAATATCATGGTCATTGCAGTCAACGATTAATGCTGCTCACTCAATAGCCATGATGGACCGGTATGGCTGGGTAAACGTCCTGTGTAAACGTCTATGTACACGCGTAACGTATTACAGCTCAACTAATGATAAAGATGTATGTGAGTGTGATGGTGTATGTATGGGTACGTGCATGTATGCACTTTGAATTGTAATTGCAATCAACACAATAGTCGAGGAAAAACAACGATTGCAGCAGCGGCAACCGGCTATAGACAAAGCCGGTTAGTGTACGAACTGAAGTACTCATTGTTTTTACATCCTTGAAAAAATGCGGCATTTGAAGTTGAACGTATCTGCTTCCCCACCAACAAACGCCATTGCGGCATTCTGTGAGGAGAAAGACGTCGAAATTTCCAGAATGAATTTTAACCGAAGCGTTTGGTATTGAGAAGAATCAGAATAAAAGGAAGGACAAAAGTGGTGCAGATGATACTGCAAAGCAAAGGAAGTAAAGGAAGGGAATAAGTGGCTGGCGGTTGGCAAGGATAAGTGGCGGGGGGGGGGGTAAGTGTATAAAAGCAAAACAAGGTAATCAATGTAGCGCTGTTTGAACATTACTACTGGATACACATTAACGTATACGCATACGATGTGTTTAACGTAAAGGTTACCGCATAGACCGTGACCCAAATAAAAACTAAAGACCAAATAGACTGCTATGACAAAATGTCGAGAGTATTTCGACGACAATCCGCAAATCCGCCGCCATCAAGTTTTAGTTGCATTAGCGACGTCATCGGAACAACGACGCAATGACGTTGCAAAACTTTTGGAAACAAATTATATTGTTTTGAATGAAATGAAATATTTTCTATGAAAATATAAATCGCTTCACATCCATTTTTGGTTGTACGCGCTTTTGTTTATTTTGAATTGTTGTTTATTTCATTCCATCGCATTGCATTATATTGTAATCGATTTGAACTTTCATTATTTTTAATATTATTTAAAAGTAGCCTATACACAATCGTCTGTCGGTATGTTGGGACTATTTGATTTGTATGCTTGAATAAGTTTTAATATGGCTAAAAAAAGACATGTTAAAAAATATTTTATAGTCATTTAGAAAGCTAAAAAAATTTAAATAAAATTTTTATTGCAAGTTACAAAAGACGAAACATAAAAATCAAGAGAAAGATATAGAACTAATATAACATGATTAAACTGAAATAATGCAAATACATTGCTTTCTTAATGAAGACTTAAATAAGCTTTGTTTAGAAAAATAAAGAATTATTTTCCAATTTCATTTATTTATTGCGAATTTATATATTTAGAGTATTCCAAACTTTATACAATTAATACTGAATTTTTAAAAAACCAGTAAAAACAAGCATGCATCTATCCAGTTTCATTACATTCAAAACCGAGCGAATCATCGAGTTTAATTCATGACAAGGTCAAGACAGAGATATAAAAATATACCTTCACCATCGGTTCTTTTTCTTGATCTATTAATTGGTATTGTCTATTAATATTACGAATTTTACGAATATTACGAATATTATGAATATTGCGAATATTACGAATATTACGAATATTACGAATATTACGAATATTACGAATATTACGAATATTACGAATATTACGAATTTTTAAAGAAGTCGAGAAGGAAACAAATAATCGTATGTATTTTAAATTCGTTCGTAAACACTCCTTCCTCTTCAGAAGAACCTTAACAGTATTGATGACGTGATTTCTTTAAAACATCTGGGTTGACTGAGATTTGACCTTAACTCAAAGCGAAATCCCACGACTTACAACCGATGCTATTTGTGTCGAATTTATTATAAAATGACTCGACCCAGAGACCGAGTAACCCAATGCCGTGTTTAATTTAATTTCATTCGATTTCTTGTATGCGTTGCTCGTTTTACTTTTAGGAATTATTACTGTGCGGAATACGAATGCCAGTCATCTATTATACTCTCTTGACCACCCTTCTCACCCTTTGTTATTATTTTTTCATGTTTTGCCATGAATACGATTTTTTTTAAAAGCATAAAATGAATTTGACTTTGAATTTTTTTCGCTCATTTTAACGGTTTAACCAGTATATGTTATATTTGTTGTTGCTGTTGGTTATTATTATGGTTTTTTATTATTTTTATAATTTTAATATCATTATTATTATTATTATTATTATTATTATTATTATTATTATTATTATTATTATTATTATTATTATTGCTGTTGTTATTATTATTATATCTCGCCGTGATTTGGCTTTTTGCAATCTATAAACTATCAATCAATCATTACAATCATCAAGTGTATTCATTCCAAAATTTTGAGAAAGAAAAAAAGAAGAAGGAAATGAAGGTCATCTAGAGGGAAGTATGACTTAATTTTTATTTCAATAATATTTATTATTGAGTTTATAGAATTTTTTAAGGTTTATTGAATTCCTGAGAGCTTTCGATGAGAGAAAACCCATATTTGGTTCAACTATTTCATATTTTAGAGAGAGAGAGAGAAAAATAAACCAGGAATTTGGAGACGGAGGTGAGGAGAGGAAATGAGGAGAGTATACGGTAACAAGATAAATTGCTCGCTTGCACGTGTTGATCGTTTCCGCAAATTGATTGATTTAGAGTAAGATTGTACTCATCACCTAAATTGGCTCCTCATGTCTACGGCCGGAGGGGGGGGGGATAGGAAAAGGGAAGAAAGCAAAAATAAGACCAAGAGTAAGGAAAGGAAAAAGCAAAGAAAAAAACGGAAAGAAAGATAGGAAATCAAGATAGGAAAGAAGAAATAAGTGAAGGAGGGAGAAGTAAAGAAAGAAAACTGAAACGAAGAATTGGTGATGCGTAGAAAGGAGTGGGAGGTAGGTAAAAGTGATTCTTTATTGTGGCCACTGTTATTGCGTCGGTACGTGTTCAGGCATTAATTATGTTTAAGGTGACAGATGCTATTTTCTCTTCGTCGTCGTCTTCTTCTTCTTCTACGCCTTCTGCGACCAAATAGTGTTTGTGACTATCAGATAAGGGAAGTTGTTTGGTCTTGCTTATTCGTGTCGAATCAATAAATTAGAATGCTGTTGAATTTTTATTTTATTGGCATTCATTTTGGCCTCTCTACCAAAACCAGCCAATTATTTTCTGATAACGTTTGTATATTTTAGTTTTAGAAAACGCCATGAAATTAATCATATTGTGATTAATGTGATAAAATAATTTCTGAAAAATCGAAATTAATTAAAATTAAAAAATAATATAAATTCACGAGAGGAAATTATTTTAAATTGTTAATATTTAGAAGAATGTCGTTTATATAAAAATATTTCATTAAGTGGTCTTTCTTCTTCTTCTTTTGATTTAATGTAATTACTATTAATTTTAAATTTATAAATTTCTTAAAAAAAACTCAATTATTTCAAAATTATTGAATTTTCAAAATGATCTTTAACTTCCATAAAATTTATGTGAAATATTTCTGTAATATTGTGATAAAAAAGAATTTGAATTATCTTCTTTATTGTGATAATCTTTTGGAAGAAAATTCATTTTTTGGAAAATAATAATTTTATGTTGATTGATTAGCAAAAACAATTATTGCTTCCTGATTTTGTGGTAGTCCATCATGGCGTATGATTGATAACCAAAATATCAGCACTATCATAAATAAAATATAATTTATTAATTATAAATAAATCAACACTATAATAAATCAATTACCGTATCATTATTATTAACGGTATATTTCTCAACGTAGAAGATTTTTACGGTATAAAAATCGTGCAGTATTCGCTTTGTACAAATTATAAATTAATCCTAAATAATGTGAACAAGTTTATAAAAATATTACATGAGAGTTTATAACGAGCTTTATATGACATCTAGTACATATACACCCAGATCCAGGATCAGGGGAGGACCGGAGGATTGAGCTTGCTTTATGAAATAAGCAAGCTTACTACAGCGTTTCATGCATTTTTGGAAAATCTGAGACTGAATAATCGCACCGTCTGAAGCACTGAAATGTAAATTGTATGCCAGGGACATGCTTTCAAATGCCAGATTTCACTTGTCGTTGTTGTTAATTTTGTTATTATTAGTTTTGTTATTACTGCCGTTGTTATTGCTATTGTTGATGAATTATCAACAATGCAATGCTGTTGCTTGCGTTGTTGTTTTGTCCTTTTATGTTGCTTTGAAGCTGAAACTTTTCAATTGTTAGTCGTCAGAATCAATCACTAGGATAACCTTTTCTAAAATTACCACAAAAGGAGAAAACAAAAAGCTGAATTGTTTATAAATAACTTTAGGTAGTGGTAGCTATAGTCATCATCATCGTCATTATTATCATTTTGAATGATGTATAAAATTCTTTTAATTTATTCTCTAATTGTTATTTATTTACTTTTGAATAGTGCTAAAAACAGAAACGCTATTTGGATTTGTTTTATAATTAATTTTAATAATTAGAATAATAAATAAAAGTGAAAATCAGAAAATTGACATTTCTTTGATAGTATTATAAATTTCAATTGAGATAAATTCTGGGATTTTTTCGGGTTCCTAACAAAATCCCGAACGACGAAATAGCGAATTACAAAATCACGAACGATTAAACCTCGAGCGACAAAATCCCGAAATGATAAAATCCCGAAACGGTAAAATCCCGACCCAAGAATATCTCGAAATGACAAAATCACTAAAAAGTATCGATATTAAAATTCAATTGCTCTAACAGTTTTAGTTTAACAGTATTCTTAAATATAATGCATGCTTCATTGCTAACACCATTATGGTGTACCAAGTGCTTGTATATGGGGTCCTTCGGCCGCGGCAGGGGTTAGAACCCTCAGTAATTAGAACACTAGAATTCGCTGTTCTAGAAAATTAAGTGGTTGCATTTGATGGCTTCTGTCGCGGCAATGATTGTAAGCAAGCAAGTCTTGCTTTTCTTTCTAGTGAGATTTCATAAAATGTTGTCAATTTTTAATCCATGGCAAATAGTTTTCTTAAAGCAACTCTGAAAGATCTTTAGGAAATTTTATTCAATACTTTTATTCCTATTAATTAAAAAAGTTATCCTTGAGGACTTATCTTTGTTAGTGATGCTATATTTAAATCGAATATATGGCCATCGTGACTACAATTAATTCCGACTTTATTTTTTTCAAAAATTATTATAATTAAATCAGCAAGGAAACCAATTAAATTGTTGTAGAAAATTATCTAGAGAATCTAATTTGTCCACAACGGAAATATTGAAAGGAAAAATCATTCATGAAGAAATAAGGAAAAGGAAGTAGGAGAGAAAATAAAGGCCGAGGAAAAAATGGGAGAGCAAAATGGAAAAGCAATTTAAACTATTTCATAGGACAGCCATAGGAAGGAAGCAACCGGACCGCAACCAGACAGCAGGAAGGAACCAATTATTTTACTTTTCTTTAAGACTATTATGTAGTGTCTTAACATACTAACACACACATTAACACACACATAAACGCGTATAACTTTTTACGCATATATACCATAATGAATTAATATGCCTACACTCACTGAAATGAGGAATATTTTAAAAAAATATATGATTCAAGGACAGAACAATTCGGTTCAATTGACGAAATTGCGGCCTTGACAATTGATATAAATTGGAGATGATTATTTAATCATTTGTTTAATCCGTAGGTGATCATTTTTGCAATAGACAGTATACTTTTGAATAAAAATACACTAAAATGTAGTGAATAATTCTTAATCACGTATTTGTACCAAAATGGCTACATGTTTGGCTCACACAGCTTACTTGACCTTGGTCTATATGCTGCTTTTATTTTTATGTAGGTCAAAAAATTCATCACAGTCGGTTTTTAAACAGAAAAAGAAAATTGTCTCTTAACCAGGAAATATAAATGAAATAGCTTAAGAGAAATATAAAAAACAACAAGAAAATTCAATGATAAACCGATAATAAAAATAATGATGATATTGTACTGAAAATGTGGAAAGTTTTCAATTATTGAAAACTTATGTTTTTAATAAGCTTTTTAGATAAAAGGAAAGCAAACATAAAAAAGCAAAACAAACACATAAAACCTTCCAGCATCTACGAAAGAAAGTGAAGTCGATGATGATTATTAATGAGAAGTTCTATGAATTAGTTTAGAATGAGAATAGACAAAAAAATAATGAGAACAATAACGTCTAATAAAATGTTTTTGGAAGCTTTTTTCGAAAAGTAAACTTGAACTGAAATATTTCATATGATGTAGCCAGTAAAAGCATTTAAAAAAGATGGATTCTTTTAATACAATTTATGATACAGTACAAGATTTATCACAATAGATCGCCATAGAATTTAAAAACTTTCTGGAATTTTCTATTAAGGAACATTTGCTTTGTTTATTTGGAATGGATGCATAAAACAAATACATATCAAATATATCTATATATAGAATATTGTATAACAATTTCAAATACAGATTTGAACGTAGCGAATACACGCCTATGCATTCTTTCCTGGCGTCCTTTCTTTTTCTACGACATTTTTATTAAAAATAATATAAATAATGTTATGAATGATAAGTCTTGCATTGATTGCAAATCAGATAAACAATATTTTAAAACAACTGCAATCAAATAATATTGTCTATACAAATTGAAATACAAAATGAAATTATTTAGAAATTGAGTGAGTTATGGTAATCGTGATATCTGTTAGTTGTTGTGATATCATGACATCATTCTTTCGCAATATCATTGATAATTACAATTGATGCATTGCATTTATAAATATATAAATGTTATATTTTAATACAAAAGTGTTATAGAAATATGAAATTCTAAAATCAGAATTTATTTACTCTCAGAAATAATTTTATTTCTATATTTTTTTTATTTCTATAATGATTTTATTTCTATAATAAAAATAAAAACAATCCACTGTTGAATGATGTCTTTGAATAATATTGTATAACATATATTAAATATTCAAGAAATTGTTTTGCGTAGCTTCCTTCGAGAAAATTCAATTAGTTTACTACGAAATAACAGAAGTCATCGTTTTGACAAAACATTTATGAATCACACACGACATTTCATTATACTCCAAAAATGAATAAGATTCTCATCAATAAGAACGTTTACTTTAATTGATCACACGGATGAATTCTTTTGCTAATACAAAACAAAGAATAAAGGAAATATAGAATGAAATTCGTAAGGGCATGGAACTACGCTTTGATATTTCAGGAGATATTGTTGTCGAAGAAGATATTGTTGTCGACCCACATTAGTATTATGTTAAAGAAGTCGCAATCATTATTGGCGTAGAAGTCAACAAATTTCATTACTCCCGAGTGAAATAATAAATTTATGTTGTTTTATAAATAATTCCATTAGTTCTTACACATGTTTTCTCTTCCTCAATACAATTCGTGTTTCAAGAGAGACACGAGATGCTTCTGCAAATGTTTGAGTCATGTAAGGCATCACGTATGTAGAAATGTGTTTTTATGATCAATTCCAGAGAAAATATGCAAATTGATTTGCATGAATTTTTTATTAGGTAAACATATTTTTAGAGTAATCTGTAATTGGCATAAGAATTATATACGGTACTGAAATACTCTTACAATAATTAAGCAATTAGAGTTCTAATCCATTAGGTCCTTCCTTGCATGAAAAAATAAAATAATAATAAATTAGAATTTTAGTATAATAACTAAAATGATCATAAAAGCAAATATTAAATTGCGCAAAAGAAACTAAAGGCATATTTTTTCCATTTCCAGTATCAATTTTTATTATTCTGTTCAATTTAATTTTGTGTTACAGATATGTTTTTTCGGTTAATACAATGTAGTCTACGCAATCGATCGAAAAAACGAATTTTGTGCTATATGTGCTATATAATACTTGTATGTTTCTTACATTATCGTCCATTTAATTCGGTTTGTTAAGGCTCACAAATTTGTATCGCTATAAACCTTAAATCTAAAACTGAATCTTCTGTTCGCACTCTCCAGTCGAAGTGTTGTGGAAATACATTCAACAAGTAATCGTAAATTCTCATTTTCAGACGTAGAGAAATCTAGAAATATTTCGCCCAGACATAATTTTCACTCCGTGCGAAAACGGACTCCATTTATCACGATTGTTTCTACTTTATACCAATTCGTATAAATTCTGACGCATGGACAAATTTTGACAATTTCTAAATGCAGTTTTCGAGCGCCTCTAATCATTTCCACGACTGTTGAAATAAATTTTTCAATACAATTTTCAACGCCAAGTCTTTTCAATACTATGCCAATACTATGCTTGCATAAAAGACGTATATTTGCAGATATAATTGTTCAAACTTTAATATATTTGCATATATTTGATTTATATTGTGTTTACATCGTACGCTGTCTTTTGGCATTTTCATGTCTTCTAAAAATCAGAAGTAATTCTTAAATCGATAGTAATTCAATACGATACTTTATAAACGTCCAATCAGAGAAAATATTAGTCAATTTAAGTCCAATGTATAAATTTCATTTTATTATCTTTCTCCTTTAATTAATGCCATTCCATTAATTTACAATTTTCGTTTTTTAATGGAAACTCACTAAAGTGCTGATCGTAAAGGGTACGAATTGTGTGAAATATTGAAATTCAAAAAGAATTAATATTATAAGAATATATTATTATCATTGTGAAATTTATTGCTTTTATAATAATTATTAAAAATTTTCAATTTAAATTTTTATCATACTATTTGAAATATAAAATTATATTAAGTAAAATTTTATATTATTAATAAACCTTTCTGGTGATAAGGGCTGCTTAAGGTTCGTTGGTGTTATCACTGATATCATTTAAAAATGGAAAAATAGAAGTTAATCTTAAGAAAATTCCCATAAAGCCTTCTAAAGTAATTTCCACAAAAAGGAGTTTAAAAGGCCTTTTAAAAGAGTCTTCACCTACCCCTTGCATATATTTTGGAAACTATCAGCTCTATTAATAAATCTTATAACATTGTACTAAATGTGTTGTAAGAAAAATGTTGTCAAAGGACTTTTAAAGACCATTAATTAATAAAAAAATTGCAAATAAAAACTATTATTTATTTGAATATTGCTCTCTTGCTTCTGATTGATCGAAATTTTAACTCTAATTCTCGCTATTTCGTATTATATTTTTTGACCAATTTTTTTTCAAATTTAAATATGTCTTTTTCCTCGATTTACGCTTTAATACTATTCAGCTTATTCTGTTTAAAATTATATGGCTATATGTGAATCGCATTTTAACTGTATGCTATTGTATATATATATATATATATATATATATATATATATATATATATATATATATATATATATATATATATATATATATATATATATATATATATATATATATATATATATATATATATATATATATATATATATATATATATATATATATATATATATATATATATATATATATATATATATATATATATATATATATATATATATATATATATATATATATATATATATATATATATATATATATATATATATATATATATATATATATATATATATATATATATATATATATATATATATATATATATATATATATATATATATATATATATATATATATATATATATATATATATATATATATATATATATATATATATATATATATATATATATATATATATATATATATATATATATATATATATATATATATATATATATATATATATATATATATATATATATATATATATATATATATATATATATATATATATATATATATATATATATATATATATATATATATATATATATATATATATATATATATATATATATATATATATATATATATATATATATATATATATATATATATATATATATATATATATATATATATATATATATATATATATATATATATATATATATATATATATATATATATATATATATATATATATATATATATATATATATATATATATATATATATATATATATATATATATATATATATATATATATATATATATATATATATATATATATATATATATATATATATATATATATATATATATATATATATATATATATATATATATATATATATATATATATATATATATATATATATATATATATATATATATATATATATATATATATATATATATATATATATATATATATATATATATATATATATATATATATATATATATATATATATATATATATATATATATATATATATATATATATATATATATATATATATATATATATATATATATATATATATATATATATATATATATATATATATATATATATATATATATATATATATATATATATATATATATATATATATATATATATATATATATATATATATATATATATTTTTTTTTTAATAAAATATAATATTTAATAATAAAAATTATAAAATTAATAATAATAAAAATTAATAATAATAAAAATTTGGGGAGTGGCTGTGGTGCACACCTACACGCTAATAAACGCACGTGTTGTTGTTGTTTATTGTTTTCGATCATGTGTATTTAAGTGAATACCACGAAATGCGAATAAAACGGGGAACGGGATATTCGTTTGAGTATACGGCCTTCCTTTATCGTCGTGAGTAACTGCAGCAAATTGCACTCCGTGGAACACGCTGCGTTGGTAATCCCGACAATCCCTTCAGATATGTATACGACACCGGCTGTCTCAATATTCGTTGCTGTGGCTTCGGCTTGGAGCTTGTCGCAGACGACGATGATGATGATGATGACGACGATGATGAGTGTGATGATGAAAGTAGGGAGGTGATTGGTACTTTCTTGTGCAGATCTAGCGTGGATGTGGTCTTCGAGACTGCCTTGGTCGGTGAGCCGGCGATGCTGCAACTGCCACTTCGCTCTTTCTGTTGCGGCATTGTGCTGCCGCTGCACGATAGCGAACGCGATGACAGTGTCATACTTTCGAAGGCGCGCCGTATGGAAGATGTCGAACGACGATGAAGTCGTGTGAAACTGGAGCGGGAGCAGAAAGCTTTCGATGTTGCCGACGTTGATACTTTCTCACCCATTGAAGAAGTTGCATGGTGTCCTGTTGTTGTTGCTGCTGCTGTTGCTGCTGCTGCTGTTATTGTTTCAGATGGTGTTGTTGTGGTGGTTGTTACGTTGTTGTTGTTGCTGTTGTTGCTGTTGTTGTTGCGATGTTTTAGTGGTTCGTCATGGATATCGACTGTACTACTGGTATCGCTGGATGCACAAGATAAATGTTCAATACTGGATGTTAGATATAGACCGCCATTTTGTACTGCTTCCTTATTTACTGCAGCGGATGACGTAACTGGCGTGGCCATGGGTGGAAGTGTGCCCGTAGCCGAGGAGCACGAATCGGTCGACGAACTCTGCGAATCGTCCTCGCCTGCGACATAATCCAGG
This sequence comes from Physocephala rufipes, assembly GCA_963966595.1. Taxonomy (NCBI): domain Eukaryota; kingdom Metazoa; phylum Arthropoda; class Insecta; order Diptera; family Conopidae; genus Physocephala; species Physocephala rufipes. Next base: position 25,755,650 of record OZ016503.1, read on the forward strand.
TCATCGTTAGATCTGAGGCCAAAGCGGCGGCTTAGTTGTTGGAAGAAGCCCATGTTACGCTCGTAGCGAGGCGAGTTATGAGCAAGCGACATAGGTGATGACCGACTACTGCTGCTACTGGTATTGTTGTTGCTGGTGGAGCTAATGCTGTTGCCATCATTTGTTTGATGATGTTGCTTGGATCCATTCTTCGCTTGTATATCCATGAAACAAACATGCATAGCCATAATGTTATTGTTGTTATTGTTTTAAAAGAAATGCCATTTCTTGTAAGCTTTAGAAGTAAATTAATGACTCCTTTAATTATTTATTTAAAATAATATCTCTTCTAGAGCCATAATTTATTCCTCATTAATTCCGTTTATTAAATTTAGAAACACTATTTGAATTCAATTCATAATTTGTGTTCTTATCTCTCACTCTCTCTCAGAGTTTCGTCCCTGTCTGCCTTTCTTCCTCTCCAATATACCACAGACAAATTATGTATTTTTTTGAAACCGTATAACAATCGCGTTGTTTTCTTGCGAATGAGTGTCAAAGATTGCGTTACGTCCTTTTATAGCTTTTGGTGAGTTTACGCTGCAAACGCAAGCGCCTTTCCTTTGCAGCAGCATGAAGATATTGTTCAGTAGAGAATTTTCTACTCTTTTAGCACGGTAAATACGGTCAACGTCCTTAGGAGTGATTGAAAATGTTTACTGTGAACCATGTTGTTCATTACGCAAGCCGGCACCATTTGATTTAAATAATTGACACAGGATTAAATGTGGAAAAGGGATATGAAGGAAGTAACATTTTATTAATAATTGTATATATCTATAATTATCTATAATTGTATATATCTATAATTAGATATATAATATATCTATAATTACACAAGTTTTATTATAATTTTCTTAATTAATTGTTCTATACGTCTTATGTTTTTCAGTTATTCTCGAATTATGTCAAATTTTGTTTGTGCTCGATTTGGTTTTGCGATTTAAATTTTCAGAAAATCCTAAAAGTAGGCATCATTTTTTAAAGGGAAAGATTCGGGTTCTCATATTTAAAACAGATTTTGATTTATTTTCAATGGTATTGCCGGGAGCAAGGACCTCAACATATGTCTTTCGATTATATTATATATAACCCTATTAAATGAACATGCTGCTTTTCCCTAAAATTCTTTGTTATACTAATTTTTTTACAAAAAATCGCATGACTTACTGGACATCGACTTTATGAAAGAATTTTTTAATTCGAACTTTTCCATATAATACATCCAATTAATTCGTGGAGTTCAAATGGTCCTTTCACTTTTTCCCATCGCCAATCGCCATTACTGTTCTTGACATCTGTTGATTTTCCTCTTTCTTATTTTCCTCGTTTACCACTTTATTTCGTTTGTCCAGATGTCAACAAGTACGACGGTCACTATAGCATCAACGTACTATACAAGATTAAAGGTAACGCAAGTTAAAATCTCGGTTATATCGGTTATAGACCTTCAACAGAGTTCATTCAATTGCCGACTTAAAAGAGCAACAATATGTTGTAAGAATTCTCGAAAACAAATAATGCTGTTATTGCAAAAACAAGCCAATAAACGTTGACAGCTGACGTTAGGATTGTATGTACGTCAATTGCATGCTGTTTATGCTGATTACTTTTGAGAAAAATTTCATCCAGACATAAACATGTTTGTGAAAGATGATACATCAAATGGAGAAAAAAGTGGAGAAAATCGTATAATACTATTTTGCATTAATTTGCTATTAGGATTCTATTCATTCGTTATCTATTGTTTATTATCTGAAATATTTGCGCAAATGCGTAAACAAGAACAAAAATAAATGTGTAAATAAATTAATGAAAGAAAATGTAATTTTCTATACTTCATTCCTTTTTGCTGCGACCAGGATGATGAAATCATGAAGAAAATATCGTGAACAACTGAAAGAATGTGCTTTGTATTTATTTTTTGTTTTAATCTTTTGCATTGCAGGCAAGCCGAGAGTTAACTGAGTTGGAGGAAGGAGTCCTGATTACTTTTGAATTAATTTAATCGACAGTCACTTAATTATTTAACCGCTATTTTGGGAATTTAGTGACTTCTAAGGAGTTTTAGATTTTAATAAATTTCTATAATGACTGGAAGGCTATTTATAAATAACACGGTTTTATTTTCGCAAATCGTTAAGTACGCTTTAATTCCATACTAGAAAATGAAAACAACTTCATTGAAACTAACACTGCAATTAAATGAAATTCTAAATAACTTAATTTTTTCCATGAAAGTATGTTATTAATAAAAGGAATGAAATGGAATCATTTATTCAGTTTTTACTCGATAGTATTTCTAATAATTTGTCTTATAATTTATACTAGTGATTGACCCGATTATTGAGTGAGTTCTACCTTTCAGCATCTTATTTCGGGCGAGTTGAACAAGCCTCTAGTGTGGGGCAGGACTGTGTCAAATTGTTAGGAATATTTTAGTAAAATAAAACCCTAAGTGATGAAATTCAAGTGTATGTTAAAATCATCTTGAAAGGAAATTATTGAGCGTGTAATTATTAAGTGAAATTAATTTTCTATTAAATTCGAGATTGAATATTTTGATGGATATTAAATTTTTTATTTTTATAAGTTGTCTATTTTATATTCTACAATTAATTCTAAGCTGAGTCATAAGAAAAATCTGAAAATAGATTTCTGATAGGAATTAATTTCAAATGTTTGCATCGGTCTGCATTCTAATGGATTCGAATAATATTGCAAGTGCACTTGTCCGGTTGGGAAACTGCAATGAAAGAGATCCAACGAGTATTTAAAGTATAAATATCTCTTCGATTGATCTCTTCTACGCATGACTCACCTAAATATCTTTGCAGAAAGTATGCGCTAAGGAGGGACCAACAACTGCAACCATCCAATCAACAACAATTAAAAATGCACATCGGAAAAGAATTACCTCGACGAACGATGCAACAAATCGCCTTGATAAGCGGTACAACGAACTGCTTATTGACGAGTTTAAGCGATAAGAGATCAAACATAGAAGCGAAGTGAAAGAGTCAACGAGAGAGAGAAAAATAGCTGAGACACCTTGACATTAATATGACGCAAATTTTTAGGGTTGCCAAATCTATTTCAAAGATCTCTTTTGTGAAAGAGATGGATAAGTTTTTTTTTTATATTTGTATTTTGTGTGCAGTTTTTGCTGTTCTTTTATTTATATCTTTTCTTAATTTCTATTATTTACATTTGTTCGTTTGCAACGATTTCTTATTTAAAATTAGTCATTTTCAAAAATAATATTTTTTAAATAAATTTAAATATTTAGTTTTAATTACTTAAATATTTATGTAGCTTTTCTTCTCTATACGCCTACGTTTTACTAAATTTTTAATCTAAGATTTTTTGTCACTAAATATTGGCAATTGCTAAATACTATCCTTTAATTTTAGACTTTTACAAAATTATAAGTTTTAATTCATTTCAAAAATTTGGCGAATTACATCACAATATGTTTAATTTTAATTGAAGTTGTTTAAAAAATAATACATTTTAGAATTTATTTTTCTTACATAAAATTGTTGTTTAGCTTTCGTCTATTCTAAAATTTTCACTCTAAAAGTGCATTTAAATTATAATTAATTGCGCGCCGTTAAATTCTCGTCTTTTCATTTTATGATGGTTGATTCTGATGATATTGAAGTGCTGAGAATATTGAGTAGAGTATTAAGTAAACTATTGTGTCTTTTATTTTCTAGCATTTCTATGCGCCATTTACAAAAAATTTTCCAACTTTATTGCCTTTTCTTAAGTAAAATTTTAATAACTTTTGAATTTGCAATTTCCTTTTACTTCCGGAGAATTAAGTCCTATATAAGGAGTCAGAAAATACCTCTGAATTACCCTTAAATTTTATGAAAATATTACTCAAACCCTTTGAGAAAAACAGTGTTCTATAGAGATTTTCAAATTTTTTACATTTTTTTAATTTTTTACCGTTGAAACTATTTCACTATCGTATTTCATCAAACTTAGTTTTAAGCAATTAGTACTTGTTAGTTCTAACTTAAACGTAATTAGTTCCCTTTTTATTCTAGGAATAATTAAAATAATACAGTCTAATTTTCCCTTCTTCTTCGGCCCTTTTCTGTCCCTCAGCGAAAACTTAATTGTATAAACAAATTGATCCCATACCATCCCATACCGTATTGCCTCGTTTTATCAGGCTTAAATAAGCCTTTGTCTTATCGTTATCTGGAAGTGTTACGCGCTAACAGCTTATCTGTAGGCATAGCTGCAGCAGAGACTGGAGCGCGGCACGCGGCGTGTCGGCAAGCCAGACATACCTTTCAGATACACATAATTTATCGGTTGCCGAAGAATGCGTTTTTGCTGCGATTGTTTGGCGGCTTCCTTTGATTCGCCACTTTTGGCATTGGCCGCAGTTGCCTTTTTGTCCTTCTTAGCCTCTTGTTGTTGTTGCTGGTTGCGTTTGAGGGGCGTGCTATTGCAACTAAGTGAACGCGTCGAGGCGGAAGCAGACGAGGATGATGACGATGAAATATGCTGTAGGACACGGCTCACTGTCGAGATATTGATTCGATTGAAATGCAATCCTTTCAGTGGCGATCGTGTACAGAATTTATACACTGGATGCGTTAGATGTGCGGTCGTTTCGTGGTCGTCGCTGCTGTGATCGTTATCATTATCGTCGCCTGTATCGCTATCGTCATCGTCTGCGTCATTCGCATCATGAGCATTGCCAAGGGCACTTACGGAACGATAACACGATAACTCATAGCTATGCCGGTGAGGCCGTTGTTGAAATGCCATTGTACATTTGTTAACGGTTAGATGATTCTCGTCATTGCCGCTTGAAGTGCCCGAACTGTCAGAAGCGCGCGATGAATGTCCACCGTCTGAGCTGGTCAAATCGATGCTAGAGCTGAGCAAATGCTTTTCACCGCGATCGAGGCTGAGCGAAAAGGAGTCAGTCGATGAACTGCGTACGTCGTCTTGGCTGTTGTAGACCAGTTGACGTTGAATTGTACCACGTCGGCCAAGACGCTTACTGATGCTGTGCAAGAATCTTATGGCGCGCTGACGACTTGGAGAAATCAGTTTGGGTTGGGGCTGTTGTTGCTGGCGATGCTGTTGGGAATCCGAGTTGGAGCTGGAAACCGAATTGATTTCCACTAAAATTGATTCACCACTAAAATTGTTATTATTTATATTATCCATCATTGTCTATTTCTGGCGAACTCTTAGAAATTTTAGTAATATTTAGAAGATATCGTTTTTCTTCGGCGAAAATGTTTTTTTTACTTGATATATTTCTGAATTAGTTGTTTTAATTTTTGTTTTAATTTAACACTTTTGCGCCTTAATTATATTTTTAATTTTTTGAGGCAGTTGGTTCCACCAAATGGTTGCACTGCACCAATAGGAGTATTTATAGTTTCTCTGATTCCGAATACTTTTTATTTTGATAGAAGTTCTCGCTCTTCTTGTTAAGTTGTAAACTCTCGGCTAGCAAGTCAAATTCTGATTATTCCATCGCTGAATGCCAGGCTTTTATACATTTCGTCCTGGCTGCCGAAGGTTAGCCTTCGAGAGCTTTGGTAATTGGCTAACCTTCGGCAACGTTACGTACAACGTTGACACTGCTTTGCCGAACTATTGCTATTTTGTGCTGAGCATGCGCATGACGGTCTGATTGTGTGCGTCGGGAATGGCAAGGACTTCTTCGGGTTTAAACGTCGTCAACGTCCATCGACACTCTCGGTGAATTTCACATGTCCTTAAAATGAGCACCGTGCTATTTGATATTTGACTACTTCGTATATGCGAACGACTCAAGGTTCAATGTTTGCATTGCCACTTTGGCCGTGTGACTATTGTGGTTGGTGACTTTTTACTTTCGCCTCTCTCTCGGTCGTTTCCTGTTGATTAGGTTATGACTATTTGGTTGGCATCAATCTGTAGCGAAATAAAATCTTGTGTGATTTTCACACGCTAATTAAGATTGATTGCGTGCGAAGTGGAAAGGAAATGGTTGAAATGGGAATGATTAGTTTTGCGGGGAAATCGGAAAACTGTTGCTTCGGTTTTACGCGGCATTGTAACTTTTTTATTTCACGTTCTTTTTGTTTGTTTCGCGACCGATCACGTTTGATTGGGCACCCCCGTGAAGAACTTCAAGTACTTTCTTTCAAATCCATCAGGAAATGTATTTTTAATCTTGTTCTTTCATATGTTGGTGTTGGTGTTACCGCTGTTGTTGTTCTTGGTGCTATTGTTGTTGTTTTAGTTTGTTGTCGCTGCCGTTCTTGTACCTATTCTTTTCTTGTTGTATTTGTTTAAAACGTGATTGATTTCCTTCATTCACTTGATGGAAAATTTTTGTTATTTGTTTGGGTTGATTCTAGTGCTCTTAGAACGTGACGTTAATGCGTCATGTTTTTTTAAAATCTTATGAACTTGTTTATAATTTAACTGAAAGTGAAACATTGCCGTGTGTTCACAAATATCTTAGGAAGGGCATCGTGCGTTGTAATTGTTGATTTTTTGTTTTCAACAAATATGTTCTCAATGAATAAGGCACGATTGATATGTGTTTAGATTTAAAGCGTTATTTGACGAGCCTCTATAATAAATCAAATACGAATTTCATGAATGAATGAACAATAAATTCTAGCTTATGTTATAAACACAACCTCGCGACAAGTTGTCGTACACCGCCGCGACTTGTCAAAAATACGTGGAGTCTTATGGGAATTGAGAAAAAACAAAATTGTCGCGCTGCTGACGCGTACGACAACGACAGTAGTAGAAAATTTTCTACTTTTTTTGTTGTCGCTCGTCTTGTTCTTCTTTTCTCCGTTTGTTTACTTTAAATGACATTAGCAATTAATAAAATTGTATTGAAATTACAGACATGTTCTCTGCTAACTTCAACGCCAGCAGAGTTTTGATTTGTCGACGCGACAACTGTCGCGAGGTTGTGTTTATAGCATTACTCGGTTTAAACACTTTTACGACTTCGTTTGTTTCTAGAAAATTATATCGCAGCATCTAAACCACGACTTCTTATTGTTTACTTTTTGTGAAATTTAGGAACGTAATTACGTACATATAATCATTTAAAATTTCGGTTCTAAATGAACTTCTTGGTGGTGTTCGCCTTATAAAACCATTCTTCTAATTATGTTCTAGGTGTGAGCGCGGTGCAATTCCTGAGAAGAGAAATAACAAAAACTAGCATTTTCATTATTCATTCATTCATCTTTTGAAATAGGTGATTATTTATCGACACCCACTTTTAGAAACTTAATCGCAGAAACACTTCCCAGCTACAATAACCACGAACGTGCGCGTGTGACGAGTGTTGTAAAACGTGCTGCTTGACGTTTTCTTAGAGTTTTTTTTCGAAGTATTTCTTTCTTTCTTATTTTTGGGTTTTTTTAAGGTTGTGGGAAATGATTTTTCTGCAAATAAATAAAAAACAAGTAAGACCGCTAACTTCGGCCTGGCCGAAACTTAAATACCCTACATCAGTAATATAAATTTCTGCTTTGATCCTAATAATCAGTGAGCTATGTACGCGCCTTTTAATTCTATAATTCCCTTTTCTTGGTTAATTTAGATCTACTAACTCATCTAAAGTTTCTATATGGTATAGTATAATACTGGACGGGCTACACCCATTATAGATGATATGCCAAACAAGGGAGGCCTTATAAAGGCCCCAATAGTTTTGGTTTTTTAACAAAAGCAGACACGACAGATAGACGGTTTTTTATTTTTATTATGGGAATGCAAAATCAGCTTTCTATCTGCTCTAGATACGAAGAAATTCGTAAAATATTAACAAAATCATATTTACCATAAAAGACAGGCGTGGTGCAGTTCCGTTTTTGCCCATTTTCAATACCAAACAAACCATTACGACAAAGAATATTCGTGTCAAATTTCATGTCGATTCCTTTCGGCTGGCATGGTTATTTCACACATACATACACATAGACCCATAGACAGGCAGACAAATGGACTGGCATTTGCTAAATCGAATTACGAGGTGATTCTGGGAAAGAATATATATACTTTTATATACCTATCGCGTCTCACTTAATGCGTTACAAACGGAAGCACAAAGTGAACGTACCCTATCCATTTCGATGTAGGGTGTAAAACAAACTACAGTGAGTTAAAAAGTTAAGAACAATTTCTTACCTTTAATTTTATTAAGCACGTTTGCATTACACGCGCGAGCCATCACACGCCAAATAACTGTATTTGTACCTTAAGGACCTTTTGAGATCTTTTTCGGATGTAATTATAATATAACTTCTTAAAGCAATTTCTTTATGGTGATTTTCTTTCATACTTAAAAACGGAAGAAAACATAAATAATTCAGAATCAATTTTTCAATCAGTCCGTTCATCCGTTTCGACATTTGCGAAAACCATGATTCGCCGAGGAACGAATAGTCCCTGAAGGTTATTTGGGCATAAAAATAGGAAAATCAGAAGCGATGATAGATTAATTTTGTAAAAAAGGAAATAATATTATTTATAAACTGAACTACATCTTGAATTTGAATTTTGATTAAATATTTCCGGGAAAGTATTATCCTTTTTCGAAATGTCAAGTACACGTGTGTGTACATGTGTGTGTGTAGTGATGATGTTGATGTTATGATGATATTTTCTTGATGGAAGCAATGCCCTGTTTATTTCTGTAGCTTAGGTTTAATAAGTATCGGAGAAAACAGGAAGATTTATTATTAATTATTTTTAGGCATGTTTTTGCACTTCAAGTTCTTTTCTTCACTTTCGAATTTCTTCCGTATTATTTTTTTGTTTTGTGTAATAATGTTAATTTTAATCCAATAAAACGAAATAATGGAAGGCTTAACAAGGATTATTTGCTCGTGTTATCTGAATTAATTTGTTGTTTATTTTTCATAAATAAGTGTGGTGAATAAAATTATAAATTCCAAAATTGTGAAGTTGAAGAAGCAAGAACGGCAGAAGACGTAAGAAGTAAAGAAATCTTGAAGGGTAAAAAGGAAATTAGGAAAGTAAATAGCTAAATATTCCATACTGAAGTATTTACCATTTAATAAACAGTATATTTTTGAGAAGCATTTTCAAGGGTTTTGAAGCAAACACTATTTATTTTCAACAAATTTTTAAGTAATTCCTTTACTTCGACGATTAGTTAAAACGTTATTTTTATATAATAAATTGAAATTTGTAGATATTCACAAATTCTTATATCTGTTTCCGTAGCTTTTATTGTATACATTAAAAAAAACGCAAACACGCGTACACGGAATGTGATTTCTGCGATAAAAAACACATGCAAGAAGATTTACCGTCTTGTCGCTGGCAAGAACATATACGTTTTTGGACGTTTCAGCAATGGTACACGTTTTTTAACAATGCATTCATCATTTTCCTTAACAAGCAAATAACAAATCATATCTACGATCATCGTGTGTTGCGATTATGCATCAAATATTGTGCTTATTTACCCTTCGAAATCAGAAAAGAAAGATAAGGTGAAGAAGAGAACTTTTAATATCTATAAATAGTTAATAATATCATAGAATAAGTTGCCTTTATACGGATATAATATCCGTTGTCTGTTGTCACGATTTCATACATGATTATAAATTCAGTTGAATGAAAATTGAATGCTTTGAGAGGTGTTAGAACAAATCTTGGAAAATGGGTTTTTTTCTATTGCCGAATTGGTCGAATTTATTAATATTTACAGTGATTGTTTTTAATTACTGGTAGAAGAATGAATCCAATTTAATTGGTTTCAATTTCAAGCAAGCACGACGGTATTGTCTTAACAAATAACAGAAATTTTGGTGGAGGTGCACGTGGTGGGTAATGGTGAAGAGCAGAGTGGTGGGCGAGGGGATGAGCTAAAGATGAGAGTAATTATATCTTCACCATGCAATCACGTAACGTTTCCTGCGATATATCTAATGATATAATTTAGAAGTGTCTATAATTAGAAGCAGTAAATTATAAGGGGAGTATCTTTATTATTTCAATCAATAGGAAAAAAATTCCACAAAGAAAAATTATTATTAGTGATTAAATAATGTGTATTCATATGTATAAAGTCATTTGCCTTGAAAATATCAATACTATACGGTTTAGCCAAAATGAACTTTGAACTCGGATCGGTTATATCGGGTGAAATATTCAAAAAAAAAAAAAAAAAAGAAAACAAAGATTGTTGTTATTCCTTCTCTCTGCAGGTGATGGTTGTCATGATGACACCAACATTACGCATAGATAGGTAAAAAGAAATTAATAACACCAACAAGAAAGCCGAAGTGGTAGACAGTCTAATCAAGTCTAAGCAAGAGGTAAGAAATGGAATAAGGAATGTTTATTTCTACTGAATATTGCCTTTCAATATAGTATTTTAGCAAAAACAACAACATCAAGAGCAGCAGCAATAGCAATTTATCAGTGTAATATTATATTACCGAAATAGCTGGAGCGACTTAGTTTCGTATTGCAAATGGAAAGGCTTGTTTTGGTATCTTGTCACACTTTTCACACATTCCTAAAATATCCTCCGTCACAACGACCTTTGAACCTATTTTTTTGGAAGGTAAACTCTACATAAGTAACGGTGGAGGAGAGAGAGAGAGAAATCCTTATTGTTTTTAAAGCGAGAAACTCGTCAATAACTTCAGGCCGTTCGTTAACAATAGAGACATCAAATGAGAAACAATAGGATGACATTGAGAAGAGTAGTAGTTTTTAAAAACTTCTTCCAAAGGAATTGTACGCAGCTAATTTATTAGTGTTGAAAGAAGTGAAAGGCATTCGTATAAATTTTACGTAGGGTTGTTAACATCATAATTACCATCATTATTATCACTTCGTTGGTATTCATATTGGTTTGATATTTCATTATTTTATTTGATGCTAATATTTCTAATATATTTAAAAAAAACATCATCATCAGCAGCTTTCAAATGAATATGTCCATCATAAATGCACTAATGCATCATTGTAAATACATTCTAAAAAAATAAAAATAAAAATAGAAACGAAAACTATGATGCTGTTGTTTCATTATGATGCTGTTGTGATAGTGTTAAACGTCATGTCACGTGATTGAACAAGTCACATTGCTGTTTTATTCCTTTTGTTAGAGCTTCGTCTCTACCTTCGTCATTAGTGCAAAGAAATATTTCTTGTAAAATGAATTGAGCGCCGTGGGCCCTAGGTGAAGTTAGTTGGCCCCTAGGTGAAAGTGGTTGGATGTTGATGGCGTTTGTCACGAAGTCAACGACGTGACGACTATTGCAATATAATTCAAATAGTTAAATACCTTTCACACTAACAACAGTTACACTAACAACTATAAAAACAATATGAAACAATAGAAAAATGAAACATCAATAAGGACAAAAATGAAGTGAAGGAATGGAATTTTTTACATCGCTCAGCAAACTGTGAAATATATACTCCCGTATAATAGAAGAAATCCATGACAACCCGTATCATCGACCTGCCGTCTACCACCGTGTCAGGTTGGTTGACTTTTGCTTTAGTTGGCCTTTAAATTTTGACAGGATCATGTCCATCATATTACGTTGCGGCCAAAGATGTTTGAACAAATTTAATTAAATTTAGCATGTTTCAGATAGCTCCGATTTTGCTAGCTCGGGACTCGGTGGACTACGCGCAGAACCATTTCACCAAGAGTTACCACCAAGGCGATATAATGATTGCATGAAAAATGACCTCAAAGAAAATGAAATGGAATTAAAAAGGCTCAAGATCATTAAGCACGTTTAGGGATTTATCGTTTAGTTTGACTATAAAAGTTGAAAGTATTATGTTTGCCTTTTCAGTGGCGGTGGATGTTTCTACCGAAGAGTTTAATGGTAATTAATTTTCTTTTTAAAAAATCTTTTTCTTTTAATATAAACGTGAGTCAAAATTACCGCGTTGGGACTTTAACGAATCCTCAAGCTATAATTAATTTTTTTAATTTTTTACTGCAGATAATGTGGAATATTTTAATGCTGCTTTTAATGTTACGCCACGCAACTTTCTGCGCTACATCGCGAATTTCTATCAAAGAATGCTCTAGCTTCATCCCGACGAGATATTCTGTAATAACTTCGAAATTTCCAATTGTAATTTGCGGCTACGATTCGTATTTGGGCATTATAATGCAATCGCAGTCATCAATTATAACAATTCTTCACCATCGAGATTCATTCAAAATTAGCTCAAATCATCGTCGATTCTTTATTGACACGATTTCCACCGATGGACGCGACAGGTTTGTGGACTATTATGCACGCAAGAAGCCGCAGCCGATACAATGGCTACCAATACCATCATCGTTCTATAACGCGCCTCTCAATGCCTTCGTGCGACCGTTTAGCAATATTTCAAACTTCAATTTTGCTTTTAATATACAATTAGGTGTGAATTTCGGGTTTAATCGAACGCCATATATTTTCCGAGTAAACCGTCAAATGTAATGTTTCGTTTTAGAAATAATTAGGCTACTTAATTAAATACTTGCTTAATGCATAATGTTGTTGGTTTTTAATTTTTATTTTTCCTTCGATTGAAACATTCTAGCTCCAGATCAATCAATCAATCGAACCACAAACGAACTGACGGTAAGATAAAGGTAAACTTTTCTGAAATTGTGCATTGAATAAAATGAAAAAGTTGAGAGAAGATGAATTGGTGCAATAGTTAGTTGTTGCGGTTTTTCAGGAAAATTGATACCCTTTTTGAGACAATCACCGCCAAGTAATTAGACTCGAAAATTTTCTTGTCTTGCACATTTTTCAAATCAGAATTATTATAAAATGCTGCAGAATGTTTGCTGCGAACAACAGTTGCTCGTGTACCGCAGTATAATAAACAGTAGTAAATCAGAAAACATTATGTTCAAGTTTGTAAGTTTTAAGAAGCGACCCTTCATCAAAAACATCTACGAATGCTCACAAACGCACACACACTTGACTATGCTTGAATATATTTTTCTCTTTTCAGTGGATATTCTTTGGTATGTTTGCCATTGCTTTGGCCGCTCCGGGTTACCTGCGTCAACCGATACTTGCGACCACTTACCACGCCACACCCGTGGTGCACGTGGCACGACCAGTTTTGGTCGGTCATGGGGTGGCCGTCGCGTCGAATTAATTGTCATTATGATAATAATCAAGATTTTATTATGCGTTGTAAAATAATGACGGGTTGTTTCGATTAAATGCAATCTTAGCATAAATAGAAGTCAATAATAAATTTGTTTGCACCATGAAAACTTGCCTTAATTTAATTTTTACGTTTCGACTGATGTTCTTCACTTCTTTAATTCTTAACAGGGTAAATAAAAGGATTTGCAAGAAATATTCTAGAAAAAGTCGAAGTTTGCTTATTATTTTTAAAAACGTTAAATTTAACTTATAAGAAAAATTCTAATCTAAAAAAATCTGTCTACTTAGCTAATTTAATATAAATTAAATGGATTAATTCATATTAGTAGCATACCTTACCGCACTTATACCTCCCTTCCACTACAAAAACAAATACTAAGTTAAATGGAATTAAAGTCTATTCTACTTCATTCGTAGAAACTTTCGAGTTAACATCCAGCTGAATCCATGCGTGTTTGAATAAACAGCAATCAGAAGTCATTCTCGTTATCTTTCATAATTCCTTTCAAGCATATTAATTTCGTTACATCACCCCTAATTTACCCCTTTGACTCTGTGCCCTATGCATTGATATATCTGTGATTCTATCGTATTCAGCTGATTTAATGCAGATTCATTCCATTTGCGCACTATTGAGCTCATACATTCCCACTTCACCTCGCTACCCAATTCAGGTTCATTAACTTATTTCGCTTACAATTCATTTGAATGAATTGGGCTCTACTTTCGTGTTCAGTTTATCTCTGCCTTATGGAAGCACCATAGCAAATAATTATAAATATTCAAAAAATTGTTGAATCCTAACAGATAACAATTATTTAAAATGTAACTGAAATCAGTTTCAGTTCAAATTGTAATCGACTTCAGTCATGTTTTCCCTCCATTCCTTGCTATTCAGCTGAAGTAAATTCTTACCCAGCTTGATTTACATCGAAGGTGCTCCCGCTTTATAAAATGTTTGCAATTCATAAATCCAGCAATTCAGCAAGTCCGTTCAGTTATTCAACGAATCAGTTAGCTATTTCGCAACTGAGTCTAATTTTTTTTTTGAAAATTGAAAATTTTTCTTTCATTCTCGTCTTCAAAAAATGTTTCTTAGTTTTTGGTTGGTTTTTAAAAAGTTTTATTATTTTTTTTCGCAAGCACTGGTGCAGGTGTTAAGCACTATATAATCATTATGTCCACAATTTGATCAATTTTTTAGGTTAATTTTGAAAAAAACATCTTTTCAGAAATTTAATTTCTAATTGATATTTTAGTAAACAAAGTCGTAAGTGACTGGATTGTAGTTGGTACGATACTGTTGCTGGAAGGAGTCTGGAGTGTGAACGCTGTTGTAGGTTTCAATGGCGGCAACGGTTGCGACGGCCGGAGCATGGAGACGTGCATAAGCGAGCGGTACTACGGCAGCGGACCGAGGTAGAACCGTTGATCCTGGTGCTACGTAAGCATTTGGAGCAGTGTAGTAAATTTCATGGCCGAGGACCAGGCCAATTAAACTGACCAAAAGCAACTGGAAATTCAAACATTTTATATTAGACAACTTTCTAAAAACAATTTAAAAAAATATTTTAAAAAAATTAAAATTTCAAACGAAGTTTTTAATTATTATGTCGTGTGCATTTTCTTCTCATTATTCATCTGCTTACATATTTTAACATCTTGGATGATTCTTGCTCCTAGTATTGTTATTATTATTTTTGTTGTTGTTATTGGTATTGTTGGTGTTGTTGTTGTTGTTATAATTATTGTGTTTTAATTCTCAGATATTCAGTCTTCTTGCCGGGCTTCTCACTGTCAGCAATTGTTGATTACTACAGATCCTTGCGGCCACCTCTGTCCAGTTTTATACCCAAGCGGGAGAGCCCATCAAGGTCATGATCGCTGTCTGCATCCAATAGTTGCAAAAGCGGGTTGATGAGAGGGCACTTTCTACTTTTGCTTCTTCTTCGGTCTCGGTTTTTTCAACTCTTTTTCCTGGATGCATGCGGTTCGCATCTGAAATGATATCGGCTGCGAAAGAAAACACGCTGGCATGACTTTCAGTCTAGGCTTTGAAGATTAGTCCGCATCAAGTTTTTTTTACTTGCTGATTTTCTTCTTCATATTCTCCTCGCCTTTAAACCCTTTCCTTACCCGACGATATTGTTTCTATTTTTAAAGAATATAACTTTTTTGTTTTGCTTTTGATATCATGCATTTTTTTGTTTACATTTTTATAGTTTCGTTGTCGTTGATCGTATTGTGCCCTACTCCCGAAGAGTTAGCAATATATTTGCTTTTATGTTGGTAAGGTATTGAAGAAGGCAAGGCTGGTATAGAAAGGTAAATATATTTTCTTTCAAAATTATATCCTAAGCGGTTTTAGCCCCGCCTGCTCACCGGTCTGTGTGTCTACTTGTTGAAATCTCGATTGCAAAATTATGAAATATTTCCTGTCAGGAAGTAATGAGTGGTATTGAAGAGAGGCTAACTCGGATTGGTAGTACGCCTACTTTTTATGGCGAATGTGAATTCATCCATGTTTGAGCTCAATTTCTCAATTTATAATCCATGTAGGCTCTATTTTACACCTTAGTACCTCGCATCAGACACAAAATGCGTGTGGCATACTCATTGGTAAGAAAATCTTGATTTCGGTTTAATTTCATTACGAATATTCTTTCTTATGTGAGACTTTTTAGTATAGGAAATAGAAATAATTCAGGAAATATAAAAAGCGCCTTCGTTTTAAGCAAATATTATTTAGAGGGGTGAAATTCTTAATAATTGATTAATTTTGCTTCTGATGGAAGCCATTTCACAAACAGTAATAGCGTCACACCTGGCTCGTAATATTAAAGTCGAGAAAATCTGTTTCAAAACAATTCCTAACACATCCTATTCTTGAGACTCTTCATGGCTCAGACGTTAAATGGGCGTCAGTCAGTTACTTTTCTATAACAAATATTCATATTTGAAGAGCTTACAAAGAATGATGTAGGGTATGAGATTCGGTCCGATTGAAATTAATACTCTTACTTGTTATTTTTTGTTGTTGTTGTGGTAGTAAAGAATGGTCCGCATAAATGTACTGTAATTTTATTTAATTGGTTCATCCTAGAGATTGGCGAACAACAGGATCAAAACAAATAATATAAAATAATTCGAAACTACGACGAACGAGCAGCAGATGCAAAAATATGCAGGCATGTAATGATGGTGCCTGCACCAACCGAGCACAATTTTGCTACGCATCAAAACTGGATCTGGTTAACCGAGTAGAAAATCGAATCATGAGTTTTATTTAAAGAATAAAACTCCAGAAAAAAATAATCTGAAATTCAGAGACAAGCCAGGCAATATTTTTTGGTCTATTTGTTGATTTTTTCTGACTATTGCGAAATTATTTTTCTACAAAGCCTGATCGAATTGATTGCAACTGCTTTGAACTGAACTGTCACTTGTCAGAATAAAACGCCGTGTTCTTTTTCAGAGGGAAGAATCGACAAGTCAGAGGATACTTACAGACTTCATAAAAAGATGTTAATGATAACGTGAATGAGAATGAAGAGGATGTACCACAGAAAGTGATTTGTGTTTTGTGGAAGGAAACGTCTTTTTTAACACATTCTTATGGCTTTACGTATTATGTGTTTAGGAATTGATGCGGGCAATACATGCCCGATGGTAAGTGGTATTGTGGTATTTACCGCACCTGGTTGTAATGTTAAGTATTATCTTTACTACATGAGCATATAATTACGATTTGATTTTTTAAGATATTTTCATGATAATTTAGTTCCTTTTTTTAAAAAAATATGAAATCTTTTGCTTTCGACTTTAAAGGAAACATTTAGTACTATTAATTCCACCTCATAAAGCTTTCCTTACAATTGCCCAATCTTAATGTTGCAAATTGCTTTCAAGGACGGCAGTGTCGAAGCATAAATGGCAACAAAAAAAAAGTGACCAACCAAAGACCGCCACTACCTAAAACAACGTTTCCTTTCACTTACTTTATATTACGTGACACAGAATATGATAACAGTTTATTAGAAGTAGTCTATCTATGAAATATTTTTCTCTATTTTATGAGAAATTTTCGATTTGGAGGTCAGACATTACAAAAATCATTTTCAAGGTTAGCAAAAATTATTTAATGAAATATGAAAGAATATTTGACAAGCATAAACACTAACAAAATCGAATTGAATTGATTGAAGACTATTATTTATATGAAAAGCAACAGGGGAAGAGAAAGAAATTTGGGTTAAAAATTTATATTTGGTATAATACTTATTAAAAAAAGGATGAACGTGGAAATTTGTGATGAAAATAAAATTATTAATTTTTTCTTAATTTTTTGCCTTCTCTTAATTTGTTTGCCTATCAATTTAGTTTTCAATGGTCGACTAATTTGATTTGGTTTTATATTCCATTAATATTCAATTAATTTGCCATCAACGCAGACTAAAACCACAAGAAATTTAATGAATTTTATGGGTTGAGTAAATTACAACATCAGACAAACCATAAACTCCAATCGCATTTGATTTGATTTTAGCTAAAATTATATCTGTTCAATTGCGGTTTTATTAAAACATTCCGTCGATTTACTCAATAATCAATTTTATGGTGTTGTCGAATCGTATTCATCGTGTTCGGGTGAAGACTGTAATTCATTGTATATCGTCAGTAAATGCATTGCATACTTTTAGGCTTCAGTCGACAATAATTGTAACGTTTAGTGTCCAAACTGCACAGTCGCACCTAAAAATTTTAGTTTTAACTATTAAAACTCTGTTTAAATATCGTTTTATTTTTTCGATTTTATTAATTCTTTTCCAATTAAAATAAAACAAAAATCAAAATAAATGACAAAACAGGCTTCTCTCTCAACTTATTTCTTAAGCAGAACAGGAGCGGTGTATGCTGCGCTTGCAACATATGGCGCAGCAACATATGGTGATGCGGCAACGTATGGAGCGGAAGCTACATAAGGTGCTGGTCCCACGTAAGGTGCTGCAAAGTTGCCATGGTATTCTTGTGTGCCCAAGACGATCGCAGCAGGAGCAGCGGCTGCTACCACCGGTGCCGTGTACGCTACGGGTGCAATGATGCCTGGCTTGCCTGCAACCAGAGCAACGAAAGCCATAAAGACAACAAGGATAACTTTAAACATTTTGTTGATAATGAAGTTGAATTGATAAGAAATAGCTTTTGATTGCTTGACAGCTGAAAGTGCTTTGTTAAACTGCCTTCACTTCTGTGATGATTTTATAGCCCAAAGAAAAAATGTAAATAGCCTTGTAAAAGCAATTATTGACCCATTAAAGAATTGCTGGAATATATAAAAATGTCACACATTAAATCAAATAATCTGAGTAACAAAAATTTTGTTATTTTCTACGATTTTTATTACTATACATTCAATCGATTTCCCGTAAAGCTTTATTTTATATAAAATAGAACGGCAGCAACAACAACGCAGTCGTCGACCTTCACAATTATAATTCCTGTCACGTTTGAAACCATTAGCCGGCATCAAGCGTACTAGCCAAAAATATTGGGCTCTTCAAATTGCATAACCGACAATTGACAAATTGATAATTTGTGAAATGTCTGTCTGTCTGGTTTGTGTGAGCAATTTATTGCAAATAACGTGCTATTGTATTATTAATGAATAAAATTTTAAAAAATACTTAGTAAAAATAAAACGTTTTATACATACAATATATTTTGTCCTGCATTACTTACGACCTTCATCAAGGCCGTCTTCAGATCGACTCATTATTAATTTGAATTCGTTTGAGCTTTGGTATTATTCGTTGCTCGCAGATATTCCTATATAATTGCTGGAAATTTTCAGAAACAACATCAAACATCACAAACTCGTTCTAGCGTCAACAACTACTTCAAACAACTATCTACAAACAATATGTTCAAATTCGTTGCAATTGTCCTGATGGCATTCGTTGCTTTCGTTGCTGCTAAGCCTGGCGTTTTTGCTCCTGTAGCCTATAGTGCACCAGTAGTTGCTGCTGCTCCTGCTTCTGCTGCGTACGTTGCAGCTGCTTCGCCATACGTCGCTGCAGCTCCTTATGTCGCTTCACCGTACGTGTCATCACCATACGTTTCTGCGCCATATGTTGCTTCTCCATATGTTGCTTCTCCATATGTTGCATCTGCTGCCTATACCGCCCCTGTGTTGCTGAAAAAGTAAATTCAACGTCAACGGCTCGGGTCAGAATGGATTTTGAAGGATTCAACTGGATTTCGATATATTGGAAATATAGATTTGATTAAAAATTGACTAAAATATATATCAATAAATTCATTTTTATGAAATCTAAATATGTTTACTTAATCGAGAGGTATCAACAATACTGTAGCAGTCGTCCGATCGTACCCTTTTGAGATTTTCTTAATCGTTTGTAACTTTTATAATCATTTAATCCCTGTGCGGTTTTTTATTCCTTTTAAAGTTTCCTGACCTCGCCCAAGGGGTTCTTTTTTATGCGATTAAAATTCGTTTCGTGGGCTTAATGTGGATTTATTTTTTTAGAAATATCATCCAAGTTTTCATTTTATCAATGAAAACGTTTATCGTTAAGTTCGCACTCACAAATCCAAAGAATATTACTGCGTAATTTTTTTTCTCGAGTTCCATTTTATTTTAAGCGATATCAAGTACTCTGATAACGTCTTTTCTTATATATAAATTTTGCATGAACTTGACTCTACGTGGTTCGTTTTTTGTATTTTGTAAAACTGCCTTTGGATGGAAATATGTTTTTTATTTTAGGATATAGTTTACTGGGAAGGCTCTTCAACTCAATCACTTCCGAAGATCTCTTATCATTTCACGAAATACATTCCATTCTGATCAACCCTTTTCCTTAAAATATTAAACAAGAGATAAACCATTTTTGCAGTATTTTGTCGCTTCATCGCTTTGAGCTTATCATGGTTTTGTTTTTACTACTATTTGCAAAAACTTATGTTTATCGTAGGCTGGCTGACGTGGAGAAACAAACTAGCGTTCTGGATTAAGATAAGAAGAGCTTTTCTTATGGTTTCCTGGGCTCCAATTGCGGATGTCTTGAGATCGCATGCTGCTCGATTGATTGCTCAGTTCGAGTGGTTTTATTGAGGCGAGTGGTAGCAAGATGCCTAGTGGAGTTTTATTAAAGTTGTTGCTACTGATCGGGTTTCTAGTGAATTACGGGATATGCGATGATATTGCTCTTAAGTGTGATGAATTCGAAATAATGACTGGTGATTCGTTTTGTACGGTTTCTGGCTTCAGAGTTGGTCACAATCAGAATATTTGGATACAGAAGCATCTACGTGCTAATATGACGATATTTATGAAGTTCTATGATTCTCGTCTACTTTATCTTCCTTTCAAATTGTTCGATGTATTCAACAATCTTAAAAATCTAGACGTTTCGTTTACGGAAATCCTGGATATTCCCCGCAATACATTTTCGGCAGCAAATACTCTGACTTTTCTTAACATGAGTAATAACAATATAACCCAGTTGACCACTTCGGTGTTTGTGGGAGCCAACAGCTTGCTACGTCTTGATCTTAGCCGTAACAAAATTGCGGAAATCAATGAATACGCCTTCCAGGGTTTAACCAACCTCAATATGTTGCATCTCTCGAATAATTTCATACGCGACTTGACGAAAGATCTATTTGTGGACAATGCTTATGTGGAGACAATTGTCCTTGACGGTAATCTGATCGAATACATCGAGCCAGAAGTTTTCTCGCATTTGCAACATCTGCGAAATATTTATCTGGCCAATAACAGATTGCGACACTTTCATCCAGACACATTTCATGCTGCTTACGATATTCAGACGCTGGTTCTATCCTCGAACCAATTGACAGAATTCCATCTGGCTAATAAAAGCATTTTAGTTCAATTGCGCGTAGAACACAATGAGCTCATCTCGCTCACGATCGATGCCACAAAAACGGTACGAGCCGATCACAATCGCTTGCGAGAGATCAACATGTTGAATGCTGCCTTTCTCGATGATCTCGTGGTGGCACACAACAATCTTACCGACATCAGCAATATTACGCAGCTCACGAACCTCATGTACCTCGATCTGTCCTACAACAATATCGGCGCCTTAAATGTCACCACCTTCGATCGCATGAAGCGACTTCGCGAATTGTATTTGCGCGGCAGCGGTTTGAAGGACTTGACCTACGGCATGCTCTCGAAACAGACTCAGCTCGAAGTTCTCGATCTATCGTACAACAATTTTACCGAATTGAATTTGAAACTATTCGTGCCTTATCTGGCGAAGCTAAAAAGTTTGTATGTCGATGGCAATAATTTGAGCGAGTTGCATGGCATCAACGGATTCTCATTCGCCTTCCCGAATCTTATTAAATTGGGCATCTCACAGAATCGATTCAATTGCTCTTACCTTCATACAATACTAATGCCTCCGTATCTTTCGTCTTCTGTAGCTTTGCACATCGAGCCGATAATCAATAATGAGGAATCTTCACACATACGTGACATTACATGCGAGAGTACAAAAATGTCAGAGAATACACCGGAGACCACTGAAAAAACTGATGTCAGTGATTTGGATAAATTAAGATTACATGAAAAAAAGCTGATGCTGTGTTGGTTGTTGATGAAGATTTTGTTCCTGGCTATGGTTTGTGTACTGCTCGGTGTGGTTAGTATGCGTTTTTGGCGCGGGCGACAGTTGAATTATTTTTCGGGAGGCATTGGTGGTGTTGGTAGCGGTGGCGGTGGTGGTGATGGCAGTATTATGTATCGTTCAACGAACACTATGAATACGGAGCACTAGGAAAACATTGATTCTTATTGATGAATCATGTTGGAATTCCCAACGTTGATTAACGTTTAAGTACAAAATAATTATTATTTTGTTAAGTATAAATAAAATATTGAATTTAATCGGGACAAGACGAAAAATTAAATGTCCTTAAAATTAAAATAAATAAAACTTAAAATATGTTTGAAAGCTTTAAAGAATCTAATCTATTGATGTTATTTTTATTTGATGTTATTTTTATTGCCAATGGAAACGTCTGAAATAAAAATAATAGTATCCGTTAAATCCAAATCAATGCATATTTTTTAATATAATTACTAGTGAGGCGTAAATTCGTGGAAATAGATATTCTTCGGGATCGGTTATCATTAAGCAAACGATGACTTCAAGAGGAATAAAAACGTTTTATTATGAGAAATCATATTCGTATGAATGCAATTGAAACAATCAACCAACACTCTTAAAGGCATTCCTTAAAGCAAGTGGAAAATTGAAGTTATTTAAAACAGAAATTGTAGCCTTCACGTACATCAAATTGTATTTAATTTTTTGTTGTCTTTTGAAGAGCTATTAACGTTAACTGGATTTAATAGTTTATGGTTTATTTACACGTATATAGAATATGAGGTGAAGATCATAAACTATAGCGCATTTAAAAAGACAAGTGTTGATTTAATTAAAAATTTTCAAGGTAATAAGACAATAATACCCGCTAAATGGTTCTAATACGACGGTAACAATTACAATGGCATCAAATTAATACATCGTATATACAAAATATGAAACAAATTTGCAGAAAAAAAAGATTTGAAAAAATTTACATTGATTTCATATTTTTGTTTGAGTTCAGTACGTGCTCGACATAATTTAATATTGTTTAAATGTTGCGACTTGTATTCGACGTGGCCTTAATTCAAGAATGAAAGCAATAAAGAAAAACAAATCAATTCCTTCGTTCATTTGATTTTTTTTCTGTTTTGTTTTTGTGTTAATATTTGCCCCAGCACGTAAAGGTATTTATTAAATATTCGTATACAAACGGAATCTATAGTATATAAATAATTTGCTGTTTCTTTATAAATAAATAATTCTTTAAATGATTTCTTTTGATACCCTACATTCAGAGGGATAAATAAGTTATCACTAACTTCTCTATTTATTACGTTTTAAACGAGGCGTGCCCGGATATATGTCATATATATTTGACATACAATTCGCTCCTAGGTGAATTTAAACCTTCTCCCCATTCGAACTGCAAAACGGCTTTGGTGGGAAAGCATCGTCATAAACCAGTGGTGAAAGTAAAGATATCGTTATGGAATTTGACCTCATGAAAGCTCGTAGCTCAAACCTCATTGTGGAGGTCATGCGTGAAAAGGGTTTTGAAAGACGTGGCGCAAACGCAATTTTTTTTATATATAAGTAAGTTTATCCACCCATCATTGTCCACTGAGTCTACGGATGCGAGTGTAGGGTATATAAAAGCTCATATAGGCTCAAATTTTAATTTCTATACAACAAAAAATTGCCAAGAAATGTTCGTCTGCAGTAACGGATGCCATAAAAAATTAAACACAACTAAAACAGAAAAAAATTTAGAATTTCATTAAAATTTTTTGACGGACATCTTTATCGTCCCCTACAACTTCTACAATCAAATTTGGTCCGCCAACTCAAGTATTACTTGCAATTTAATATAAAAGCCAGTTATTGTGTACCAAAGAATATAGTACGGTATTGTCGTTGCTTCACTTCAGAACATCCTTTGAAAAAAGAGAATTCAAAAATTTTTAAAACAAAAATGTTCAAATTGGTAATAATTTAGTATTTCTATTGATATAATTTGAATACGATCATTTAACTGTATTCTTTTCTCTAGTTGGTTGTCGTCCTTGCTTTGATCTGCAGTGTCTCTGCTAAACCTGCTGTTGTGGCATATAGTGCCCCATTGGTTGCTGCTGCTGCTCCTGCCGGTCTAGTTACAGCTACCAGTTCACAATATATTGCTAGGAATTACAATGGCATTGCTGCAGCCCCAATTGTTGCTGCACCTGCTCTTGCTGCTCCAGCTGCATTACAAGCTGCGCCAGTTGCAGCTGCTGCTTACACTGCACCCGCGTACTATCCTTATAGTTATACTGCAGTCTTGTAAATGTTAACGTATAGAATAAAAATTTTCTGATGATTTAAAAAAATTGCTTAATATAATTTAATTATCTTTGTTTAATCCTTTTTCTCAATCAATGATCTTTTCAATGATAATACACCTCGTACTTTTCCTGACCTTTTTCCCAATATATTTATATTTTGCATTGTTTTTTAAAATAAATAATTAATATTGAATACAATTTAATTTAAAAACTCTTTTATTTACACGCATTTGATTAAGATTTTTGTATTAACATTGAAGTTTAAAGAATAATTTATATACTTCCGACGACGTAAGGAATGGTAAATATTTTGCCTCTTCACTTTGTTTTAACCATTTATACATACTCCGCAAAAGACAG
This sequence comes from Physocephala rufipes, assembly GCA_963966595.1. Taxonomy (NCBI): domain Eukaryota; kingdom Metazoa; phylum Arthropoda; class Insecta; order Diptera; family Conopidae; genus Physocephala; species Physocephala rufipes. Next base: position 25,780,211 of record OZ016503.1, read on the forward strand.
ATTAAGCAAAAGTTACAGTTTTAATATAATTTTAAGAGTTATTAAAATATATTTATGAAATATAAAGATTTTAATAAATTTATCATTCTTATGGACTGTTGTTCCTTATTTCGTGGATATCGGGATATCGTGGATATATCGTGGATATGTATTACGCATCAAAAGTAAGAGTCACCATTTTGGGGCCTTATTTGAAAAGTTCACTAATTTCTTAAAGATTTGTAATGCTATGGAAAGGTGTCCTGAGATCTTTCATTTCATTATTGGTCTTCCCGTGAATCCAAAATATTGTAAATTACTGTACATGCAATGAAGCCTACTTTTAATATTGGGCTCTCAAATGTTATTTTTAATTAAAATAATTTAATTAAAAATGTATTTTTAATTAAAAATTTTTGTTTGATTAATATCACAGACTTGATTAGATTTCTTTTTTTTGTGCATATATATATATATATATATATATATATATATATATATATATATATATATATATATATATATATATATATATATATATATATATATATATATATATATATATATATATATATATATATATATATATATATATATATATATATATATATATATATATATATATATATATATATATATATATATATATATATATATATATATATATATATATATATATATATATATATATATATATATATATATATATATATATATATATATATATATATATATATATATATATATATATATATATATATATATATATATATATATATATATATATATATATATATATATATATATATATATATATATATATATATATATATATATATATATATATATATATATATATATATATATATATATATATATATATATATATATATATATATATATATATATATATATATATATATATATATATATTATAATATAAAATATTTGGAGATTTTCAACAGAATCATGTTTTCTTAGTTTATGTTTCCTTTAAATTAATTTTATGTGCTCCTTTCAGTGATTTGTTCACATTATTTTGCGCACGTTCTTTTAACATTCTTTAACATCTTAATTGATTATCGTCGAGCAAAATAAATAGAAATATTCCTTAAATAAAAACTAAAACATTTTTAAACTCTTGTCAGGGCGAGATGACGAGGGAATATGAAAAAATGCGGATATAGAACATGCTGATTACACACTCATAAGTGTATATATATATATGTTACTTATATACACATATAAGTATGAAAATAAGCCTCTATGAATGATCCAACATCAACTATCGAAGCGGTTGAGTTTCAGAACGCGTTAAATAAGCTCGATAAATGAGAAGAAAATGATAATCACGTGCTATAAAATAGATTAAGAATATATTATTTTTTATAACTTTAGAAGGAAATGTAGATGTAGAAAGAAGTGTAGACTTTATAGATGTTATAAAATGGAAATGATAACAACAACGTGAATAGAGGCTGAAACAGAGAGAGAGACAAACAAGAAAATCTAGAAGTAGATACGAGTATTTTGTTAAACGTGGGAGACGGATAGAGACAGAAAAGGAGATGAAGATAAACCCGAAAATCAAGGTAATAATTATAGCAGATGCCATGGTGGGAATGCCATTGTTGTTGACAATAAAGTCGAAAATATGTTGTCCATAAAGAGCACAAAAGTGAAAACCGCAGGTAGAAGTCAAATCCAGAAATATGAAGAAAAACAAAAATGTATAATTATTTTTTTTTTGAACATTTTTATTTTTATTTATTAAATGCGATTTACTTTATTAAACAACAGAATTTGTGTAATTTACAGAAATTAATAAAATTAATTAATAATTAATAAAACATTGATTAACAAAAATTTTAAGATGCACCGTGGAGAGATTCGTTCATCGTAACGACTGATCGAGTCATTGAGTCGCCACAACTGTCATCTGTGCAGTTGTAGCCGTTGCGGAAGGAGCAGGAGCTACAACAATTTTTGCATAACGGGGCACAACAATTTGCGGATTTGGTTGTGTTGTGTAGGCTAAAGTGTGAAAAATGCGATGGCCATTGAAGTTGTTTCCGTAAGGGACAAATGCGTTCGGAAAGAATGCTGGATAAACACCTCCAGCAGCGGCAGCAGGAACAGCCGGAAAGACAGGAGGAGCAACTGGTACAGTCGGATTCGATGGTGGAACATTCACAGGCTCTATACTTTCCACAGCCCCAGGAATATGTTCCGGATAAACAAGTGTGACGTCGAGTAGAAGGAATATCAACAAGGCTGACCGTACGGCATAATGATGACGACGATGTTGATGATGACGACGATGATGATGAGGATAATTCTTTGCCATTATCTGAAAATTTTGAATAGCGATAACGAAAGCGACGTTTCAATGATTCCATGTTTTTGCTTGATGTTATTTTCTTATAACGTTCACGAAATAGTTCCAAACTTACAAAATCGAACATCGCGCTTGAATAACAAAAGTTTGTGATGATTGTGAGAAATGAAGATTCCGCTACGTTCCCTACAAGAATCAATTTCAGAATGCGAAATAATTCTCGATGCTCAAAGATGGGATGTTTTTATAAAACAGAAGAATATTGGGTGAGATAGCTGCCGCTTAGAGACGAAGGAGATTGTAGAAAATGTGTTAAGGAGTAGGAACGGGGAGGTGGGGACGGGTGTGTGATGATGACAGAGTTAATATGTTGGACAAGTCTACTTTAAATGCGATATAAACGATTTGGTATTCAAATCACGTTATTTGAGCTTGTGCTGATTCCTTTTCTTTCACGATCGCGTAACGAAACAATAATTTCTACATTTTTCTGTAGTTTCTGTTTTTGTTGTTTTGATTTTTTTTATTTATTTTTATTATTATTATTATTATTTTTATTGTTATTATTGTAAATATTGTCAATTATTATTGGCTACAAAATATATACATATTTAGTTTTGTTGCCCTTGTTGTCATTTTTGTTGCTTTTCGTTTGTTGTTGTTGTTGTTGCTTTGTTTATTAACATTATTATTATTATTTTGGCTGTTTGTGATTGAAAGCAAAAGTTTTGGCTTGTGCATTTTTCGCTTTCCTTGAAAATTCTAGACGAACGCTTGACGAAATAACAAACAACCTTAACGTTTTTCAACCAAAACAATTAACAATTTCGAATTGTCAACAAAAATGGTTACGGATCTGTTTGGAATTTAAATGATTTCGTCAAAATTTATGCCAAAGTCTGATAATGTCGTTTGGCCCTTCGGTTAGGGGAGGAATGGGGTCTAGAGGGGGATAGAGTAATGGGGTGGGGAGAATAACCCCGGAGGAGGATAATGAATGAGTATATTTTGCATTTTTGCGTTTCATAGAAGACAAAACATTTTTGTATAAAAGGCAGACGATAGGCTTTAAACAACATCAGTTTCTAAAGAACATTAGTTCCAGCAGTTTCATTCAACAACAACAACAACAAACAATCAATAATAACAATCAAAATGTTCAAATTCGTAAGTGATGAATTTTTTTGATAAAAATTGATAAAATATTTAATTAAAGAAAAATATTAATAGATAATTGAATAGGAATAAAAAGTGATTTGTAAATAATTAAAAAGTTACAAAATTGTATCGGTGATAAAATATTAAAAGTTAAAGAAGTTTTAGTAAAAAATTCCAAAGAAAAACGAATTAAATTTCATTGAATATAACTTTAAATAATTGTATTAATAGCCGTTTTGTTTTCATCTCAGTTCGCTCTCTGTATGTTCGCAATTATCGCCTGCGTAGCCGCTAAACCGGCCGTAGTTGCTGCACCAATTGCTTACTCGTCACCCTACACTGCCGCCTATACCGCCGCATACGCTGCTCCGTATGCCGCTTACTCGGCTTATCCTTACGCCGCTGCATACTCTGCATATCCCGCATACACATCAGGCGCTTATACCGCCTACCCATACACCACGTTGTTGCGCTAAATGCGTGTGAGCTGGTAGTGAAACCGTGAAAGGACCAATGCCATTCCCAAGGATCAACAAGAGAACGTCATCGGACATGGAAACACGTTACCTGATTTAATCGTTTTATTTCATTACTAAACCTACTGAAACATATTTAAAATTTCTATTCTCAAAAAATATTTCTCTCAATCTGGTTTCTGTGCTAAAAATATATATATATGATATATATAAAATTTTGTTATTTTAAAAGAAACAATTCTAATAAAATGAATTTGCGAAAAACGTAAAAAATTTGATTTTTAATGTAATATATATATTAATAGTATTCAAAATATAAATGATCGTTCACTACGATCTATAAAACTATCCTAAAAATAACTTCCTTAACTTAAAATATGCTGATTCTTTGTAGTTGTTATTTCTGTAGATTTCGCCCCGTAGTTGAGAAACTAAAAATTGGTTTTTATGAAAAAATATAAAACTATAAAATATTTAACTAAACCTTCTTATTTTTCTGTTACAACAAAGTGTCAAGACTGAAACGTTTTGGTTTATAAAACTATATTAAACAATAAATTTATTGTTTAATCGAGAGTTTACCAGAAGAAAATTTATTTTCTCTACACAGATCGATATGAAAGAATGTTGAAATGTTGAAAAACAACATTATGAACGTTGAAAACAACATTATACTCCAATCAAACAATTGAAAGAAAATGATTTCGCCTATGAATTTTTAGCAGCGATTTTTTAGCGATCCTTTTCAATTTTATATAAGTGTGAGAAAGTAAATACATAGAGTATAAAGAGTATAAAGTATATAGAGTAGAATAAAATTTTTTCTTCATGAAATTTCTTATTCGACAGTTTAATTTACCGCGTAAGTATCCTATAGTGGAATACTTGGTGTCGCAGAAAACATATGCTGAAAAATGTGTGAGTATATTTAACTGAAAGCAAATTTAATCATGAGAAGAATTTTTGAGAAACGAGATTAATTTATTAAATACGAATTTCCATTGAATTCTTGTTGCCGTCAACGTCTTACTGGTTTTTATTTATTGCCTTGCTCTAGTTTTTGAGCAGTTAAAATTGATTATTTTAATTGTTGGTCGGAATGCTGGATCGATGTGTCTGTCGGGTGTGATTGCGCTGTAAAAATTTTTGAATATCACTCATCGTTATAGTGCGTTGCGCACTTGCGTCGTTAACAGTATCCAGAGGCTTTGGCTCGTTGGCGATGTCATGAATTGACGTAGTCGAAAAAGATTTGAATAAGTTGAATTTAGACTTTGAGGCGTGCTTTGATTATGGGTTTAGTCTCGTAGGAAAACCGTAATATTTGAAGTCCTTTTGAAGTACAGAAGCTCCGAATTAAAATCTGGTGGACAGAGTGGGTTGGAGCCTTTAATTATAAAATTCAAATTGGTCGACTGATATAGGAGAACATATCAGTATTAAATAGTAGGCAATATTTGTTTAGAACTAATCAGAATTCAGTTTAAAAATGTTTAAATTTTAGTTTCAAAGTCTACAGTTTTGCACCTGAATAAAAATATTAGAAAGCTTTATGTGAAATGTTTCAATAATCGATACGATTTAGTTTGTTTTTAAATAGAAAACAAATATTTTTCTCTTTTACAATAAATCTTTTTTATTAGAATCACGTTGAAATCACATTATAATTCATAATCATAAACCATAAAAAGCTTTATTTCTTCAAAACAGGAACAGCTGCTACCGGTGCAGCAACAACGGGTGCGGCAGCAACAGCAGCAGGAAAGGCAGCGGAATGAGCCACGTAATGAGCATTGTAACTGCTTGCGTAGGGAGCGATATAGGGAGCGGCAAAACCGGCAGTATAAGCGGCAGCGAAGGCAGGAGCAGGTGCATACGCTAAAGGTGCCGAGTATGCTACAGGTGCAGAATAGGCGACGGGGGCGGCTGCTAGAATGCCAGGCTTAGGTGAGGCCAAAACGACAGCGATGATAGCAAAAAAGCAAAGAACGACCTTAAAGAAACATTAGAGAGAAATAAAATGTTAATAAATTTTATGAATTAAATGTATAACTTTTTGAAGTCTGTTGTGAATCCTTTTCTTGGACATATTTTTTTAAGAAAATAAAAATTTCGTCCTGCGACTCACCAATTTGAACATTTTGAAGGATTATAGATTTTCTTCTGTGTTGAAGTTTCGTGGAACAGTGAGATGTTTGTGATGATAACACTTGATTTGTCTGCGGTTTATATACAAATCATCATCCATATGGGATATGAATGAATACTTGCGCATACTGATACACGCATGTCCTTCAGTACTTAACGAATTAGTTTAAGACGAAATAAAACATTTTAAGAATACTAAATTTTTCGAGGTATGAAATATTTGTTTGTTGTTTTTTTCTCCGTTTTAACCAGCTATATCCACAGTCTTTTATCTGAATTCACCCTTTTGCTCCCACACCGTCCACTAATCGTCAAAAACCAACCTTGACACGGTAATGTTTGTAACATTCGGTAAATTTTTTACATAATTTGGAAAGAGTTTATTTCTAGGCCTCTTTCAGAATAAGTTTAATCTCCCAATATAATTTTGGTAATTAACTGAATAGTGTTTTGTCTATTTAATAATAAACTCTTGACCAAACTTGTTTTATTTTCCTTTTCAAGTAATTGCTTTGTTTTATTTCGAGGTAATTTGTATCACGTCCGTAAAACAGTGTTGTATAACGATTTAATATCACAATCATTTTATTTATTCGGACAATTGAATAAACGAGAATAAAAGATAGGATTGGTATGAATTGATAAAATTATTATGAAGAGAGTATAGACGGAATTCTTATAAGATTAAGGCAGATTGCGCGTGGATGAGGATACTCATCCATAAAGCAAAATCTAGGGAACGATATAAGGAATATTTAAAAGCACGTCCGTTAAAAGAAAATTGTGAATAACTGAAGTAATTTCTCGACATAAAGGAAATTGTATGAATGATCAGAATCTTTCTGAACATAATGAATAGGTTCTCACTAAGCTTTGATACTTAAAATGAACGTAAATAAACCCGTTTTAATTTCATTCGATAGATCCATTCCAATTTAAATTTTAATTTTGTATTATAAAACAAATTTGGAACCAAATTAAATTATTATTACGAATATGTAGCCGATATATTTATTGATGTAAAGACAGAATTTATATTTTCGTTAATTTTAACTCAAACAATAATTTTTATTTACTTTGGTTACCAACACTAAACTGTTAGTGCTTTGATATTTCAATTGTTGGCTATTTCTTTAAAAACGTGCCAAGAATAATAAAGAAATTGAACTTAAGCAGAGAAATGCTATTTTTGGATATTTCGATTCCTTTTACATACTTGAAATATTTGCTTAATCTCTACCAATACTCCAAAATTGTTACTGCCACTATTATCACAAACTTTGCTAGCATTGTAGTGCTCGTTAAAGTTAAGTTAAATGCAAAGTTATTTTATTCCATTAGGGAATAATAAGAAGGAGTGAGTGGGAGACGTGGATCAACAAGTTGCTTGTATTAAAGTTTACCCCGAGATATTGGTTAATAATGACTGCGATTATTTCAAGGCATTAAGGTAAATGGTAGAAGGACATTTTTTTTAATATTTGTCAATCGCATTGCTTGAATTTTGATAGAATGGTCGATTTTTTTGATATATAAACAGTTGATCTGAAAGCAATCGATATCAAAAACCAAAATCTGTTCACAAAGGAACAACCCGAATCACTAGTAGTGAAAGTACTAAAAATAAGTCAAAATTAAAAAAAATCATGTTTAAAATTGTAAGTTTTGTGAAGAGTGTTTTTTCATAAAAATTTGATCCATTAACGAAAATTTAATATCATTGAGTTTAATTTTTCTCTAATTTTTTAGAATAATTTTTAAATTTATTTCTTTGCATTTAGATAATCGTTTGCTTCTTTGCTCTCATTGCACTGGCTTTGGGGTCTCCTAAACCCGGACTTCTTGCGGCCGCTCCTGCCTATACAGCTCCCCTGGCTTACCATGCTCCTCTGGCGTACTCTGCACCCTTGACATATGCCGCCGCTCCTGCCTACGCTGCCGCCTACACAGCCGCTTTCGCTGCTCCATATGTTGCCCCATACGCAAGTAGCTTCAATGCGCATCATGTCGCTCATAGCGCTGCCTTTCCTGCGGCACCGATCGTCGCCGCAGCAGCACCGGTAGCACCGGCCGTTGCAGTGCTGAAGAAGTAAATAAAACAACAACGTTTTTTTTAATGATATGATATTGACTACAAGAACGCCACAAGTACGAAGCCTGAGAAACAATAAAAAAAATTGATTTACTGAAAATTTATCGTCGTTTATTTTGTTCAGAATTGTATTGAATGAATCTGAATTTATTCGAAATTTTATTTGGCAATACTGTGTGATGGTCTCGACGATACTGGTGCCGTGCCGACGGTTCAGAAGTGCCACCCACTGTTGGTCGGTATCACAAGATGTGAGTGATGCGATGCTGACGGGTGTGGTTTTGAACTAAACACCTCTTGAACTAAATGTTCATTTGGGTGTTCTTTTTTATGAAATATTGCCTACGAGTGTGGCAACAACTATTAAGAAGAATAGCTGCTTGCGTTCATCGAGAGCTCGCCGCTTTGATGTTTTCCAATCAATAGAATGCTGCAAAAACCACGCTGCCCAACCCATTTTTGTATAAAGTGTTATTGTGCATTATATTTAAATCTTGTTTATTTTTTTCTTGAAACGTATGGACCACGTTCTCCTCGCCTCCCAAATTCAACCCTTCCGCCGCGGTTTGATAGAATTTGAATTCGATTATGATTTGATTAGGTTTGAATTTGTAAATATTTGAGTTGTTGTTGTTGTTGTTGCTGGTGTTGATTTTTTTCCTTTGTTGGAACAAACCAATGGTTGGAGTTAGTTATGGATCCGTCTTGTTTAAACTGATTTCTTGATTGTGTATTTAACTGGGTTTAGGTTGGAAAAATCGTGTGATTTAATTACTTCTTATAGAGTTTTAATTAATAAAAACCACTCATTAAATAAATTGCATTTTTTATGGTTTCATCGAAGGCCATTTTGGTCAGCCTACTAGAATATTTCTATGCTTTTATTAAAATCCCAATCAGAAGTGATGACGTAAACTGCGCTGCTTTTGCACTGAAATCCGTCACGAATCGGTTCCCAGACATTTGTTACGGTGTTTATTGAAATCATTTAAAATTATATTTGAGGTTTAAGCGAAAAAGACAAAAAAGGTCTCAAAAAAATCAGCTACAAATTATTATCGTTATTGCTTTGATGTTGCTGATGTTACTGATGTTGTTGTTCTTGTTGTTATTTTAATTAGTGTTGGTTTAATAATTACTAATCTTTTTTCTTTTACGACGTATCCGCCATCGACTAGAATCACCGATGAGAATAAACAACACAAGCGATATTTTTATTGCTCTTTGCAAATACATTTAAAAAAATTATGGAAGTTATAAAACGTTATTTTTTTGTTATGCATTTCAAAATAACAGTTGTTTTGAAAACGGTTTATTAGAAATCATATTTTAAAATTATTATTTTTATATTTTAAAATTATTATTTTTAGGTTTATTAGAAATCATATTTTCTTAGCCTTGAAAGAAAGTTAATTTGAAATATCATCAAGTGAAATTGATGTCAATCACTAAATCCATTTCCCAGAAAAATATTATTGTAAAGGAAATGCAAACAGAAGTTTAAATATAAAGGACTATAAAATTTAAAACAAACATTCTAAAATTAACGTGATTAGGATTACAAACTAAATAAAACAAGAATTAAGTAGAAGTCAAAATTAAATCTAGAACAAAAAATTTAGCACGAAGTTGAAAAAATTAAGGTAAAAATCAAAACAGAAAAGTTAAGATTAAAATTAAAATTAATATTAAAACCAAAAAGTGAAATAAAAATTGAACGAAAATTATAATAATAATTACAAAACGAAACTAAAACGTAAACTTTAAAGAATAAAATAAAAATTAAATATTTATATTAAATTAGAAAAAGGATTAAGAATATAAAAGAGATCAAATAGAAATTGAAAAGAAAGTTAGGAATAAATTAAGATAAAAATTTAGAAAAAGTTATAAAGGAAATTCAAATTAAAATCCAAATCGACATTTCAGAACACCAAAATAAAAATGAAAGAAAACATTTTAACGAAATTGAAACGGTATTAAATAATATATGAAATAATATTAAATTAACAGTATTAAAGTTAAAATAAAAATTAGCAAAAATCAAAACAAAAAGAAAAAAGAAAGGATTCGAAAAAGAATAAAGAAACAAAACTAAGAAGTAAATAAATATAAGATTAAAATAAAATTTGAAAAAACTTAAGATAAAATTGAAAGTAAATCTTAAATAAAAATATAAAAAAAATTAAAATTATAATCATATTGATTTTCGTTGAGTGCAAATTGTTCCTTGCATAAAGTTAGATAAAATTACTGCCGACTGACGGGGTAACCGCATTCATTTGTGATTTTCCAATTTTAAGAATATTTTGATCATAAAATCGTCATCTTAAATGGGATCAAGTTGCATCGATATGTTGCATATATATACGTATATTCATTTACGTGTACCATAATGATGGCTTCAGAGGTATCAGAATGCAGGCATGAGAGTGTGGTCACTACGAGTGACGACGCGAATACAACAACTATCTATTGGGCATGTTTACAACAGATCGGATCAGGTTCATAGAGAAAAATGAAAAATGATATATACTGACATATATATCCATCACAAACATACGGTTGCATATTTAACATTTTACGCACTTGCGCTTAAACTGTCTATTGCTGGTTTTTTAGTCAGCCGGTTTCTTTACGGTCGACGAATATTGCTTGACTATTGCATATGTCTTTTGTGTTGCAACAAATGACAGTATAATTCAGAGCAACAGCAACGATTCGGATTACTATCGGTCCACCCATTGTTATTAAATCCTCATTAAATAATTTTGATTTTTTCTTTTAGAAAAAAATCAGTTTTGAATTACTGCAGCCGCAACAAAGGCAGCGAAAGCGGCAGCGTCGTCAACAGCATCAACATTGTAACCGTGGTTGACGATGGTGTAAAGAACATACTTTGACCATCTGACTATCCGACCGATCGACGGACAATGCGATCAGCTATGCGAAGGTGGTGGAGGAGGAGGCGATCAAATTAACGCGTGCACGATTTAAATTTATGCAAAAAATTATCTTCGCGAAAAAGGCGACTAAGAGAGAGATAGAGACAGAGAGAGAGAGAGAGGGAGAGAAAACTGAAGAAGGAGTAGTGGATTTATAAATGTCTCAAAGTCGGTCTATTACTGTGAGAACACCGAAGCCTACTCACTTCGACGCGATATTAAATTAGAAAATATATTTTTTGGAAATGAGTCATGGCAGTACAGGAGCGACATGTCGCTGGACCGATGAGGGATCGATCAAATTAATTTTAATATAAATTAAAATTTTAATATTCATTCAGGAAAAGTTCAGAAATTATGAATTCATTTTAGGTAAAATATCTTCTAAATATGTACGATCTAGCCCATTTCTCCCTTCCCCCTCTATAATCAATGATAAATTAGAGAAAATTTTAAAAATTCTGTGAAAATCAATGATCATATAGGACAGTTATTTTTCAAATTTGTGCCGCCACTGTGACGCTAGATTTGCGTTTGTTGTCAATGCTTCTGCTAGACAATGTTTGCAGGTGTGTCAGCAGTCGACAGAACCTGATATTGTTTAATTGTATCAGGCCTCAATCGATCACCCTCGAGTGCGAACTATCGGGTGCCTCATCTCGTTAAATCTGCCGCTTTCTGGTCTCCATAAGGAGAGCGTCAGCAACAAGCGTATGCGCGCACCCATGCATCCAATGATAACTTCGATCTCATGCGAATATAGTTCGGCCGAACTGGTTCGATGAAGAAATAATTTGCGAACTGGCCGCCGAAAATTCAAGACAAACTTATTAATCGACAACGCTGCCAATTTTCATGCAGATCACTTTTTGGACACATTAAAAAGGCCGCGTTGAAAATATGATATACGCGGATAGCGACACAACTCTTTGCCCGACAGCATACGGACGTTCGGCGAAGAAACACATAGGACGGACGTTCGGTGCCACTTGGGGTTGTGGAACGGCTTTGTGTGGAGGAAACACCAGTTGGGCAACCGTCGCGCTCGTTGCAGTCGCTGCCGCACAACCTCTGCTCTCTGCTAGTTCAGTTCGTCTTTACGAACATATTTCTCGTGTGGAAACTCTGACAAAAGTAAAAGTGCACGATCTACAAAACAAACAAAAGATACTCACAGTTTTTCGCAGTTGTTTTATTGATCGCCAGCATATAAAAGCCTTACCGGCTTCGGTCAGTTGATCAATCGTGAAGTTCTTGTCAGAAGTGCTAGAAGCATAACTACAATCAAGAAAATCAGCAACTTTCTACGAAAAACCATCAGCAACTCAAATAATAATAAAATGTATAAACTCGTAAGTATCCTTGCATTTGTTATCCTTGCAGTATTTCTCAAGTTCGTCGTTTCTTTTGTTTACACCGCTTACAGATAATTGTCTCTTTGGCTCTCGTTGCTTGCGTTAGTGCCGCTCCTGGATACTTGGGCGGTGGTTATGGAGGTCATGGAGCCCTGTTAGGCGGTTATGGCGGCCATGGAGCCCTGTTAGGTGGTTATGGCGGCCATGGAGCTCTACTGGGTGGACCAGCAATTTCGATAGCCCATTCTGCACCAGCTGCTATTCCGATAGCAGCAGCTCCTGTGGCCAAGATTGCCGCTCCTATTTCATATGCCGCTCCCGCCGTCTCGTATGCTGCTCCCGTAGCCAAGATCTCGACTATAGCTGCTCCATCAATTGGTTTGGGATATGGTGGCGGTTACGGCTTGGGACATGGTGGTCTCGCTCTAGGACATGGTGGTCTCTCCTTGGGACACGGCTGGTAAATTGCTGCAAATACACCGTGGAATCGTGGTGTTGTGTGGGTATACGTTGTGCCGCCCGAGAAGCCCGAGTTTGTAAATATTCATTTGATTCTTTGTAAATTTTCGCAATTGTAAATAAAATATTGGATACACTAAAAATCGTTGAAAGAGTTTCATTGGAAATTGTGATTGCCGTTCGTAATTTTTATCTTTCGCGCTTTCCTTCTTTCGGACCTGCTTTTGTAGAGTCTAACTGTAATGGATAAAGTCACCCATTGATTGTTCTGCTACTTTCCTGAACAACAACACTCCAGTCATTTAGCTGGGCTGCCTGACAGGACTAAACGATTGCAAAGCAAGTATTTCACAGTCTTATTGACTCCTGATTGTCAACACTTTCAGAATGAAAATACACACTGAAAGTGACATACAGGCGAAACTTGGTTTGTCTCCAACCCAATTTGACGAAGTATGACAAAATATCGTTTTGAAGTCATATAAGACCGGCTTGCATCTGTCGGTAATCTCAACGCGTATCTGTGAAAATATATCAAGTATTCATTGACAGTTTAATCAAATCTGGAAGTATAAGCGGGTGTAGTGATATGCCCCGTAACCATTCTGGCGAATAGACTATCTTTCGCTCTTCCGTGTGGCTGTAGGTATTTGTTGGTCACATGATTTCTGAAAATTAGGGGGTAATTATTTCGATATATGTGCACTGGTATATCAGACCTCACTATCAGTTTAGATGGTCATTTTTTAATTCGGCCTTAAAAAACAAGTCCTTTAAAAAATCAGTTCTTTTTGTTACTTCCAAAAGGAGTCTAATAGAAATTTTATGAATATTTCATATATATATATATATATATATATATATATATATATATATATATATATATATATATATATATATATATATATATATATATATATATATATATATATATATATATATATATATATATATATATATATATATATATATATATATATATATATATATATATATATATATATATATATATATATATATATATATATATATATATATATATATATATATATATATATATATATATATATATATATATATATATATATATATATATATATATATATATATATATATATATATATATATATATATATATATATATATATATATATATATATATATATATATATATATATATATATATATATATATATATATATATATATATATATATATATATATATATATATATATATATATATATATATATATATATATATATATATATATATATATATATATATATATATATATATATATATATATATATATATATATATATATATATATATATATATATATATATATATATATATATATATATATATATATATATATATATATATATATATATATATATATATATAGGAAATTTTACAATTTAATAGGAAAATCGTTATTTTAGGTAACTTAGTAAATTTAATTGCAATAACAGGTTTTAATCGTCGTTGTAGATGCATTTGAATGCAAACACAGTGATTTTTAGTGAAGCTGTGCGTTAGATTTGTAAGTAAAATGTACTTTTTCATTTCAATGAAATTTTTTAAATCAAAGGACTTTATTGAACAAGAATAATTTCTGACGTTTAGCACATATGACTTACTGGTACGACTAACGGAATGCAACCCAAACGAGAGATTCAGAACTAGATGTTATATCAGAGCAAATCGAAAAAATTATACTTGCTTGGGTTTGTTCTTGAGTATATTTCCGCTGAAACCTGACCTTCGAAGTTTACTCCAACAAGAATGCGAGACTATGTTAATATCTGAGTATTTCAATAAATTTTTATCGCAATTTCTTTTAGTATTTTTTATTTTCCATTTCTCTTTGAAAGCATTGCACCGAATTCACGCTATCAAATAATTCTCTAGATTAAGTATTTAGGTCAATAGATTTCTATATTTAAATACAAATTTTTGGTGTTAAATAAAAAGGAATTGTGTTTCCAGCAAAATACATAATTCTTTTTAACATAATTGAAAGTTATTTAGTAATAACAATTTAATAAAAAAATTAATTGAACCTTCCACTGGAAATTCATTCTTCAATATGATGTAAACTCTTTGTGGTTCTCGATTCAAAGGAATTTGAATACTTTAATATAAATAACGTCGTCAATATCTGAATCATCTTGTTTAAATTTTTTGTATATTTATGATTACTTAGATAAAGCACTGAACTACCATTCCTTATCCTTTCAAGCTTGTGATGTAGGTCAAACCATTATCTACCATCCGTGACCATAGCCAAAACCATGTCCCCCATATCCGCCGTAACCGCCATAACCGCCATAACCGCCACCGCCTACGTACTTAACGACTGTCGTAGATACTGGCGCTGCTAAATAGCCGTGTCCATAGCCGTGACCTAAACCATGTCCATAGCCATGACCAAAACCATAGCCATGACCCAATCCATACGAGATTGCCGGAGCTGCTGCAATTTTCGTTATGACAGGAGCTGCTGAAATTTTCGTGATAACTGGTGCTGCTGCAACTTTGGTAATAACTGGAGCTTCATAACTAATGGCACCGCCATAGCCACCGTGATAGCCGCCGTGATAACCGCCGTGGTAACCGCCAAAGCCATAACCTCCATAACCGCCGTAGCCACCGTAGCCTCCAAGGAAGCCAGCAAGCGCAATATCCGTAGAGGAAACCAGAATGGCTAAAACTAAAATAATCTAGAGGACAAGAAGGATTAGAATTGTAATCTTAAGTTATTTCAGAGGTATCAATTATTCGGTTTTAATAGAGAATGATAATACTGTTACAAAGGTGATAATGATGAAAAATATCATACAGAATATGATATGATATAATATGATTATACACAATATGATTATACACAATATGATTATACACAATATGATTATACACAATATGATTATACACAAGTTTCAGGTTGAAGTGGCATTATCCGCATCCATTAAGCGAAAGCCATAGTAAATGAATTTTGCACACATTTAGTAAATGATTTAGTAAATGGTCAAGGATTACGTTTAATGTAAACTTGTTTATTTATTAAATTTAAACTCAAATTTAAACGATTTTTTAAACTTGTTTTATAAGTATTTTCCTCTTTGTATTCTTCCTCTCCTCCTTAATTTTTGATTACCATTTTCAACATGCTGAAGTCCTTTTTTCTTTATTTTACAATTAAATCCTTAGATATCCTGAAGTCAAAAAATCAGTTTCACGGAAACCGTTGAAGTCCGCAGCACCGTTTCGTTAAGAAGAACCGAGCGATCGATTGTGGTTCATAAACCGATTTACCGATGGTTTTATAGTCTGGATGTGTCAAAATTTAGTTAGTGTAATTTCATACAAAGCATCCATAAATGTACAGATGGAATAGTATTTCTTGCCATTTACTTCGTGCCTCAAAAAATTAAATTAAAACAGAGAAACTGAAGAAAAAACACGCATTCTTCGATACAGTTTCCATTGATTTTTCTGTTGATTCATTAAAAGACTCTAATTCGTTTTCCAAAAGGGAAGAAAAAAGAAACAAAATACGTACTGCATTTGCGTCATAGGTGGACTGATAAGCATCGGTAATGTCGTTTAGCCTGTTTTTATTAAATTTTCCTTTGAAGGAAGACGATTTTTGTATGCTGTCTTCCAACGAAAATAACGAAATAAAATCAACGAAAATATTTCCACTGATATTTTTTGAATGCGGTAATAGTCAGTATTGCTGTTGTTGTTTTAATTAATGGGTCTTTAATCAAGAGTTCTCATTATAGTCTCCGTCTGACGGTAGAACTTTCAATATTCGGCTATCATTATCATATCATTGTACAAGTTTTTAGGAAGTTGTTGAATAATATTGACCAATCCTGTAAAAGGGAGTTCAGTTTTTGGGCTGTTAATTACTAAAACCTCTAAAATTTATTGAAGAAAAAGGCAGAATCAGAAGGTAATATTTCTAAAAAATTAGACATATTAGCAATGTCTTGAGGTTTCGTATTCGATAGCATTACCAATGTCGAAATTTATAGAAAGTGGCTTACTTTATCTGCTGCTTGAAAATAACACCCTTTATTGAAAAGTTCTGGAACATTAAAATATTTGCTTAGAGTTTTGTTTAGTTTTTTGTCAACATTTTTTGTCGTTTGACTTCATTTCTAGTTTTAAGTTTGACTTCATTATTATCATTATATTTATCATTACAATTATGTTTATAATCGGTTAATCTTCATCAACACCAATAATTTTGTATGTAAGTGTGAGTATTTTTTAATCGCTTGTTAAACGCTCGCATCCGTTGCAGCTTTAATCTAAACAGTTTAATAATTTTGTAACAATTTAATTAAGTCTTTATAGTAATTGAAATAATTGCTGCACAAGGCTCGACTTAAAAAGAAAAGGGGAGGATGAGAGCGGAGATATCGGGCACAAAGGACATGAATTTATAGAGTATGTCAATAATTTTTTGTTTAATTTTTTTTAACATTAGCTTGTATTTTTTATAATTTTGCATATATTGATGAACGGATGTATTGATTTAATTAATAAGTTGTTACGAATATTTTTATTATTGTTGTGATATAATTGTTAAGCAGATTTTATTTATTGTTGTTAAAGGAAGCTCTGATTTCATCAAAACTTATTTACTCAGTCACCCTGTATGGCAAATTAGGTTTATAATATATGAAACTTTTTTACATTTTAAAGACACTTTTTTATTAATTGCAATGGAATAAAAATGAATCCATTACAAAGCATTAAAATTTTCTAAAGGAAATATTGCACGCTAACATCGATATTAGCGCAACATCGACAATTGCTAGCGTAGTCGTTATGGATATGTGGTCGTTTGGGCTGGATACCAACAATTGTATATGTTTATGATTTCCTTTTTCGCTCAAAGTGGGTCACCCTGTTACCCCATAAAATGGTAAAAAATTAGCACGATGCATCAAACTGGCTAGGAGTGACTAACTATAACCAATCTCTTCGAATTTAATAGTTAATCTTATTGAATGAGTGCAGCTGTTTAGGATTCAGTTGATCGGCACAATTTTCCGATTGCGATGTTGCGTCATGGCACGCCAGTCAGCAGACACTTCTACAAAACCAATTTCTCAAAACTTGCTCTTATGAAGTCGTGAATGCCTTTCCATAGAGAACGCCTTTTTAGACAATTTCGTAAGTGATTGCTTCAGGTTACGGCTTTGCTTTTAAACAGATTGTATTTTTTTGGGTGTGGTAAGATTATTCGAAATAGTACAAGGGATGGATTTGATGTAGTCTCTAATTCAATAATGAACGTTTAACAACCATGTATAATGGCCTCAAAACAAAATTGCTTCTTCTATTGATTCATTTAATTAAGCGATTAATTGATTGGATAATATGAAATATTTAATATTTATGAAATATTTGTCAAAAACTTCTAAATTGCAACCCTGAGCACAGCAACATTTACAAACTTAAGTAGCGACAGAAAGTCGCTAGGGGGAAACAAAATACCAATTTTGTTAAAAAACGGTTTTGGGGGGGGGGGGGGTAAGTGAGGGGTAGTCTAAAACAAAATTCGCATGATTTGAAACAATTTTCTTGTACGCTATCGTTGATTGTGCAGTTTTTGTAGTAATTGTTGTTGTCGTAGCTGTAGCAGCAGCAGAAATCTTAAATGTTGTTGTTGTTGTTGTTGTTGTTATTTATTCGCAATTATTGTATAATCCTCTACTCCAGTTTTTTTATGTCAATTTTTTGACAAACTGCTTTTGGTAATCCTGTGGAAAAGTGGCATCGAAATAATAACAACAACAACGACAACACCAAAAACAACAATTTTATCAATTCGTTTAATTTGGTTTAAAATGACAGCAGTGGCAATTGCCAGCCGCCAGTGAATTGAATTGGAATAATTTTTTACTTATTCAAGAAGAAATTATAATATAAATTAAACTATTTATTAATTTATACAAATTAAAAATATTTTCAATTTAATTTCTTAAAGACTAAAGAAGAAAATTGCAAAGAAAAAAAGAAAAAAAGCAAATTAATTCAAAAAGTTGGTATTTTCGTGGTGAAGAAAATGCTTGTTTAACAAATGTTGTGGATTTCTTAATTAAGAATTTTAAGAATTTTGTTTTACTACAGATCAGATATAATTAAAAAAAGATATTCATCACTTCATTACGTTCCAAGGTTTGTAAAGGTCACGGAGTATTCGAATCAGATTTTTATTCTTTTGGCCGAGCGCTTTATGGTCAACGCCATCTGTGGTTTATTATTTTGAACCAGAAATCGAGCAGTAGAAGTTAGTTGGTGACAAAAAATTAAATATAGCGGAAGGAAAGGACGAATCAGAAAGTCGAAAGTGACTTTTTAGTAAAGAACCAAGTGTTTTAATTTTTCAATTTTTCATTGAAAGTTTATCAACAATTTCTAGTTTGTTTGTCAGAAATTAATTCACACTTCTCGGATATCCAATATTTTCAAAAACGCTTTAACAATTTAGTAATTTTAAAGATTCCGTAATAGGTAGAATAATTTATTGTATTTTATTGCATTTGTTGTATTTATTGTATTTATTGTATTTATTGTATTTATTGTATTTATTGTATTTATTGTATTTATTGTATTTATTGTATTTATTGTATTTATTGTATTTATTGTATTTATTGTATTTATTGTATTTATTGTATTTATTGTATTTATTGTATCTATCGTATTTATTGTATCTTTATTAAACGAAATTAGTCTGACTTTAGAAACGTAAATTGTCATATTTATTTGCAATATAATTCACGTTACGAAAATGCGGGGAGGTCTTTTATTCATTACTGACTAAAAGTTAAAGTCTTTTTTGCAAACTGTTTTTGGTTTTTAAAAACCGTGATGAAATCTTGCTTGAAAGGCAACTTAATATTTCACTTATTCAAACTAATAATTTACATAATTAATTTACAATAACATATCATTATTATATTATTATCATATCATTAATTTGTGAATAAATAACTCAAGAAAGTAACTCTACCAGTTATAGAATGAATTCGGTGCACCGTACGTGATGTGTGCAGGTGTGAGTGTGTGTGCATTGGAGTGCGCTATATATCCCAAATTGAATTGTAAGGGTGCGGCAGATGCAGATGTGACTAAGGGGATTTGTGCAGGAGCGCTTACTACAAATGGTCTATTTACAGTTAGACCAAAATTAGATCCAATTCCAGTCGAAGAGAACGGTGCAGTAGCACAAACAACTTTGTTGTTGGGTGTTGTTAAAGCCAGTCCTTGTAATGCTGTTGCTGGTGGTGCCCCTGATGTTGCTACAGCTGAAACCGGGTAGGCTACAGTATGGTGAATGTGGTGAGCATTATAACTGGATGCGTATGGGGCAATATAAGCAGCCGAGTTGGCAGACAGCAAACCAGCATTGATAGGTGCCCAAGCCAGTGTGAAAACAGTTAAAATCTAGAAGAAATCCATTAAGAAATTTGAAAGACAAAGGAAATTGTATTCACTTACTCTGATATATTGGATCATTCTTCTATATTTCTAGAGATCGGATTCTATATTTCTTGCAATTATTCTATATTTTCAAACTAATTTCGAGAGATTACAATCGGCGACAAGACTGAAACTCTATTAAAACTGACACTGAATCCAACGGAAATGATTGCAAGCGTTTTTATACAAATCCGGATTGATTTCATTCACAATTCGAGGAAGTCCGTCGGGAGGGTGAAATTTGTGCAAACCGTTAAGGACTGATGTGTCGCATAGTAATTATTTAAGTTAGGGCAACGCATAACTTTAACGTAGTTTCTTAATTTAATTCGAATGCTATTTAAAATATCATTTGAATGAAATTCGCGCCTCTTTCCTGATTATTAATCAAATCATAATGAATGGTGGTCACGGTGCAGCTGATTATTATAATCATGATTGAAATGGATGCATATGACAAATTTATGAATAAAGCAAAAAACTGACAATGGATTGCCAATTACGTTTTATAACTAATCTGCGCGAGGGCAGTCCCTATCCGTTATATCATCCATCATTCAATTAGTTTGTCAAAGAATCAGTTAGCCCCCAAACAGTCGGTTACTCACTCTTGGTTTGATTATAGAGCTTTTGGAAATTATACCGTTGAGTAATCAATAAAAACCAATTAAAAGCCATCGATCCATATGTCGAACTCATTTATCCTTCTTCCGTAATCAATACAACAACTACATTTGCAGTAATTTCGGTTATAATTCTTAGCTAAGTATCTCGTTGCGTTTTTCTGTTACACTTTTGTGAGTTTGTTTGTTGGTTTGTTGGTTTGTTGGACGGTTGGTTTTTTTGAATGGCCTGCCTTAACACTTTTGTTTTAGTTACGGCAATCATTGGTGCTGCCGCTACTGCCGTCGGCAGCGACAGCGACAGATACGCAAAGAGCGGTGGGCACGGAATAATCGCATTGCGTTTTGTTGCGTCGTACGATTTTGTGCGTCGTCGGTGTTATATATAGATGTAATATGGCAACACTCTAACTGAAGTTGAATAAAGACGACACTTGTCATCTGGCAGTGAACGGAATAAAACATGGCGCAGCCGGTACGGGAAAATTATAAGAACAAATGGTAAAAACGCGAGCACAAACTGATGATGAAAGTGATATAAAAAACGAAATGCCTCCCGATAATAAATCTGTGAACTTTGATGTGCGAAAACCAGATGAATTGCAGCTTAATGGAAATGTAGCAGAAAATTGGCGTGTCTTCAAGCAAAATTTTGACATTTTTGCAATCGCTATTGGGTTGGATGAAATAGATGAAAAGAAAAAGGTTGCAATTTTCCTAAATGCCTGTGGTGCAGAAACAATCGAGATTTTTAATACATTGGGCTTGTCAGATGAGCAAAAAAAGGAGTTTAATGCTGTTGTGAAAGCGGTTGCAAATTATTGCACACCAAAAAAGAATGAGGTTTACGAGGCTTTTAAATTTAATTCAAGAAGACAAGAAGAAGGCGAGTCTTTTGATGCTTATTTGCTTGATTTACGTAAACTTGTTAAAACCTGCGGTTACAATAATCCCGATAGAATGATCAGGGATAATATTGTTGTTGGAATAAGCGACAACAAACTTCGCAAAAAGTTTTTAGAAACAGAAGATCAACAATATTAGAATCTCATGATGCTCCTAGATCATACTGGATAAAGTTAGAAGACGGATCTGTTTTGTTGAGTTTTGTACCGTGTTAATGCGCTTAATCAAATTCAACTTTTGACATGCCTCTAGACCAAGCAGCGGCTCATAAGTTGTGTCAATCACCGTGAATCTCAAACTTATAACTTCATTCCGACACATTACAATGCAATCGGCAGTTCCTTTGTAATCTAAATCTGTTCCTCCATAACTTTGCGGAGGGAAACCATTTTTATTTAGTTTAAGGTTCTTCATATATTTCAAAAATCTGTACGGTAGGACACTTACATCAGCACCAGTGTCCAACTTAAAGTTTATCAAGCAATCGTTTACACGAATTTTTTCATACCACCTTTTCCTCTCAACACCAATTTCAGCAATATTATGCAAACAAATCTCATTGTCTTGTGCTTCTAACATATTGTACTCTTTTATTTCACGAACTTTTGAAGCGTAACAAGCAATGCTAAAATGATTGAAGCGACCACAGTTATTGCATCGCTTACCGCATGCTGTTCCACGACTACCTTACAATAAGCTAGGTATCGACATTTGCGAATATGCGTCGAAGACCTATTTGATCGTTGCTGATTATTACTCACGATATTTAGATATAATCCCACTAAGCTCAAAAACAGCAATTGAATGTATAAACAAACTTAAAGTTTGCTTTTCTAACCATGGGATACCGGTTGAAATTGTGTGTGACAACATGCCGTTCAATTCATATGCATTTAAGGCCTTTTGCAGACAAACTGGTATAAAACTTACTACAACAAGTCCTGGATATGCTCAGTCAAATGGTTTTGCCGAAAGATATGTAGGAATAGCAAAAAATTTGATCAAAAAATCAAAGGAAAACAAAGAGGAATTGTGGCTGGCTATACTTGAATACAGGAATTCGCCTTTGAAAGAAGTGAATGCATCGCCAGTGGAGCTTCTAATGAGTAGAAAAACGCGAACATTAGTACCAGCACGAAGCAGTCTATTCGAGCCTACAGTGGTCCCGAACATAAATAAGAACATCGAAGCAAAGAACAAATACTACAAAAAGTATTATGACCGTGGTACGTCCCGTAGTCAACATTTTAAGAAAGAGGAGAAGATATGGTACCATCACAGTCAGCGAGGATGGGTAAAAGCAACAATATTAGAATCTCATGATGCTCCTAGATCATACTGGATAAAGTTAGAAGACGGATCTGTTTTCAGAAGAAATACTCGTTGGCTACGTAAACGAGCCTGAAATTATATATATAGAGTATCTTATCTTAACACTATCAATTTCTCTTAAATTTTGATTTTTTTTTATATTATTTTATGAATTAATTTTTGAAATAATTAATAGACTTGAAGAGGGAGATGTTATATATAGATGTAATATGGCAACACTCTAGCTGAAGTTGAATAAAGACGACACTTGTCATCTGGCAGTGAACGGAATAAAACAGTCGGATTGCGTCGCTGTTGAATCATGTTTGGAATTCTTAATTAATTTCGCATGTTTTTCTGTTGCGCAGTCGATAATACATAGTAGTTATTTTAATACGCTTAAATAATGCTTTACGCTGCTCGTAAGTATATAACGATCATTTTATTGTTGTCAGTTTGGTCGGTAGCAACAATAGCAACAACACTTGCGTACGGGGTAACGCAATGGCTTTGTTGTTGTTGTTGTTGTTGTTATTTGTGAGTAGTTATTTCTGACAAATTGATTTGTTGTTCTCAAGAGTGCTAAGCGTGTCAGTTAATGTGTTATGACAACCCTTGAATGGACACATCATCAATCGATTATTATAGGCTAAGCCCATTAAGTACGAAGGTTTAGGAGGTATAAGGTTTATCATGTATTTCTCAATAAGCAAGGTGTTCAAGAAAATGGTTCAGACCTATAAAGAAGCAGCTCTGTAATAAACTAATCAATATAAAATACGTTAAATATTGTTCCTCATTAATAATTTATTTTGTGATTTAGACCTTTTCTCGTAATGACACTCTTATTTATTATTTTATTAATTTAGAAATTAATAATTTATAATCATTTATAATTAATTTTTTACTTTTACTCTTTTCCTTAATCTTTGGTTGTAAATAATCAATACTTGATTCTTTGCCCATTTTTTTCGCGAAAGAGCAACGCGTGGAATACACGCGCTGGTAGGCCATCAAAAGATATCAAGTGTCAGTTAGTACCTTTTTCTTCTTCACGCGGAAATCGCTTTTGAATTCATTAAACCGACTCCACCTGGTTGAGGATGCTACGCTCGTGTTTCCGTAAATGATTATAACCTTTAATAACCTCTCATTAATTCGAACAAAACGAACTTCAGGAAAAATTAAAGAGGAAAAATTCACGGCACGCGAAACCAAAAAAAAAAAAAAAGAAAAAAATAAGAAAAAGAAAAGAGAATCCTTGATTGATTGCTTCATAAAGATCACTCCTCTCGGAATGAATACTAAGAGAGTTTTAAAGGAGTACGTCAGAGCTTTTGGTTGGTGTTAAGTGATACGATGATGCAATGAACTAAAGTATATTATATAAATAGTAATGATTAAATGATTAAATATTTGACTAAATTTATCCCATTTCTTGAGCACCAAATTAAAGGAAAATCCATAAATAGCTTATCCCAACCAAAATTTTCATTTAGAAGAATATGTTCATATAATTTTTCTCTGAATTTTTATAGCATTCATTTTATTATTCTCATGTTTTTCTACCTCACATTATTCGTGCATTCTCGTATTTGTTAATAAATTAAATATTAAATTAATAATGATAATTATTATTATTGATATGTACATTTAATTAATAATAGAATAAATTATAATTAAAATCGTGATTATAGAACGTAATTAACAATTCACCACAGCGAATCATGATGACTGTGTAGTTTTTGGTGAAGATGATGATGATGATGGGGTAATGACAGGTGTGCGTGTGATGATACCGGAGCAATTAGTTTAGCCGTTGGAAATGCGTAACCGACCGATATTTGGTGAGTTGTAGTCTTCGGCCCTGGAATTGCTCGATACGATGGAGTAAAAGGAATCGCCTCAAAAGCGGGCGGAAGAACTTTGGAAACAGGAAGCGGTGCGGTTAGGAATGGTGCTGTAGCAGAAATAAAAGTGGCAGCAGCAGGAGCCGGCACTAGTGGAGCTGGTGCAGCTGTTAGAAAGTGTGCGTGTGCGGATAAAAGAGGGGCGGGCAGTAAAGGAGCTGGGGCTGGCAGTAAAGGAGCTGGAGCTGGTAGTAAAGGAGCATGAACTGGTGCCGGAATGATTGGGGCTGGAGGTGGAAGAAATGAAGCAGCAGCAGCAGCAGGATGAATTCGAACTGGTGGTGGTATTGGCACTGTTGCTGGCAATAGATGAGGGGGTGGTGGTAGAAATGCTGCTTGTGCCGGTAATGGCAATGGAGCCGCCGATAGAAGCGATGTTTCGGTTAAAAGGGTTGGTGGTGCAGCTGGTGGTAGGTAATGTGTGTGCTCAGTATGTTGTAGATGGGGATGGAATGGAACTGCTGGCAATACTGGTGGTGCAAAATCAAAATGATCGGGTATTGCTTCCAAGGATAAATGATGATGATGATGGGATGGTTTCGCCTCGGCTTCGTTGAACGTTACAACGGCAACGACCAACAAACAAAGAGTCTGTAGATAAGAAGAAGAAGATTATTATAATACGATTTTAAATAAAAGGAAGTAATCGGAAGTAATTCCTTAAAACTGACCACTTTAAAAATTGACATCGTCACGAAGATAATTTTAATCCTGTTTTTCTGCGACCTTCTTGTATGACTTTTGATCGTTTAATGAATGATTGAGTTTTCGATTTTTTATTTATATCGGAAAAATTAATATAATAAAAATTCACACTTTTCAAACGCAAATGGAACACTTTAGTTTTTTTTTAATTTGACAAATATTTTACCGTTGCCATTTTAGGGATTCGAACGTAATTGAATGCGCACCCAATGTGGCTTAAACGCTACGATTGCTGAATGTCGTAAAATTGGGTAACCCGGCAAACGACAAAATTGTGAGGGCAAAAGCGGCAACGCAAATTTCGTGACTTTTAGGCACACGTTAATGAATTACCAGCCTTAAGAGTTACCAGAAAATCGTGGTCACCCTTAATAAATGAAGGCGCGTTGAAGGCGGAAGAAAAAGATGGAAAACTGAGGGATGGGTGGTATCATAATGTTTTGTAATTACTTTTATTATATAAGAGTTTTGTTGACATAACGAATTTGTTTAACATTCCAAAAGAAATCCATAAGTATTTAAACTTTTTGCTATTAATAAAGCATTACACTAGCATTAGACTCTTTGAGCACAAAATTATTAGCTCTTTTATATTAATTCATTAATTTGTACTCACTCATTGATTTGTTTTATCCGTTATTTTGACAATCTTCGCTAAAACTTCAACTTTCAACTCTAATATTTTCAATTCACAGACAAGATTTTAAAGTAAATTATAAAAAATCTCAAGTAGTGCAATTTATTTTATATATTTCAATTTTCGTATTAGAAACTTTCGTTTTCTACACGCTCAATTAAATCACTTAATTCCTTAACTTGCCTCGCAGCATCAATGCTAATCGACAGAAAATTAATATCAAAAAATTTGGAAAAATTCGAAGAAATTTGAAATAAAAATCTCATCAAACGTAATTAAAATTGTTCAGAAAAACACATATAAGTTTTAATTAGAAACCAAATCAAATTTATAAATACTGACTTCTATAACATATTTTTTCCAAATACATTAAATTTTGAATTTTGAAATGAAATATTTTTGAGAAAAATTAAATATTTCCTTCCAATATTTCATTATATATTTTAATGCTAAACAATATTAAATGTTGAACTCAGTTTATAGTTTAGTATTGAAACATAATATAAAAAAGCCCTTTGCTGTTCACTTTTTATTAATGTTAACAAAATCGGGGAGAGACAGTGGGCAAATATAGTTGTGAATGAGAATATGGATAGCATTTGTCAATACGGACAATATCATTTACATTTCTGTAATAATTTATTTTTGTAATTCTGTAAAGATTTACATTTCTCTCAGTGCGGGAATTAATTGTGATATGATTTGTTTTACATGCGAGTTAATCGATATAAATATATATATATGATTTGTTTTACATGCGTGATAAATATATATTTAACATATTTAGATATTGAATCAAACCGAAGAATATGACAGAAATTTCTGAAAAAGAAAAACAATTGCGAAAACTCTGAAGAGCCACGTGAGAAAATACAGCGGGCCGCAAATGTGCCATGCCTGTTGTGGAGACTTTCTCTATAAAGCAACATTTGATTTTTTAAAAATTCTTTTAGTTTCCTTTGTTTTTTATTGTTTTTTTACTTCTCATCGTCTTTTCCCTTCTTTTTCATTTGCTTACCGCTCTTCAAGACTTACGTGCTTTGCGTTTGGGTTTTATTAATTCGTATTCAAAGTTCACACTCACACACACAATACTTATGCTTAGCATTTCAACTATTCTTCTTCTTTTTTCATGAAATCTACTCTTTCTTCTTTTATTGAAATTTATACCCAATTCATTCGAAGACTAGTCGTTCGTAATTGCTGAAACGTTTCAAGGAATTGAAACTTTTATAGCTTTAATATACTCGATCATTGAAAAAGGATCGTAAAGTATCGCAACAATGCTTAAGTGTTTTACCAATAGGGTGATAGACAATTTCCTATCATGACGACAATCATTTGAATTCTTGTCTTTTGAATGTAATTTCCTTTTTTTTTGCAATTCTTTCCTCTGGCGATTTGTTCGATCTGATCATCGTGAGTCATGCACGTTGATGAAATTTCTTGTACGATTCGTTAATGATTTCTCAAAATAAATATTGTGTGCATGCGGGTAGTGCCAAAGCAGTCAAAACCAATTCTAAAATCAATTCAAACAACCAAATTAAACGCTCATTATTCGTTTTCAATTTGTTTCGTTTAGTATTCTCGTAATTCAATTTACAACATGCTACGGATTATATATTGAATATATTTACAAACATATTATGGCGCAACAAATAAACCAATATGCGTGGAAAGTGACTGAAAGAGTGAAATCAATTTTAATAATTTTTGTTAAGTCGTATTAAGATAAACCTCTTTGATTATGAAATTAATTTATACATGGAGTGTTGTTGCTTTTGTTGTTTAGTATTAATGAAAATCGCTGTCTTAGCTCATTGATTATATAATATTTATTAATATTACATCTCTTAACCAACATTTCTTTGTTACGGACTCATTGATGAGGCATGGACGAAATTATACTCACAGAATTAATATGAAATTGTGTCAAATAGACACCAATAAGTGTGGACACAGGTAGGTTTACGTTGGGTTTAATCGTGTATAGGGTTCAATTTGAGGTTTTTGTGCAAGACTCTTATCCATTCAATACAATTTTGAATGCTTTTTTATGTCAGTTTTGATCATATATATATATATATATATATATATATATATATATATATATATATATATATATATATATATATATATATATATATATATATATATATATATATATATATATATATATATATATATATATATATATATATATATATATATATATATATATATATATATATATATATATATATATATATATATATATATATATATATATATATATATATATATATATATATATATATATATATATATATATATATATATATATATATATATATATATATATATATATATATATATATATATATATATATATATATATATATATATATATATATATATATATATATATATATATATATATATATATATATATATATATATATATATATATATATATATATATATATATATATATATATATATATATATATATATATATATATATATATATATATATATATATATATATATATATATATATATATATATATATATATATATATATATATATATATATATATATATATATATATATATATATATATATATATATATATATATATATATATATATATATATATATATATATATATATATATATATATATATATATATATATATATATATATATATATATATATATATATATATATATATATATATATATATATATATATATATATATATATATATATATATATATATATATATATATATATATATATATATATATATATATATATATATATATATATATATATATATATATATATATATATATATATATATATATATATATATATATATATATATATATATATATATATATATATATATATATATATATATATATATATATATATATATATATATATATATATATATATATATATATATATATATATATATATATATATATATATATATATATATATATATATATATATATATATATATATATATATATATATATATATATATATATATATATATATATATATATATATATATATATATATATATATATATATATATATATATATATATATATATATATATATATATATATATATATATATATATATATATATATATATATATATATATACATATAATTCATTTGTACATGTGTACGTATTTGTATGCATGGTGTGAGTTCAATATATTTGAAATAATTGTGGGTATAAATTCGTAGCTTTGTGATTATGGTTTTGTTGTCGAACTGAAATAATGTTAAAATTAATCGCTCGCAGTAATTTCTTCGAAGACAATTTGGAGTGTTAGTTTGGAGTATATATATATATATATATATATATATATATATATATATATATATATATATATATATATATATATATATATATATATATATATATATATATATATATATATATATATATATATATATATATATATATATATATATATATATATATATATATATATATATATATATATATATATATATATATATATATATATATATATATATATATATATATATATATATATATATATATATATATATATATATATATATATATATATATATATATATATATATATATATATATATATATATATATATATATATATATATATATATATATATATATATATATATATATATATATATATATATATATATATATATATATATATATATATATATATATATATATATATATATATATATATATATATATATATATATATATATATATATATATATATATATATATATATATATATATATATATATATATATATATATATATATATATATATATATATATGTATATATATATATATATATATATATATATATATATATATATATATATATATATATATATATATATATATATATATATATATATATATATATATATATATATATATATATATATATATATATATATATATATATATATATATATATATACATATAATTCATTTGTACATGTGTACGTATTTGTATGCATGGTGTGAGTTCAATATATTTGAAATAATTGTGGGTATAAATTCGTAGCTTTGTGATTATGGTTTTGTTGTCGAACTGAAATAATGTTAAAATTAATCGCTCGCAGTAATTTCTTCGAAGACAATTTGGAGTGTTAGTTTGGAGTAATTTAATTTAATATAATATATATTAAAATCATTTAATATAAATACGAAATAATTTTCCATATAAATCTAAATTAATTCGTAATTAGTATATGTTCTACAAAGTGATGTCGACAAATTCTTTGGATACAAAAAAATTAAATTTAAATTAAAAAATTTTGTTTAAAAAATGAAACTAAAATTAAAGTTTTGAAAATTTTTAAATTATTATTAAAGAAATGTACCATTTAATTCTATTACGATATAATGAAACTGAGTATTTTATTTTAAATATTTTTTCTTGAGTAAATGTAAAAATATATAAAAGTGTAAGTAATTTGAACTCAAATACAACATTCTAAAAAATGCTAATTTATTCAGAGCTAAAATCAAAAAACGTTAACAATTTTTTTTTTTGTTTCCAAATAGACTCCTTAATTTTGTTGTTATTTTTTGTTTAAGACCATATAATTTTATGGCGTTAAACTACGCTTACGATCCATTAAAATCAGCATCGTTAAATTCGAAATCAAGATAACAGAAATTCAACATTATTTCACTCCGATTAGACAATTTTGTTTTTGGTTATATGTCATATATATATATATATATATATATATATATATATATATATATATATATATATATATATATATATATATATATATATATATATATATATATATATATATATATATATATATATATATATATATATATATATATATATATATATATATATATATATATATATATATATATATATATATATATATATATATATATATATATATATATATATATATATATATATATATATATATATATATATATATATATATATATATATATATATATATATATATATATATATATATATATATATATATATATATATATATATATATATATATATATATATATATATATATATATATATATATATATATATATATATATATATATATATATATATATATATATATATATATATATATATATATATATATATATATATATATATATATATATATATATATATATATATATATATATATATATATATATATATATATATATATATATATATATATATATATATATATATATATATATATATATATATATATATATATATATATATATATATATATATATATATATATATATATATATATATATATATATATATATATATATATATATATATATATATATATATATATATATATATATATATATATATATATATATATATATATATATATATATATATATATATATATATATATATATATATATATATATATATATATATATATATATATATATATATATATATATATATATATATATATATATATATATATATATATATATATATATATATATATATATATATATATATATATATATATATATATATATATATATATATATATATATATATATATATATATATATATATATATATATATATATATATATATATATATATATATAAGGCGACTTAGATGAGCAGATCTCTTCCAGTAGTTTATTCTTTGGTTTATATCTTTCACGCACACATGGATACACTCTCTTTCACTCTCTGCCTCAATTTTCAACTTGACCTCTACCGATCCATTTTTGAACATCGTGCTGCCAGATTTGGAGCTTCAATGTCAATGACAAAAACGAAGCAAAAACGATAACTGGCTTCCACTCGATCTATTTCGGGTTCTCTTTTCCAAAAGAACCATCGTCGGAATCAAATCATCCATTGTTTCCTTCTTTGCTTTTGTTTCTTTTGCAGATTGTGTTAAACATCCATGGTTTTAGTTAATATCTGCAACAACAACAACAACAACAACAACACGATTCACTAAATCGACAGCTGGTTTTTGCCAAATTTTACCACAAACATATATTTTTTTTAAAAAAATGTACTCTTTCATATTCACCATCTTTTGCTTTTAAGTGATAATTTAATATATATAAATGGCAAGCTTTGAATGCGTTGTTGTTGTTGTTGCTGATGAGTGTGTAGTTATTTATTAGCGAATTAATTAATTTAAGTTAAGAAATAATAATTTAAAATATTAGTTAATGGAATGGCAGTGACGGTGTTTGAAATATTGTTTTTTTTCAATTTCAAGTAATTGATTTTATAATTTAGACTAAACTCAAATGCTCTTTCTGAGAGTTTAGGTCCGATGCCGATTGTTTGAGCGTCGCCGTCTTTGTGGATATCTCGTACCGTAAGAAGTGACGTCTGTTGGCAGCGATGCAATCGGAGCACCTTTCTGCAATGGCAGAGGGGGATTATTTAATGGCGTCAAGCCGAATGGCACCGGCAATTTGACATTCAACGATCCCGTTCTCGTCACCGATTTGAAGGAAGGACTCACTGCTGCTTTTTTCAACACATAACCTTCACTCATCAAGGCCATTCTGAAGGCAGTTTCATCAAGTGACGGTGATTGAAACTGTTCTGCAATATTTGTAACTGAATGTATCGGAGTCAGCGGTGACCACTTGTTTGAATCCTTGTAATTATATTGCAAAGGTTGATGAGGTGATAGTTCTTGATAGAAGAGCGTATGCGGTCCCTTTGCAGGTTCATAAGAGGAAACATCAATACTTGTTGGTGCATGATATTCAACGAGGTGTGGTTCTCCGAAACCATTCTCTGGGATTTGTTTGCTTTGTGACGGTATTGGGTAATAGTAAAACTTTGCATGCGATGAAGTAGAGGTGAAATATGATGCGGCTGAACTGCGGGATTCACTAACTGCAGCATAACAACTCGTTGAAATTGCCAGAGCGATTGTTACCAACGCGTTCCAAAGAATGCATCCTTTCTAGAAACGAGAGGCAATGAAAGAAACAGGCTTTTCCAATTTTTCTACAGGTTCGTTTTTAACACTTTAAATTTTTGATTTGTTATTCACAACCAGACGCGAAATTCTTAATCGTATCTTTTCGATTCGTACTTACATTCTCACAATTCATTGTACCCGTTTTCCGTTTTTTTATCCGTTGCGTGCGTCAGTGAATGCGTAACGTGTTCGACTACTCGACTGTGGCTTGACGTGAAACGTCGTTTAAACGGCGGACGTTGCCAAACTTCGATGACGACGACGACGATGTCACCTTAATGCGCGTGTTTAGGTGATTAAACTTCGTCAAAATACTGAAGATGCCTTTTATAACAATAACAGACTTTAATTATTAAAAACTGTACGCTATCGCTATCTATTCGATACGATACAATTCAATTCGAAGCGATTCGAATCAAATATTGAAGTCATTGTGTTGTTCGGACTCTTTCAGTTTATTGCCATTGCCTTTCTCTTTCTTTCTCATTCACTACCATCTGTATTCCCTTTTGCTCTTTTTATTTTTTGTTTTCCTACAAGGTATTTCTCTCTATCGGAATTTTGGAATTTTCATAAATTTTATTTCTCATTATTGTTGTTTATGTTAATTTCTTGGCAAAAGGAACTTGCAGCGCAGAGGGCTTCAGCAGAGTTTGTTGGCAAACGTCGGTCTGTTGGAAAGAGTTCGTGTTTCCGCTCTCGCCTCGTTGTATCAGGTGAAACATCAGAGAAATCTCCATTTATTGACAATGATATCAAAATATTAAATTATATACAAAATTCACTAATCCTACATTTTTATGTTAAATAAAAAATATAATAAAAAAATGCTCTCTGAACTAATGGGTTCTAAATGAATTAAAGTGTGAAGTTATAAAAGTTCAGGGACAAAATTTTTAAGAAGAAATTAATATTTATGTGGAGATTAATTTGGAATTAAAGTTATTTTGGTTTCTTATTTTCTTCCTAAAAAGAAATAACATAAATATAATCACAATATTTTCACAAATCAATATAATCACACTTTTCAACAAGGAACGATTTCAATGCATTTTAATTAACATTATTTTAATTGATAACTTCTTTTAATGCAAAATTGTTCATAACCGCCAAACCGTCAAACTGACTCAAAAATACACAATTAATTTATAAAAATCATATAAAGATGATAATGTAATTCTTTTCAATATAAACCTATTTTTATTTTAAAATAATCTATTACATCGACGGTTGCCACGATGGTTTCTTCTAATGGCAAGGCGGTAGAATATAAAAATCATAATTATATGAGATTATTTAAAAAAAACGATGTCGTAACTTTAATTTATTTAAGTTATATTCATAATGTTAAATAATATTTAAATTTTATGAATATTTATGGGCACAATCAAATTTTATGGAATTTTGCTGCGTCGCGTATGCCATTGTACAGATACAACAACAACAACAGCAACGCCTATAACAACAACAAAAAATTCGCCGTCTATTTGTAAATTTTTTTGATACTAAAATTAAAATGTTTGTATGGTTGTCCGCAGAAAAATTGATAGAGCGTGACAAAAAAAAAAGAAATAACGTGATTAAAGGTAAGGCTTAGAAGGTAGAAGAAGAATTTCCAAAAATAAGAACTCCGTGATATCACCAAAAATTAAAGGAATTTTTCGAAAATCCGAATTCTTGATCTGTCAAATCAGTTCACGGATATCGTTTGCGTTTGCTTTGGTTTGCTTCTAGCACTTTCGTTTTTTGTTATTTTTTATGTTTCTTCTGCTAGTTAAATTTATCAAAAAACGGTCAATTTGTAACTATCGTAAGCTATCGTAGTCGTCTGTCACTGCCGTCATTTGAAAATTTAACAAATTTTTTCGATAGCTAATCGTTGCGTGCCTTAAGGCGTATCGGTATGGAGAAAATACTTTGCTAAATTTCATAAACAGTTGGAGTGTTGTCAAGATTCGATTGCGATCCAAATCCCGTTCGTCGCCTGATCGCTTTCCTCTCCTTTCGTTCACAGCAAAAACAATTTTTATGCAGTTGAAAGAATTACTTTGGAAATTATTATCAGAAGAAGAAATCGATGGCGGGCTTTGTTTCAAGATTTAAAGAAAAATATTTGCCATAATTCGTGATTATGGTGATTATGGTGATTTGCCATGATTTGTGATTATATTTTGAAATATAAGGAAATCATTAACGTCATCGTTAACATTTTATTTCTTTTCAAATGAGAAATAAGATGAATTGAAATGAAGCGGTCGACGATCTCATTAATAACCATCTTGACCTTTATCATGAAATATTGTAATCATTGAGTTGTCTTAAAATTTTTAACACGGAATGTATTTCTTTTAGGAAGGAAGAAGACATTTAAAAGTGGGAATATCAAATAATTATGTTTGCAATATTCCATTATTATTTTATCTCCGAAAAGTTTAAGAATTATGTTGTATAACAATTTCTTTTTAGTTCGCATATAATTTCTAATTAACAGATGCAGCATTTTCTCAATCTTTCAAATTGGCGCCGTCAGTATTTCTTCATTATTAAAATAAAATAATATTTTGCTAACGTCAGAGCTAAGGAATAATAAATAGTTATTTTTTAAAATATACTTTCATGTGCTTATTCCAAGGTTCGTATCGTATTGTCTCGTCTCGAATTTCCAGTTTTCTTTCCACTGTTTGATTTAGCTCGTCGATATGTCACACAAAATAGTATCAAAGAGTCAAAGGAGGACTGAAAAGACAGAAATTAGTTGGCATGTCTGGCATGTCTGGTCTGCCATCCCTTGCAGTTACCCCTTAACTTTTTGGCATAACAATGTAATAAACGATATTGCGCATGCGAGCATCAAATTGACAGAAGCCCAAAAAACAAGGAAGCTTTTGATCGTATCTCCATTAAATGGTTTGTGGATAAAGCAAAATTTTACAACATTGCATAAAAAAAATCAATAGGAAAGCTTTGCAAATGGGAGCAAAATTGGTTCGTGTCGACGCTTTGTCACGTGACATCTGGTGGTTTTTGTGCGTCGATCATCGATCGTATCGAACGAATTGTTATTAGTATTTATTTCTAAAATCGCAACCAGTCATGATCGCAGAAACTTTGACGTATAGATGGCGTTGAGGAAGTTGTGCAGCTCAGCCTCGTTCGGGCAAACGTTATTTGAAACGTGCAATTCCTTCCAGATTTGATGGTCCCATACACCAGTTTTAATTTTGAATCTTTTGCATTTAATAAGCACAAAAACAATAAAGAAGAAATTTAAAGAAAAGTCAAAGAAGAGATTTAGTCAAAGAACGACAGAAAAAAATTGTATGAAGACGGAAGTATAGAATAATATAAACAATCCTTTACCATGTGTTTGATAAAAGCTTGACCATTAAACTTAATTTAACATTTAGAATTTGTAATTAAAGAGAAACTTATAAAAAATGTTTGTCAAAATTAAACAGCATAATGCTCGAAGAATTACATTACATTTGGATTACATTGGAATTACATTATCGACGTTTAAACAGAATTCTTTTCAGTTTTTAAAAAAGTAAGGATTCCAACAATGTCGTAAATGCAAGAATTTTCATCGCTGATGCATAGACGAATATTCTTAAATGAAGTCCTGATGTTTTTTTTATTTTATACATTGTATACCGTTCTACTTGTTTACTTTGTTTTTTATTGATTGAATGCAAATCTAAAGCATCCCATCCTGACTTACCCTTCACAGCTCCTTGGGTAGGACAAGCAATATTTTAAGATTTAATTGTGGAAATATTTGTATTCGTTGCGCCTCCCAAAAGTTTTGTTTTTCTTTGGTAATGTTTATAATCGTAAGTAAAACTTTTATAATGAAAAATCAATTATTATTACATATCGAAATATTTCGAAGATTCAAGTTTATCGATTTTTAAATTACGTTATTATTATTATTACATTAATTCAGATATTAAAGTTTCGATTTGATAAGCAAGAAATTATTGTGATATACTCGATTCATATCATTCTACGCGATCCAAGCAACAGCCTGTCGCTTGTTTCGCAATTGCAGCAACATTTTATTATTTATTATTACGAATTTTTTTTAATTTACCAAAAAAAAGATGCTGACAATTGTTAAAATTAATTATTTATAAGCACAATCGAACATTTAACAATCCGACGGATACACAATCGTTTATCTGTAAACGTTTAATCGTTTTTTACTAAATTAATAAAATTTAATCGTTTATTTATAAACTCGTTTATGAATTGAATTATTAAATCTCGAGTCTGGTTGATTTCAGCATAAAATAATTAAATAGAACAACAACATAATGTTTTAAACGTAGTATCTTCTAGATAAACCGTTGAAAGAATCGATTAGTGCTGTTTTCTTTTTTTCTAGTTTACTATTATTTCAATTTTGTGAATATTTATTAAAAATCGATTAATAATTACAATGTGATGTAATAAAATTTATTAATTGTAAATTGAACGCGTCAAATGTATTTATTATATAAAAATTAGTGAGAACGATAAATTGCTTAATAAACAACAAATTCGTTTAAAACAATCGAAATTTTGTAGTACTTAATTGATAAAAGAATATTTACTGAGAGTAGAAAAAATTATAAAAGAAAAATTTAATTTCAAAATTCAAAGATTCAAAAATACTTTAAAGGTTTATAGACACGAAAATTAAAAATCGTACTCATAAACTTTTTCCAACTTAAAAATTTTTTATCACAAAGTTAAGAAATGTCAATAGGGTTTTTTATTCTCATGCTTATTTTCATATTTTTGATAGCGCTGCCAATTCTTTTTCTTAACGTACGTCAGATTTTTCTACAGGATGAATTGACGAAGGTGTGTGGAACTATTTTTCGCTTCGTTCAAAACAAAAATCGCACGAATCGGTTTGTTTTTGAAATCAAATTTGGCACCGATTTAAGGAAATTATTTACAAATGTTGCTAAATTTGTATTTTAAACTAAAAAAATTATTAAAATTTATTTTTTTATTATTTGTTACTTTTTAATTGCGCCATTCTGCTTTGATTATTACCTAGGAGAACAAAATAAAACATTTTTTAATAAAACGTTATTTTAATAGTATTCGAGGTTTTTATTTCAAAAATGTTAGTATGAAATTAAAAAAAAATATTAGTATATATGCAATGATTTATTGCATGGCATATAGTGTATGCAAGAATAATGTAATAAAATAATCAAAAAATGAAAAAAGAAAATAATAAATGATTAAAATTAAGAAGAGTGAATAGTGATGAAAGAAATTAACAAAACTAAATAAATCCATATAACATAATACTGGATTTTTTTAAAAACAGTAAATATTATGAAATAATTATTTTGGGAGGGCCCTTTGATTTAGTTTATATGTTTTAAAAAAATAATATTTAATATTAGAATAGTTTCCTGAAATAGATTTAAGAATATTTTTGGCTGGTTTAAGAGAGAGCTGGTTCATGCTTGCTTCCTAAGAAAGTTCCCGAGATATCCTGCAGCTGCTTTCGTTAATCGGGAGCACTCGAACTGCTTGAATTAGTGACAAGGAAGGAATTGCGCGTATTAAAATTACAAAACCTTTACAAAGAAATGTTGCCTGTCGGTCATCTAAAGCAATGTTTACGGGGCAGGAGGTTGTTCTTTTAGTTTGTATCACATTTCTCATCTAAGTCTTTTGGAAAAATTCTGATTTTATTCTCAATTTTATTTTATTCTAAATGCATTTAATGCAAAAATATTGTTTTAAACGGAGGTGAATTATGATATAATAATGATGTTTATTATTATCATTTTAATTGTTACTTCAATACAAATGTCATGAAAAACCAATGAAAACGTAGACTTTTATCTTGTAATTCCATTTTTATTATAAATAATTTATAAAACTTTTTTATTTTTATTTATTTAATTAATGTATTTATCGTATATACATAAATTTAATTAAGAATGGATTGCTTACACAAGAACAAACAAACAAACAAACAAATAAACTCCACGGAAAGTATTTCTTTAAAGAAAAACAAATTAATTCATATTCTTATGCGCTCTGCTCAAACACTTTTCCTTAACTTTCCTTTTCTTTTTTTTTTCGTTTTTATCCTACACTTTCGATGATACTCGCAGCTTTTTCTAGAATTTCGTAAAACAAGATCGATCAACAGATTGTTCGATTGATGGAATGATGATAGTGGTTGGAGTTAGAGTTGACAAAACTGATTGTGGTTCTGTCTGTGCGTGCGTGTGTTTAGTAGCTCGTGGATAGCTCGTGGAAAGATAACGGTTAGTTACCGACAGTTTTTTCTTTTTTCGACACACACACTTTTACATTGTTTTACACAAACACAATTCACAATCAATCTTGTTTTATTTAATGATATACGGAGTGTCCATAAATACCATGGCCCAGACCCAAGGCACCCAAACCATGATAACTAGATGTGGCATGATAGGCAGGAGCAGCAGCGATGACAGCTGGAGCAGAGTGATAAGCGATGGCAGGCGCTGCTTGCACCACGGGAAATGATTTAGTGGCAATCTTGTAAGTGTTGGCGTACGAAGTGGCTAATGGGGCGGCCGCATAGGCTGTCTTTATGATGGGTGCAGAAACAAGAGCTGGTGCTGCGTACGATTTGACAATGGGTGCTGCCACAACAGCCGGTGCCGCGTACGATTTGACAATCGTTGGAGCAGCAGCAACGACAGCCGGTGCGCTGTAGCTGATCGAGGAGTGAAGAGCTGGAGCTGCATAAGCGCTGTAACCGAGTCCATAGCCATGGCCAGCTAAACCGCCCAAGTAGCCAGCAGATGCAAAAGCGCAAAGGGTTGAAATTAGAAGAAACTGCAATAAATGAGAACGAAGAGTGTGTGTGTGCGTGTGTGTAAAAGTGGTTTGTTAGAGGATATTAAATTTTTTTAATTTGAAAAATCCAGAAATTGTTCAATTAAATTATTCATTAATTATTGCAAAATTTTGTATTTAATTTTATTAATTTTATTATGAATTTTATATTATATATTGCAAAGTATCCTGGACTTGATTTGAGTATTTGCTATTTGTTTTAACAAATTTAATGCCAATGAAAGCCTTGCCTTCAAATTGTCTTGCCTTTTTATATGAAAAAAATTAATATTGTATTTCACCAAATTGTTTGATAAAAAGAGCCTTTTTATGCCTTCCGTTTATCGACTTCGAAATTTTTTTATATCGAACTAAAACTGAAAATTTTTTACTCAAAATATATTTAACGCAATATTTCGCATTAATGATTTTTGTTTAAATTTTGAAATTTTTTAATCAACTATTAAAATAAATTCATATAAATCTCTTCGAATTATTGATATTGTTATCTTTCCATATTTAATACTTTCATTACTTTAATGTTTTTAAAACCATTCATTTCAATTTATCCTTAAACAATTTTATTATTATTAATAAAGATATCAATATTTTTTTTCTCTAAACTGTTTTAAATAGTTATGGATTAGAAAATATTTTAGCTTGGAGAAACGTCCTGAATTTTAAACTGTTTTTTCTCTTAATATTTCTGTATCTTTTTTCGTTACTTTTCTGCCTTTTAATCTTTAAATCAAACGATGCGTATCCTTTTATCCGTGTACTCACCAAATCCTCTAGTTGAGACTTACCAATTTGAACATGTTGAATTTAATTTTAAATCGCTTTGAGGAGTTCAAAAATATTTTGACTGTTAATGCTTGCTGAAACTTCGACTTATGCTACATATTCGCGGTTGCAACGCATTTTTATACGAATCTAGAGTGGAAGAACAAACAGCACGCGATTGACAAAAAAAAACCAGCACCAACAGAAACAAAGAACAACAACAACAACAACAATGCAAAAATCAAGCAGCAACTAATGCGGCAATGGTAAGACCAATAGCAATAAACAACGAGAACAACAACGGCTACAATAACAACAACAACAATCACAATTACACATTCAAAAATTACAAAGTATTTGCTTGGAAAATTAGTCAATGAAAAAAGTCGTCTAAGCACAACAACAAAAAACGAAAGGAAAAATATTAACAAAAAACAAAGACGAAAAACAATCAAAAACAAAGAATGGTTTCAATAATATCAATACCGTATAAAACAACAAAAACAAACAACGACCAACAAACAAACTGCGCTATTTCCCAGGAGTTGCATGGAAAAAGATTTGAAAAAAAAACGACTATTGGTAAGTGCTAAGCAACGTCTAATCATGATATCTCATGATATATTTTTTTTTGAATTCTCGAAAAAGGTAGAAGAGGGTTGAGGTCGTTTAGGGAGGTAAAGAAGCAACTGATTAATCAGGGTAATTGGGTGGTGGTGGTGGTGGTGAGTCAAAATTGTATGAAAATTTTATGAGAATTATGTGAAGATCTCATGGTGTTGACTGATTTGTAATGACCATTTTGGCCATGTTATGCTGTCGCTTTAATATTGTTTATCTGTTCCTTTCTAATTCAATCACTCAGAATTAAACGCTATTCAATAAAATCTTTTACGATAAACTTAAATCGCATTAAGTAAACAAATCAAACGTTTCCTTCAAAACAAACCAATCGCATTAAGAGCAAACCATAGATTTTTTAGGCGACAAACATTCACATTGAAAAGTTGAGGATAAGTATTGTGAGCCTACACATATCTGTCTTTATGCGTTTTGCGTAGATTCATTTACATGATCGGAAGTTGTGTCAACTTCAATCGTATTATGACCAAGACGTATGAAGCGATCGTGACAAAAAATAACATTTCCGAAGATTGAAACTAACATGTTTTAGTCATCTTTTAATTAAATTCGGAGTATTTAAAAATGCTTGAGAATTTATGAATTTGCTGATACTTCGATATTTTGCAGTAAGCTTGTTCGACTTTTACGACTTGATAAGATTACGGTATAAGTTTTTATGATCTTTGAAACTAGCAATTATTTCGCATTAAAATTCATTTCTAAAATTGAATCAAATTCAACTCTTTTATAATCGTAAATTTTCTTATAGGTAAAAGATTTATGAATGAATTACAGTTTTATAATTAAATACTATTTAATTGCACTAAACACTAATTAGTAAATAATCAAAGAATTGCAATAAACTTTAATAATTAATCCAATAAATAATTAATAATTAATTATATTAAGAAATAGTAAATAATAAAGGTGATTATTTATTATAATCAAAAAATAAAAATAAATTTTATAATTAATCGGTATAAAATAATTTCTTATGGTTTGTTTTATCCCAAGGCATTTTTTAATGATTTAATATGAACACCTTAATTCTCTCAGAAAATATATTTTGTAGATAAAATTGCTCATTTCGTAATTAAGTTATTGAATAATTTTTTTAAGTCTAGTAATTAAAGTTTAATTCAAAAAAATTCTTACGCAATTTCCGCTTTAAGTTTTACTAAAACAAAAAATCGACAAAAACAAAACAAAAATGCTAAAAGAGAAGGAATAAAGTCTTCTTATTAGACGTAAAAAAGCCGTGATTTAAAAAGAACTAATGAAACAAAAACGTTACTATATAATCGCTTCTAAGCCTTAGGAATAACAGACTGAAAAATTCCGAAAAAAAACCAAATTAAATTCGAGCAATTTAGTCGTAGCTTTGAAGGCATTATATCCGTTCTTGAGGTTATTTACCACAATTCAGGCAACTATTTTCAATACTGTTGTTACGCAAAAAATTATTTAATAAATTAATATGATTCGTTGGACTAATGAAAAAATTACTGTCGATTTCTCTTTGAAGGAAATCTTTTATTTTAGTTTTTATACCCTACACCTGAAATGGTAGGCTGAATTCATTTTGAATATAACAACTTTGATATACAACGCATTAAGGGAGTTGTGGCGGGTATAGAAATGTATATTTATTCTTACCCACCTCTTGGCTCAATGTCTGTCTGTGTGTCTGCCGATCTGTCTGTGAACTCGAACGGAAAGAGCTATCGACATGAAATTTGCCAAGTATATCATCATTATTGTCTTAAACCTTAAGGCGATTTTGAACTTGCAGTTGCGTTTTCGAACAAAGCATATCCATTAAAATCATATTCCTCAAATCGGGCGTAAAACACTCGTAACGAAAAATTATTATTAACGAATTAACGAGATATTGCCATGAAGTTTGGCAAAAAAAATGCTCTGCCTTTCTAGGTTGTTTTTTGTTGAAAATTTGTGAAATCGGATCAGAGCTCCACCTGCTTTTCAAAGTTAATATGGATTTATATGTACTGGTAGTTCATTACTTTAGCCTGCAGAGGGTAAAAGCAAGATGTTGCATTTAAGATCATCTAAGGCACTGGAAATTATGAACATAATAGACATGGTAACTCTCTGTCTCTAACGGCTGTTTGGGGTTAAAGGTGGATTCAGACACACAAAACAAGATTCAGGCCGTTGGATAGCACCCACTTCCTAGGAGTATTGCAAACTTTCCGACGCTTACTCCTTTCTCAGTTTCTAAAGGAAACTTGAATGTAAAATTGTATTTTAAAATTTTCACGTACTAACACTAAATAATAGTGACTAACACATGGGTGTGTTCTGCTCATTGGGTATTGGATTTAAGCCATAAATTTATATTACGGAAGTAGGGTATATAAGTTTCGGCCTGGCCGAAATTAGCTGTCTATAATGTTATT
This sequence comes from Physocephala rufipes, assembly GCA_963966595.1. NCBI lineage: Eukaryota > Metazoa > Arthropoda > Insecta > Diptera > Conopidae > Physocephala > Physocephala rufipes. The sequence continues at coordinate 25,824,465 of OZ016503.1, forward strand.
TAGTCATTTGTTTACTTCGGTGTTGGCTTTAAAGTTGTTTTTTTTTTGCAATTTCAATTGAATTCTGTTAAATTAAACGCAATTGAATACATTCGTCGATTTCATTTAATTTATTTTAATTTAGACAATTTTGTTTGATTTTTCGTCCGACACGAGTAGAAAATTCTTTGATTTGGTTTTAGTTAGCATTTGAATGGTTTCTTGTGGTCAAGATGGTTGCGGTAGTAAAGGCGATGGTCGTTAGCGGTTTGTCATTTAAATGTTAAAAATGGTGGCTTTTAAATAAGTATAAGTTTTACTCAAAGCTGCTTGTTTTCTTTGTATGAATCTCGAGGAGCTATTTTTTAACAAATTTTTTATGGAATTACTCTTATTAATTCTTCTTCAGATCTCTCTTTTATCTTTTCTCTTATATCTTGTTGTTGCTTTAAGTAATTTTCGTTTTAGGTTTCTAAACAATTAATTTAAAATTTTTACTATAATTTTATAATAGTTTTGAATTTAGCAATATATGTATTATTAAATATTAGCAATTTTCAAAATATTGATTGATTTTCAACGAAGGAAAAATATATTTTGATAATAAATTTTGGCATAGACATAATAATTTGTAATAACTCGAGATAAATATCATTATTCTAAAGAAATAACTATATTACAAAAAGATTTATTAAAGCGAAAGAAATATTTGAATATTTTTAAATAAATAATAGCAAAATATGTTTTTTGTAACCGTTTTTGCCAGCGCTTATGCTTATCTTTAACTTACTTTCTAATCAGCAGCAAACGCACGATTCGGATAAAATCTAGAGAAAAAAATCAACAGCGGCAGCAACGGCAACAACAACAAAAATAACAACAACAACAACACTAACTGCATCGGTAACAAGACAAAAACGTTAACCGACAATGACGAACTTTTTTCATAAAATCGCCACAAACGTCGAACTATTGACTGAACCCCGTTTCAGGCATCGCAATTGTCGCTGCCTAAAAATCTGAAATAAATGAATGGAACGTGTTGTTGATTTATCGGATGTTTTAATCATTTCTTTTTCAATTATTTTTTTATTACTATGAGCCCCATCAGTCGTCGATTAATATTCCTACCACAATTTTAATTGCTAGCGATACATCAAAATACTTGTGAATTTATAAAATTAATGATGTATAAAATCATGAGCATGAGCATGAAAATTGGAATTAGTAGAGTTTGTTTAAAAAAAGAGCGATAAAGAGAGAGATAGAAATAGAGGATACTAGAGGTAGTGATAATGTTGAAAAAAGAGAAAAGGGGAGAGTGCCGAGATTTCCTCAGCTCCAATCGAGTTTGGAGACAAACCGGTTTTTGGATTGTAAACTGTTTTGGCGTTTGTTGTCGAAAAACTTGACGAATTTTAGGCTCATCACTAAGCGCAAGTGTTCTCAATTTTTGTATATTTTACTTCATAATGCGCATTATTATATAAGATTCCCATCACCCACTTTAACCATCTTAGTTTATTAATCTAATTGAAAACTAACAAGAATTATTTTCTACTCGAATTTATGTGTATTAGTTGGATTCTTTTTGAATTTTTAAGAATTGTTTTTTATCTGCCTGCCTGTTAAACCTTAACTGATTTAAAAAGGAACTCATAAAAACTTAATGTGAATCAAATTGATAGACTATAGTATATATAGTTCCATAAAGAGTAGATGGTTTTTTCCTCTTAAAAAAGGTGTTTTAATCAAAAGTGACAACCACTGAGGTCCGGTGCGTTAGCGATAAATTTTTTGTCGTTGTTTGTAGATTACATTTCAGCCTAAATGGTCCCTTCACTTCTGGTGATTGAATTCATTTTGTCTTTTTCATTGGACCCTCTCCTCACTCCCGTGTCTCTGACTTTTCTATAACGTTTTCTTTTTCCTACATATTCTACCGCCAGCGAACGTAGCACACGCATTTATCACTCTGAATTCAATTCATCTGGCCTAACACTGATTTGCATTGTGGCGACATCTACGCCTGCAGCGGGACTTGAGCCATGCGTTGTGCACTTAAAAGAGTCATAAAGTATTGTTGATTTATGTAGGTGAATTTAATGAATAACCTGTAGCATAATTTCGCATTAAGGTTTAATTAAATTAAATAAACAGTCGGCAGCATGAGTCGCATTAACATAAATCTTTTCCAAACTGACATTTTCAGCGTTTGAAACCATAAAATTTCCTTTATTTTTGTTTTACCTCATAAAAGTGCTCTATTGATCTCATTTGCTTTCTTGATTGCCTGTGAGTTAATAAACGACACAATATTCGAACCCAAAACGGTGTCCACGAAAACCTGCAACACTTCGACACAAGCAGACTTTACTATCATCATCACTGCCCACCATTCATTTGTTTTTGAATTACGAAGTTATAAAAATTTAGTCAGCATCATCAGGTTTCTTTCTTAAATCTTTTGTTATAACTTTTTTGTAACGAAAGGGAAGCACGAGTTATTTACATTATTAGTAAGCCCACTCCCTTCCTACAAATTATACAAACGAGTGTGTGCTCCACAGGTGATTACAAAGAAATTGGTTCACATGCAAGCAGCTGCATTGTAACTCCCACAACCTTCGATCTTGGTAAGTTCGATAATTCATAGTCGTGTCGAAGCGGTCAAAATGTACAGTTTTCTTTTGTCTTTTTCTTTTTTAACTATAACTGGTCTTGTATGTAAATCTGATTTTTAATTTTGATTTTTGTAATCACTAAATGTATGAAGTAATTGTTATTGAAGGCTGTTGAAATCTTTCCGTAGCGAGATTTATTGTATATACGATATTTTATCTTTCTTCAACTTATTGATAAATTCTGTTCGATGCGGTATAAATTTGTCACGTTTCATGGAAGTATTCATACTTCACTAGGATTTATGTTTTGTTTTGTTTATAAAACAAATGAGATACCTTTAGAAACCTTGAATGAATGTTTCATGAAAAATTCTGCATTTATTAAATCAGCGCATTTGATTAGAAGTCTTCGGTTGTTTGTGAATTTAAGAAATTACTGAATTATTTCTGCATTCGTTGATATATCAGTACCAGAGATCACAAAAAACAAAGAAATAAATAGGTCACGAATTCTGGCTAACGAAATTGAGAATCGAATTTTCCAATTTATTGTACCAACCGAACGTGTGATAGGTTTGTTGGCCAAGTCAGTGAATTTGTTACTTATCCGTTTAGTTTTTATATATTAGGTATTTTTTGCACCTTTTTTGATTTTTTTTTATATTCAAACCTCTTAAATAAAAACGAATTGCGGCCCACCATCGAACATTATAAAACGGGTTGGTAACGGAGCTCTAATACGGTGGAAATATACCGAACATGAATCAAATTTTATCATGTGATAAAAATTTCCGCATTTCACAAATTTCATACTTACAAATCATTTCAATTCTTTTATTAATGTAAGCATTTTTTTATCTCTCGTATTTCATTTTAGCGATTTAGATCATGTGCTGTGTTGTTATTATTGTAGCTTTTAGCGTCACTGTCTTGAGGCCATGTCTATAATTTTGATTCAATTGATTGTCAGTAGATTTATGAATGCCTAACGTCAATGCGTTGAAACTGCTTTTTTCCCCGTTAAAAGGTTTTAATAGTTATGAGTGTAATCATACGAATCACTTTCTCCAAGAACAACTAAATTAATGAATTGAATCAATGGATTGAATAACTATATGAACTGAATTAAATTGTTCACTTGGTTTGATGCGTTCGTTAGAGACCTTTACCCACTTTTTCCATAATTAATTTGGCTAATAAACAGACTATTTATTTCCCTCATCTTTAATTTAATCGTCAGACATTCTCCTTAATTTAATTTTTTCACTTTTTCTAGTTGATTAATCTTATTTGCTTACACCCATCTTATTTATTTCATCCAATTAATCCATTTCTTTTCGTTTCAGTCATTATTTTGGATTTATTCGACTCCTTCGATTTGCTTTATTCGTTTATGATGTTTACTTGTTTTATTCCTTCGATTCTTATGATTCGCTCGTTTTGTTCCAACCATTCATTTACTCTTCTTTAATTTACTGATGTTGCTAATTAGTGGAATCAAATAATAAAATAATACCTGTATAATAACATTGTGCCATACACCCGAAGAAATAGTGTATACTCACTTATTTCCCAGTTTGTAACGCATTAAGTTCGGTGTGGTAGATATAAAAAGGTATTTACATTATGGTTCAGAATCACCTCCTGAGTCGATTTACCCATGTCCGTTAGTCCGTACGTCCGCCTGTCTCTCTGTCTATCTATCCATTCATCTCTTTGTCTGTCTGTTTGTTTGGGTGGGGAAATCACGATTACACAAAAACGAAAAGATATTTTCTTATGAAATCTAGCACGTATATTCTCCATTACAGTGAGCGGATATGAACCCTTCAGATTACTGATACCTAAAATGAAAATATCAACGATGTTGAAAGAAATTGGATGGCAAAATTTTACCCCCGAACTCACTCGTGAATATTAAAATATATTGAAAAAATGAGCATGACACACTCATTAGGATGTGTGGCTTTTTTTGGGACAAACTCTGTTAAAGATGAATTAATAGATTTAAGCCAAACAAGAAAATGGAAATGTAATATGAAAAGGGTCATCTACCGCGCTCTTTGATTAACGCTATAGGGTATATAAGCTTCGACCAAACCGCAGTAAGCGTTCTTAATTTACCATACCAGCGTTGGTGAAATACTTTTAAAGGTCCAAGAATAACAATGGCCGCAACGGGTCAATGTAAGTTGTTGACAATAATGCTAGCAATTTATTAAACACATTCTTTTTCTCTTTATCTCTCCTTCTGCCTCTCTCTCTATCTCTGTCTCCATCTGTTCTCGATTTGTCTCTTTGTCTTTCGCTTCGCGTCTCGTTTTATCGGAAGACCATCAAACGACTCTTTCGAAACGCACTGAGATTCATGGTTGAACATTTTTTAAAGAATAAACAAGGACATTGAATTTGTACAATTTACAAACGATAACATTCGATTAATTAGTTTAATAAAAACTTGAAAAGAGGAACCAAAAGAAAAGAGTTAGCGTTAGTTAGTTAAAGTTAGCGTGAGTTTATATTTCAACGTCGATAAACTATGGCAGAGTTTTGCAAGGCAATGAAAAAAATATGAATTGTGCAGAGACGTGGAAAATCAAACAGAATATCTTCCAATACAAATACTTACGCAAATTCATTCGCGTATTCATTCATTCGCGAATACGATTGTACATCAAAATAAAACAATTAGTTTTGCTCTTCCTACTATTTCCACGCTTTTGTTTTGCTGCTGGAACGTATTTTGAGAATGTATTGGAGTATTAAAAAATGAATTCATTCTTCTAGCCATTCATTCATTCATTTATTTGTTGGAGACATGATTTGCTTTTGTGTTTCTCCACTCGTATTCTTTTACCCTTTTAAAGTGGTTTATTTTTGTTTGCATATTTTATTGTCGTTTATTCTAGTTTGTGATCATGTTAATGATGACGATGATATTACTTAATTGTGCACACTCCGTCGGTAATAACGCGCTCTTTGTGACATTTACAGGTAACCTTTGAAAGCAACGATCGACCGGTTAATTGATGGTTAAGCCATGCATGCCATGTGTGTAGACTGATGCTCTGAATGTCGATTAATTAGTCGTTAATTGAAGTGTTCTTCTTTTGAGGTTTTACCGAATTATTCACTTGTTCATCAACAAGTTAGTTGATAGATAACTCGTACTCATTCATAGATTTGTAAGTCATTTATTGACAACTCGTTGTTAAAGTTCGTGCCCATTTCTGTCATCAAAAGTTCTGTTATACGACATAAATAAATAAAGGGCTGAACTATTGTCGGTTGATTCGTAAATCAATTGACTACTCGTTCGCATTTGATTACTTCTTAAATCGCCCCTTTTTTGTAAATTTGTAGATCGTTTGCAAACACCTTGGTTGACTGCAATAACATCGATTAGCTGTTGACATGGCTAGGTGTTCAGTTTTTATCGATAAGTCACTTCTCAATTTATTATCGAGTCATTGACTGACTGGGACATAATTAATGAAATAATTCAATACAAGGAACACATATTAGTTGCGTAAGGTGTCTGGAAATAATCAAAAAGTTTATGAAGATAAAAACAACACGTATTTAATCTTTTTAATATCAGTTGTCAGCCGTTAACCTCGTTGCGTAAAACGAATTGAAAAATAATTTATTGAATCATGCAAAGTAATTATGCCATTCTTCCGACAAAGACTACTTTTTTCTGGTTTGGAATAATTGTAACGTTACAGTTTAAACCTCTTTTTTAGTTAATAACCACCGGTTGCCACGCCTCCATTCTCTCATGATGCCAGGTAGCTGTGAAATAGAACACTCTACAGAAGTCACATTTGGATCCGTGTTCGCTTTCGAAACATTGACTGACATATTCCTATAATTAATATGTTTCATTAATGTTTTACTGTTTGCGTTAACTACTTTATATATATATTTATTAATTGTGTGTCTCGCTGCTAACTTTTTTCTTTTTTTGCTGCTAACTTTTATGAATTTCTTCACATTTTTATTATTTGTTTTTATTATTTCATTTTTTATTATTTTTTTCTATTATTTTTCCCCAATTTTAATTAACGGTCTCAGGTAATAAATGTATCAATTTTCAACTGCACAAAAATTAAATGCGTAAAAACAAATTCTTTCGAGAGGCGGGGCAGAAGTTTTTTTGTTCACTTAAACAAAGGTAATTAACACCTTTGGAGGTCACAAAAAATTGTATTAATTTGACTTAATTCGAAAATTGATGAAATATTGGAAACTGATGAGGATTATAGGTAATTAAACATGCTATGAGGTCATCGAAATAAATTATCATTTCGACTTTTATGTTTTTCTTCTTTAAATGGAAGTATTCCAATTAACACAAAGGATATATTCAATATTCTTATAGTTTAAAACACATGACAATTTTATATCAGTCTTCTTAAGATTGTTCGTATTAAAATAAATAAAAGATATTCAACAATATTTCAACATTTAATATTTAATATTTCTACATTTTAATTGGGTTGTTAAAAAAATCATGAAAGGGCAAAATCCCGAACGACAAAGTCCCGAACGGCAAACTCCTGAAACGACAAAATCCTGAAACGATAAAATCGCGTGTTTCAGCCTGTTTAAACGGTATTCCTCTGACAAACGATAAATAGGAATACAGTCGTTTCCAGAATTTGTCGTCCGAAATTTTGTTCCTTCGGAATTTTGTCATTTCGATATTTGCCCGTTCGTAGTTTTGTAGTTTCAGGATTTTTACCGTTGAAAATTTTTTCGTTCGGGGTTTTTTCATTTCGCAATTTTGTCACTTTGAGATTCTTTCACTTCGGGATTTTGTCATTTCGGGATTTTGTCTCTCTCCCTCAATTTGTCCTATCTAAAAGCAAATGTATTCATACGAACAAAATACAGACTCAACAGTTAGCAGATTTCTAACAGACTTTTAGGAATGAACTCTTTTATAGATTTGAATTTATGTAAAAATAGCAATGAAGGCCTCAATTAAAATACGAGTATTTAAAAAAATGGCAATATGATTTCTAACTGTCTATTGCTGGAAGTAACCATTTACGATGATATCTGTTTGATATCGCGATGATTATGCATTCAGATTTCCCGAATTTACATTAATTATGCGATTTATATTTGTTTTTGCGTTGCTCAGAGTGTTTCCTGATTTTACTTATGGTACTGAATCTTAGACAGAAGGCGAATATCAAAGAATTTCATGGCTGACTGATTAATTTATTAAAACTTATTCATTGGAAATATTCTGTCACATTCCGCATCTGGACAGTATACCGATGACTTTCTTTTTCAGGAGTAGTACCTTAGGTCTACCATTCAATTACCGCCTAAAACCGTGGAATGAATTAAACATTTGCTTTAATTATTTATTTTATTTATATAATTATTGCTATTATAGATTTTTGTTTTCATTATTTTAATTGTTTTACCAAACCACAAAGGTTTTGATAATCATTGCTTCCCTCTTCCTTTTTGTTCTATTTTATATTTTATTATTAGCACGCCGTAGTATTTCTGTAATGGTTTTCCAACAATAACTTAAACTCTAATAATTTTTGCGTCGCCTAAAAGTATAGTATAAAAACTTATCAAGAGAAAAAGTAGTCTCAGGAAAAAGCATTGCCAGCATGAAAGTTGTTCCTTAAATGGGATTTAAATGTTTTCGCAGAAAAAAGCGTGTTATATTTTCAAATAATAAAATCGTTCTAATTCGTTTGAATTCCAGAAAAACTCACTAATATAATACCGAATACCCGATTAATTAATCTGTTAATCGTGATTTTTGAAATCTTCAATTTTCAAAGATGCTTTTTTACGTGACAAATTCGTGTCATATCGGTCATATCAGTGCCGTTTTGTATATTGGCTGAAATTGATTACAGTGATACAATTTGTACTCCTGATAGTCCTTGTGAAGTTAAGTTGGATTTAAAGCGTTCCGCTCTACTAGACCAAATACTATTTAAAGTATAGTATACTGTCATAAAATATATAAATTTTCAATCGAATATATTTTGATTTTTTCCATGTGATCCGAAATTTTGTATCTTCCAATATCTTTCCATTACTTATGATCGACCTTGACCTCGCTCAAATAAAATTCCATTTAATATGAATGTAATAATAAAATTAATTACGTTCAAATTAAATCATTTGCAGTTTAATAGCGTGACAGAAACTATCAGACAAAAAGCACATTTCCTCCGGTTCTTTTGATTTTAATGTGAAATTATAACACGTGATTAATTATTTGCTGAGAGGTTTAAGACACTCGATTTCTTAGTTCCATTAGCACTTCTAAAATAATTATTCTTACCTAATTTTATTGAGAAAAGTTTGTTAAAAAAATTAATACTTATATTAATATTTAAATTTTAATTATATATTTAATTTATTTAATTTAGTACTTATTTTAATTATATATTTGTTTGAAAATTTGCTGAGTTAATCAATATTTCATTTTTCTTTTTTTGTTTGTCTAATTTATGGGCGAAAATTTGTTACTTCCGGCAGTGGAGCTAATTTATTGAACGACGTTTTGGTGAAATAAAATACTTGACCAGTCTGCCAGATGGAGCTCTAGCATTTAAGTGAGAACTGAAATGAAATAAAAGAATTTCAAATCGGTCTGCCTTTTTACGCTAACGACGCTATGACGTCATAGACAGAATACCTTTACCTCAAAATTTTTAAGTAAGAAAAGTGACGTAATGAACCGATTGTTCGAATCAGTTCAAGTGAAGAAAATTCGCATCAATATATTTTCATTCACGTCAAAATCGAAAGAAACTCCCATGAAGTTTTTATGTCTTACTTTAAATTGGAGAAGGAAATAAAGAAGAAGAAGAAGAAAAAGAAGAAATTATAACAAATTCTAAAAATGCAAATGAATGGATTTTACCCTATAAAAGGCGGGTGTTGGTCATCTTCTTGGCATAGTCGCCGCCTAGCCGCTTCACCGAATTATTCCATTTATCATTAGCCATTACTAAGGGAAGAATATTTAGGAAAAACGAAGAATCGAAAAAATGCAGACTTTAAAAATTGTAAGTTGTAAACGATTAAAACAAATATTAAAAAAAGAACACTTCATCAAAAATATTTCTTTGTTTCTTTCAAGTTACCCTTGCTGTTATTCGGTATCCTTTCGGCACAATTAACGCCCGCCCATCCCAGTTATTTATATCCTTACATATCCGAGGTACGCCCGGTAAATACGCTCGCACGTATTGAATATGCGCCCACTCTAATCGGCCATGAATTGCATTCAATCCCGACTGCAGTCTCGCATCAGAGTCAGACAATTGTCCACGAGAAGAGACCATTTCTGAGACCTATCATCGAACATAACCCGATTTTGAAAAGTTACACGACACTGAAGAGTTACATTGCACCCGCCGGTGCTAGAGTAGTATTACGTCCGGATGATTATGCTACCACATCTATTGCACAAACCTACGGACATTCTATACGGGCTGCTTCGAGAGTGAGACCAGCTTCTGTTTCGTCTTGGCCTTTGACTTATAGCAGGTCAATTGATCCTGCGTGGAATTTGGAAACCTTTGAAACACCTGCGGTGTACGAATTCAATAACAATCTTAATGGGTGGCCTTTAAAAAAATAAAGAAAATTTATTGTTTAGCGAAATTTCATTTTCTGGATAAAAAATGATTCTAATAAAATTTGAAAAATTATATTATTATAAGCGTCTGAAGCGAGGTTTTCTTTTGTAACCTGTAGGATTGATAATCGTAGAATTTTGAAATGATTTAAATTAGGCTTTATTTGAGATTTGTATCTATAAAAACGGTAGTCAATGGAGAACCACATTGTTTCAGACGTTCAGGAGCTCAATTCCATTCAGAAGTTTGCTAAATCATCCAATTAATTCTTAAAACAAATTCTTTAAATCGGAGTTAAAAGCTTGCAAATTCTAACAAAAAATTCGAACCATTAGTCGGAATCGATTAAAATGTTTAAAAAGGTCCGACTAATATAAAGAAATGATTACGAAATTATATCCTTTTTTCCTGTTTAATCTCTTAACTTCTACCTTATCCTTTTCCTCATTAATTGAAGTAAAATATCTTCGCACTAGAAATCATTTTAAGACTTAAAAACTGAATCAAATCGATTTTGAGAAGAAATTTTTATTTATTTTTCGCTTGACAAGAAATTCCTTTTTACAAAAGCAGATCACGAATGTATTAAAAAACCAATGAATTTACAAAATCCTTTGGCTCCTTCCTTCGATTCCTTTTGTTATGTCGATTCCTACTGCTGCATCGGTTTATTTTACCATCCTGCATAATGAGCTGGAGCTGAATAGACGGCAGGGCCATAACTGGCGTAGCTTAGAGGAGCAGCAACAGCACCGGTGGCGGCGTAGGTCAATGCGGGTACAGCGTGAGCCGAATGTACCAGAGGGGCATTGTACGTCTTGTAGAGAGGAGCGGCAACAGCAGCAGTATAAGCCGTCTTCACGACTGGTGCCACAATCGGTTCCACGACATGAGCTGTGCTATGCACCACCGACTGACTTTGGTGCGACACTGCAGTCGGGACGCTCTTGACGACTGATCCCACTTTTGCGTAGCTGGGTTCTTGAATATATGTGGCTGCAACTGGTGCCACTGCCGGACCGGCTACAACTAAAGGAGCTGCTGCCTCTAAATGGCTAGGGCGAGCAGAGGCGACGGCAAGGAAGGCAGCAAGGACAAACTGTAAATAAATATGAAATATACGCGAAAGAAGGAGATTTAAAGTTAAAGGAATCCATATAATGGTATTAATTCTTACCAATTTGAACATTTTGGTTGGATGTTTTCAATGGACGCTTCGATAGCTGATTGATAACTTGGCACACTTCGTTGTCGTTATTTATACTAATTGAGAACTACAAGGGCGTACAAGTAAAAGTATCTCATTCACAAACTCCATCAAGTACTCCGCATTTATTCGTAATTGTTTCTCTTACCCTTAAGGAAAAAAACACAATAAGTAAATTATCAGCGTCTTTTATTCGTACAGCTCTTCTACTTACGTTTTAGGCCAATCTAATTTCCTACCACTTTGAACAAATTTGGTAACAGCGAGCTGAAATAGAATAAACAGAATGAATGAGAAAGCAAAAAATGTGAGGCGTTCAAAAATGCTCTCCATCCGATATAATTTCAAACCACATAAAATTCATTCAAAGTCGAGGTTGTTTGGGTTGAGCCCCTTTGTTGTCTGATTGTGCTTAAAAATACGATTTTAGAAACAGAATTAAAAGCAAAAAAAAAATTCAGATTAAAAAGATAACAGAAACAGAATTTATTTATATTAATATTATTAGTTAGCAATAAATTCATAAGTCATGAATGGATTTGGTTAGAAAAAATTTTTATAAAGGAACAATTGAAAAAGCATCTTAATAATTTTTTTCTTTTTTGGTTTTATATAATTCTTCAGGCGGATGTAAAAATTTCGAATATAAAAACTATTATACAATTATACAATTTTTGTTTCTAAGCAAATATCTAGACATAATTCTCAACGAATTTGATTGAAATAATGCATTAAAGGCTTAATAATGTAGAGAAACTATGGTGGGACAACGCTTACTGTAAAGGATTTTAAAATATGTGGCAATCCCTAGAAAATATTCTTTTATACTCGAAATATTCGCCGTTTCGATTTGAGCGAATATTGAAAGGAAGAAACAGAAATCGATTTAATTTGAATAGTTGTAAATCTTCAATAAATCTAAGTAGACTGTTTTACTACTCTTGGTTTTTCAAAAAAGTCTTCAAATAATAGTAATTAATGATTAATTACAAAATCCCTAAATCATGGATTCATGGAATGATAATAATTAAATGTTTTTCTTAAACGCAGTTTGTTTATCTGATCCATTTAGTTATTTTTGTCTGTTAGTTTTATTCAAATATTAAGATATTCAGCAAAAAAAAAAAAATCCATATCGCCACGGAACTGAAAACTAAAGAACTGAAGCATAAAACTGCGGTATCGGTGGTTCCGCCAGTTTACTATTATTTTGTTATTGATTTTAAAAAAGAAGCTATATCAAATATGAAATATGAAATATGAATAAAAAATTAATGACTTTTCCACCCTTTCGGAGTCACATAAAGGATTCCTTATAATAATAAAAATAAAAAAATATGTTCCCTCAGATCTAAACACATGAAAACCAATAAAAAATAACAACAATAGCAATACTTTTGTAACTCTTCCAATGGCTAGAAAACGCTAGAACTCGCTACATTAGCTCGCTATGTGAAAATCTCGCCGTGTGAAACGAATTAACGAAAAAGGATAAATTGTTTGTAAACGAGCTTTTCAGTGATTGTAAATAAATTTTGATTGAACGCAATAATTAAACACAATAATCAAATTCATAAATAAATCACCGCGAGTTTTTCTATAAAAATATATAAATTTCTGTTTTTGTGCAAATTCGTATTGAATATTTATAAATTGTTTCCCATCTATTTTCTTTTATTAGAATTTTAATTCCAGTCAGCACCTGAATCAAAATACCAGACGCGGTACATTTTGTTCAATTTCATGCGACTGATCGTCATTAATTATTAAAAGCAAACAAGAGAAAAAAATTCCAAAAAATCTCATGGTTTGGCCACCGCAAACAATTATCACCACCAATAATACAATACAGGGTAATTGTTATAATAATATTACGTCAATTTTCCAACTAACTAAGAAATGGCGTAGCTTCAATTATTTAATGGCTTTATTCTAACCGCATTCAAGGTCAATAAATACAGTCAAGGGCATTCCAAATTAACGTCTATTGATTTTACAATTTCCAAGCAATGCAATTATATATAAATTATACATTAAATATACAAACATAAATTAATATTTACAATTTATGCGTAAATAAAATGTTTGCTTTATTTGGTTACTTTAGAATATCTTGAATTAGTTTCTAGAGCATGATCATAAGTATCATCAAATTCATAAATATTTCTGTTATCCTAATCTGCAAGAACCTTTTTTCCATCCATTTGCGAATCGGAAGTTCCACCTTTCTCCAAAACTTAATGGAGGCTCCAAACTGAACTTAATGGGATTGACAAAAAAAAGAGATTTTCGAAAATTTCCAAAAAACAAAGATTCTGAAACTTTTCATTAAAATGTTGGAATAATTTCTTAGAGATTTTCATTTTAATATTCTGTAGGAAATAACAAGATTTTCCATTTGTCTCCCGACACACCCACTCATTCGAAGCTTTGGCCGCATCTTTTGTAGAACTCCCTGGGTATTTATCATAAAGACCTTTATCATCCCCGCAATAGGCGACTATATTCAATTAGAATGGAAGTTAATAAGAATTGGATTATTTATTTCATTATTCATCTTATTCTTCTCATTATTTTTAACCCTCATCATATTTCTGCTATTACATAACATTAACTTATTATCTCTATATGGTCTGCTAATTTTTTCTCTTCTTGTAAAAATGACTGTGTCTCAACTTTCGAAATGTCACTCGACGGGTCAATTACCTTTAAGCGTTCTCATTATTTCAAATTGTTATAACTCACTGATGATACAATTTGTCTGATATTATGCTATAATCGTTTATTCTATGTCTATTATCGATGATTTGGAATTTATCCATTTCACTTAATTGCTTTATATTACATGATAAATATATTTTTGTTATTATTGTTATCGTTGCAAATACGACTATTGATCTAATTTTTAGCTTCAAGGTGACTTCTTACTTGTATGGGGTTTCATAATTAGAAATATTATTCATATCTAGAAATCATGGCTAGAAATATTTTGGTGCATAATCGTTCGTTAATGATTACCATTCATAAATGGATCATAATCGAAATGATATTAAATAAACCTAATGGGTGTAACACAATTTTTGGACATATGGAATTATTTGGTATCGTTAACTTTTACCGCAATATGGGCTATAATTTCGTAGCCTTTCGCAGCCTTTAAAATTTCTTTTAAATATCTATAACAAAAATCTGCTTGAAAGTTTGGTTTGAAACTAGCAGAAAAAATTAACTTTAGAGCTTTTAATGTTTTAATATTAAAGCCATTTGTAATAGACTTTAAAGTCTTATTTTTCTATGTGTTTTTAAATGAAGTTAGCTTTTAAGATTTACTTGATATTTTAATTAATCCAATGCTTCTAGTCATTTGGGTCAAATTATTTAAAAATAAATACACTCTTTAATTCGAAGGAAATATATATTATTCGTCATTGCTACAAAACAAGATAATTAAGCATTAATAGTAATAAACAGAATTAAAATTCAAAGAAATATTTTAAAATTTAAATAAAATGTTTTTACGTAAATATAAATGAATCCGTATGGAGCATATAATTTATAAATGCACTTTAATTTTTTATGCTCCAATAACGTTGTAAAAACAAAAAAAGTTATTTCCTTAAGCTCCAAACTTGAACTAGATGTGATTTTGGGAGAAAACTCATTTTGCCCTGAAGTGATGATTTTCTTAATCACAAAGAGGGATCGTTTTCTTCAGTAGAATGTTGAACATCGGGCTGAATTAAATGAAACCTTTATTTAAATCATAATTTATGAGGTTCCGAAGCATCTAATTATAATCAAGCCGAAGTATAAAATTAGCTATAAAAGATATATAAATCGTTGTTGGGTTCGAAAGAAATTAGTTTCCGACAAATCATACTTTAAGTGTATGAACTCAAGGATAACTCAAGGATATTACCTAAGTCCATGACACAAATTGGACTAAAACTAAAATTGTTTTAATTTGTTTACATATTTGTGTCTATGAGGCAATTTTGGTATAATGGATCATATTGTCAAAGAGTTATACTCACACATGGCATAACCGGCGTACGCTTTTACATACCTGACACTACTATCTGACGTTATTCCATTTGACCTTGAGTTAAACACGATTAATTAGAGTAAGCAAGATTTTGTGATAGGAAATCTTACACGACTAATTGACTTCAGTGTCATGTTTTTTCATTGTTTCACCTTTTTTATAATTTTTATCCAAATAGAAGGAATAATTGAATGAATAAAACAATCATGTGTTAAATAAATACCAAATTATATCTAACCATTGCTCCAAAGAGTTATAATCTCTTAATAGCCTTTGTAAACTTTCATTAAAATGGTCCTACGTGCAGACCGTGAAGGTCATTAGGTGATTATTTTTATGCAGCCCTTTTTTTTGGTTGGTTTTAATGAAAAACAAGAGTCGGTGTGATGGTGGTTCGTGGTTTATGCTCGTGCCCACTGAAATTTTACGATTCATTTTAATTGCATTACATGCAGTTTTTATTATCGTCTAAACCCTATACTGATTTCATTCATAAAAGCATGGGTTTAATTGTGCCATTAAAAATTAAGTGTTGCCACTGCTGTTGCTGTCGATATTATTGCTGACGTTTAAATGAAATTATAATAATTTCAAATGAAATGGCTTTTGGGTAAAGTATATAAACCAAGTTAACAGCTGTAGTAGGCATCAGTTCAAAATTAAATAGCAAAACCTTAGGAGGAAGTAGAAAAAATATAAGCAATACCACAAAATGTTCAAATTGGTGAGTTTCTAAATATCTTTCTTAACTAAAAAGGAGACATTGTTTCAACATTAAATCCTTTGCCACAACACACGCCTATCCTTTATTAGGTTACTAATTTCGGTTTCTTTTTAAGGTTTTACTGTCTGCTCTTCTGGCCGTTGCCACCGCTCGTCCTAGCCACGTCCATTTGTCAGATGGTTCTCTCTTATATTCAACTGTTCTTCACGAACCAGTCTTGACTAAAGTTGGCGCGGTTGTAAATCATATCCCCACAGCAGTCTCCCATCAGAGTCAGTCAGTTATTCATGGCACGGATCATGTAATTGAGGATTTGCATGCACCTCTAGTAGGCTTAACCAGCGCCTATCACGTGGCCCCGGCTCTAAAAACGTACGCTGTGGCTTCTCCCATTCTGCATTCGGACTACGAGTACGCTAAATGGTAGATGTTGAACGAACGTACGCTGCTGCTTTTTAACGACGATCAATTGATAATTTTCCATTCTATCATTATGATATATTATATTAATTTTTGAAGTGTTTGCTTTAGAGAAATTATTATTATTGCTGAAAAATGTGATTATTAATAAAGGAATAAAAAATATATTTTAAAAATTATTGGTTGGCTTTTTCTTCAAAATATATTTTCTTCAAAAGATCAAAAACAAAAAACCGTGATCTCAAAAATTTACTTGCATAGAAAACATATTTCGTAACTAGATTTGTGCGTGCGTGTTCATAAATTCAACTTAAAAAAACTAGCGCACCACGATTGCGATTGAACCTGAACTTAAATGCAATGCTTGGAAAACTTCAAATCACGCGTGGTGATAACGGTCTTGAAGCAATTTTCAGGTTTTCACTTAGACAAGTCTACGCACTACGCTCATTCATTAATTCATTAATTCGTAGAAGCCGCACGCATAAACGCACGGGCACGGAATAACGAAACCATATGAAACGACAAGCGGCCACAAGCGTCAAAAACAAAAGTAATGAAAGATAAATAATACTTGAATAAACCAGTACGAAAAAAAGAATTTGAAAAAAAAACTAATAAAATTTTATGAATTTTCACGGTCAATCAGCAGTTTTGTTGTCAAATCAAAAGCAGCAAAGTAATTACGTATAACATCGTATTGTTGCAACAAAACCATTTAAAGGAGGTAGAGTTGAATAAAACGAACACAATTTCATAGAAAATGGCACAAACGATTTATAACGGAAAACAACGATTTCAGCATCAACAGGTTTCTGACAAAAACCAGAAATAATTGGCAGCGGCCAAACAAACGGCAGCGAGACGGATACAGAAATCATGCCATGCTTGTACTAACCCAGTGGGAGCAAATAAGAGTGAAGCAATGGTAATTGATGAATTGTATGCGTTCCAAAAATAGTGAATTTTATTACCTTAATTGTTTTTAATGTATCAGGAATGTCGGGGCGTCATCGATTGTCAATTTCACGTCTGAATCGTATGGTTAGTTTTTCTTGCCGGCATTAGCATTTCGAACATTTCCAACCTTCCGACTATATTACTATTGAGTGTATAGTTAAATTAATAATTTACTTTTCGCAACTAATGCCTCAAATTTGTTTCATTATCTGATCGTTGAGTCCAAATGCTAAGCTAAGCTAAATTTCCTAATTGTGTGCAGTGTCTTTAATTTGAACATTATGTCATTCAATGATTAGAATTATTTAATATATTTATATCAAAGGCAAAAGACATATATTTATATCGTTTTTGCGTTAGTATAGTTTTGTCAAAAACATTGTTTTGATGTATTACAATTATGCTTCCTTGAAATGTATGCTTTATTCGATGTAAGAAAATATTCAGCTTTTACCCTAACAGGAATACACACACATGCAATTACATACATATATTAATTTATATGTGTGTATACACATTGCAAACTGTTGCTACCGCAACGAAAAACAACGAACTCTGGCTGGGATGGTAAGCAATGGGAAGAAGAAGAAGAAAGACGGAAAAGGTATTCAAAGAATTCGGTAAAGATTATGATAGCAATAGTGACGTCGGTTGTAAGTTTATGAACCAAAATCGTTATTGGCTTAACACTAAAAGAACTAAGAATGCCAATTAAACCCAGGCGGTCTTTTAACGGAGAAAGATTGGACGAGAAATTTCAAAGAGGTGATAAAGTGTATATTTTTACAAGTTAAAATGTTTTTATCATCTTCTCCAGAAGTCGCAGAATTAAAAAAATAACAGCACTTTGCAAAAACGATCTGAAATTAATATAATTGATAATGATTGAATATTGATAATAACTGAAATTGACTCGTATCTTTCTAAAAGACTTTCTACCTTCTAAAAGACTATTTTTGAAAAAAGTTGTTTTTCCTAAATTTTTTATATGACTTCTTGGGATGTGGAGATGTAATTATGATTGACTGGAATTCTTTCATACGACATTATTCAGCTGTTTCAGATTTATTTGGATTTTGTTAATTTGGTTAATGTCTTCTCCGCCTCTATCCTCGTTTCTGCCTTCTTCCCCATATCTTTCTCTTTGTCTTGCTCTACGGGTATTAAATTTATTTCTTAAATGGACTTATGTGCTCCTACACTAATTTTCGGTTGTTTTATAGCGTTAATGAGTTAACAAGGAGTGAGGGGGTGGAGGCAGGCGGTGTGGATTTTATAACATCGTTATCAGTCTAGCGTTAGTGGTGGTGGTGTTGGTTTATTGTGCTTATGAGTCGTTAATCAGTTGTCAGCGTTCGGTCAGTAGTGTGCCTTCCCGACTGACTACTGCCTTCTTTGCTGCTCGATGACATCGTAAAACAAATGAAGTGAAGTAAGAATTTCAATGTGGTGGCATGCAAACTGCTCCACACTGCCAAAATGTACTCGCGTTTGTTTGGAAAATCGTTAATATTATTTTTGTATAGAAATCGTTATTATTTTCTGTAAAGCAATTATTCGCTTTTGTTTTTGTTTTCCATGCAACCATCGTTAATCGTTGTTGTTAAGTCCATTGTTATTGTTGTTTCCTCTACAACATTCTTCGTGTTTGTTGCCTTTATGACTTTCTGCTGTTGATTTGGGTTTTATCTAACTACCACCGATTTATCCTAGTTTTTTCTCTAAATCTTTTGTTTTTGTTATGTTTTTTTCAAATTTGGTCAATGGATTGAATTGGTATAAAAGACCATGTTGCATCGGGCACTGACCAACAGTCGCCAACAGTCACCAATAAAGTCACCACAGAGTAAAAAAATATTTATAAAACAAAATGTTCAAGTTGGTAAGTCTTGGTTTAGTTGTTGTTTGTTCTACCAATGGGTATTCCTAATACTTAATACTTTTCTTTCGAACAGTTGGTTTTGTCCGTAGTCATCGCCGTAGTTGTTGCTCGTCCTGGCTATCTTTCATCACACGGTCCTTCATTAATAATCTCAGCTCCGGCTACAATCGTTCATGAGCCAGCCTATGCTAAAATTGGGGCCATCGTCAAGAGTATTCCGACCGCTGTATCGCATCAGAGTTCTTCGGTAGTGCATAGCGCTGCGCAAATTGTCCAACCTATTGTCGCACCAGTAGTGAAAACCATTTATACCGCCCCCGTTTTGCACGCGGCTCCAGCTTCTCTTGCCCATTCCGGTGGTTGGGCACCATCCTGGTAAAGGGAGAAGGCAATGTCAATATTAATCCTCAAAGGATTGAGTTTAGCGAAGATTCGAATTTAGCGATAGGCTGAATTTTTTGTAAATAATGTCTCTGTAATAAAAATCTATCATGGTTTCTGCTTGCTAAGAATAAAATATACTCACTTTTTATAAAATTTATATTTCTTTTACTCAATTTTATTTGATTATTTGAGATTTTTGGGTAAGTATAAAATTAAATCATAAATTTTAGAACTTTTCTAACGAAAAGTGGAAGTCATTTACACTCCGTAAAAGTGGCTCAACGTATTCTATATAAATTAATACATTTTATTAATAAGATAATTATTATACACCGACAAAATTTATAAATTTGAAAAATCAGTTTTAAGCAATCGAATGAAAATGAAACGTTATAAGCAACACCAAGCAACATTAACAACCCCCGCCTTACCGAATGTTCTTTTAATCACAAGAAAATTAAATAAAATGAGAAAAAAAAATAATCGTACCTTTGAAAGTATTTTCGAGCCGTACAATAAAATAACATAAACCCCAACAAAAAAAAAACAATAACACCATCAAACCAATTGGAAGTCTTTGCTAAACACACAATGAAAAGCATTTTGCTCGAAGCATATCAGACAGATATAGGCGGTAACGCAGAACCAGGAAGTGCCCAATCTTATCTATCTCCCCTCACTTTCCTTTCTGACCTAGTCATACTTAGTGCTATTGTTATAACTATTTGTTGTTTTTGTTGTCATAACAAAAAGTGCCTTAAAATAAATTCAATGCTTTGAAAAACAAAGAAAAGGTCTCAGAATTTGAGTAAAAATAGAAAAAAATTCTCGTGTAAAAATCCCGTCATAATTTAAGAAATCTTTTTAGTTCTTGAGAATATTCATTAATGGTCAAAACAAAACAATCGTAGTATGAAAAAATAAGGAATATTTCATAAAATAAAATTCAATTTGATAAGTTAAAAAGCCATTTATTCTTATTTTCAAATTCAAATATTACAATAATAAAAGCAGCAAAAACATCATTAATGATATGCAAAAGACACCCACTTCTGTCATTTATTCATTTGTTCATTCCCGATTTTCATTGAAGTAACGCAAACAATTCCAATGATTTTCTAGAGAAATTAAACGCTGTTAATGGGCGTTTTGCTTTTGTTATTGCGTTAGATATTGTTGTAATCTTTTTTCTGCAAAAAAGTTGATCGTAACAATTATTAACAACAACATAAGCAACAATAACAACAGCAACAACAAGCACGACTACGGCAAACGAAATCTGAACTACTGAATAATAATTAATTATTTCATTAGCATTTCATTAATATTTGTATAAGAATAAATATCTACACCCGAATCTATTAAAACGTTAGAAGAAAAGAAGGCGACTGCAGCTAATTTTCGTTTCGCATACAGGAAATATAGTCGTTTTATAGTCACTAAATCAGACGTTCTAGAGTATTTCTTTTAACAGCAGCTATATCTGGATGGGGTTTAGAACGACAGTAGATGCGGCGCGCACAAGAAGCTCTAGTTCGATACGTGAAAACCCTCGTAATGCGGTCCAATTTCTTTTGCAGCTGATGCAATTAAGGCCGCTGATGTCAATACATCCATTCGATACATCCGTATCGAATATATTACAGAAATATGTATAATATCCTATATCGAAATGTAAGCCTTCCACATCTTTTGCCTAATTATTTTCTATAAGGAAGAAATAAAATGCGATTATTTTTTTTATGTAAAGGAACGTTTCTGACGAAATATAATGGGTCTTTCTTATTAAGGGCTTTAACTTAAGCAGAATCCAAATACAGCCACACATACTTCATTAGTTTAACTACTTTAATTCTTGAAAACTGCGTGTAATCGACTGATTAAGATCTTGTGAAACGAAGTGTTATACGATTGCGATATTTTACAAAATCTCTAATAGCGTCTGCCCTCACTGACACAATAACCCATAGCACAAAATATACCCTGCCCCAATTTAGAAAACCCATGGCACGTGTAATAAAGTAAACCTGGACGTAGATGTAAATTACGTTGGCTAATGTTTTAATTAATTCAATTTTCAGTCAGAGCTGTTTGAACGGTTCTCGGATGTTTGCAATTATGCGATCAATAAATCAGCAATAAACCAACAAATCTTCGTGTGAATAATTAAACTTTTCCCGTTTGATCGGTAATATTCAGAACCATAACGGTAAGTGTCATAAATTATATTTTCATATATTCTCTCGCAACAAAACTCAATACAAAATCCAGTTTCGTTCTTTACTGCCCGCCGGCTCCAATATTTATCGGACTTAATCAACGTTTAATTTTATCGATACTTAATTTTATGTTTTCCTGAGTTAAACGTAAATAATGAATGCAAAATAATAAAAAAACGAATTTAAATTTTATCAGATCGAACACATTTTTTACAATAATTTTTTAAGCTTTCAAAAAAGGTATGACTCCATTGGATATATAATTTCAAGACTATTATGAATCTTTAAACATTAGCAGCAAATATTATCAAGGGACAACTACTGGCAAATCAAATATTTTGATCATGTCGCAGCTTGATGATGGCGGTTGGGGGAGGAAGAAGAGAGTGTTTGAAAGTCCTGTTGGGTAAGCAAAGATTTGGGGAAAGCCAGGCCAAGCAGTAGCGACTCAACAACAATGTTAACCGGGTGGCGACGCCTTCTTGTATTGCAATTCAACTTTTTTAGCGAAAAATTTCGCGTCAAATCTTACTTCATTGAGAATTTTTTTCGATGATTACAATGGTGACTTGTATGATGAAACAGCTACCATTCAAACGGCTACAGTCAAACAGCTGCACCGTAATTGTTGTTGTTGTTGTTGCCGGTGCTGCATTTGAATAAATGTTAGTCGATCTGGTTTTGTGTGCTAACGAACAAAAATACCATTTCGATATTGCACCATGGATTACTAAATGCATGTATATGTGTATATATTTGCTTGTCTCATATGCATGCATTCGTGTATTGTATGGACTCGTATTTCTCAAGCAGAATGTACTTTTGTATAAGTAAATCATCTCGCTCATCTATTTCGGAATATAAAATATCGATCGATGTTCATGATGTTACAAAACCATTTATTGTGACGCTAGAACGTTATATTTCGAAAATAGAATAAACAAATTCTTCTCATTTCTATAGAATTTCTTCCTCAAACGTAACAATTTAACGTAACAATCTCGGTATAATTCCAACGGCTAAGAAGCATTAAAAACTATTAGATATATCTTATTGCATAAATGGAATTTTTTTTTTTAATTTTCAGTTTTTATCCTCTAAATAATTTTTTCATTTAGGATAATTTGAAACGGTATGGTTTTTAAAGAAAAAAGTTTTAAAGAAAATATCATTGTTTGCGACCCTTATCTACCGGGTTGACAAGGGTTAAGACGAAGTGACAATTGTGCACAGATTGAACAGAATTTAGTCATTAAGTTAAGTTTGAATTAACAACGAGTACCACTGATACAACATAATTATCTCACTTTATTTTACAATTTTACCAAAAGAAAAATTTCGAACGAATTTTGCAATTTGCGAATGATTTTTTTAAGAAAAACAAATTCAACACAAAATTGCAAAGTTGTGGAATTAACTCACGTCACGTCACGTTTATATCATTCGATACGTTGATAACACTAACTGCTCATTTAGTTGTTGTTTTTTTGTGTCTTTATAGTGGTTACATTTATATATAATATACGTTTTACTGCTTTTTTCTTCAATACTCAGTTTTACCTTAGCAATTTCTTTTACTCTCCAAAACGAAACGAATTTATTTCTTTGATCTCTTCCACTTTTTTCGTGTGGCAACTCCTTCATGTGTTGCTTATTGAACCCGGTGGACCAATTATGGTCATTAACTACTGCATGATTGTGAACCATATTGTTGTTGTATCAATAGTTATGCCCCAAAACATATTGAACATTTCATCACAACAACTGCTTTCGGAAAATAATTTGAATTTCATGCATAGTATCGAATACGGTGATAAAATTAATTCCGGGTGTAAAGTGAGAGAAAATAGGATTTAAAAGTTTTAAAAGTTTTAAGAATTCTTTAAAAGTTTTTCTTCAAAAGTTCCAAAAAAAGATGCTTAATATTAATAAATAATCCTAATTTAATTATTATTCTTAGTTTAAAGGAAAAGGAGTCATCCTGTTTGCAATTCTTCCTGTTTCCGATCTTTAAACACAAGCTAATGTAAATGTTTTTATACACAATAATAACGTCCTTTAGAATAAAGTGAAATAAATTTACTTAAATTACTTACTTAATTTTATTACAATTTATTTAAAACCAGAAATCTTCGAAGATACAGACACACATAATGAGAAGAGACGTCGTTACAAAACATGAGCCAATGTGCTTAACGAATGAATTGAAACATTTAAATTTCTTGAAATTATTCATTTAAAAATTCATCTAATGACCTTTATGACGAACATGGATAAAACGTTCGACAGACAAAAATTCGATGAATACGGATTCGCAAAGTATTTGAATTGACACAATATGCAACATATACAACATAATGCAACATCTGCAACGATAAGTCGAAGAAGATTTTTGTCCAACTTTAAAGCGCGACTTTAGCAATAAATTTCAGAAGCTAAAAAATCATCAGACGCACGATCCAGTTTCTGAAAGACAATTTAGTCTAATCTAGATGTGACTAAAGCAAAAACAATAATAATAAAACAGCACTAACAACAACAAGAATAGCTACATTTTAAGAAAAAAATTACTGAAACGAGTTCAAAAAGCAGATGAAAAAAGAAATAGCAAATAGTAGCAGCAGTCTATATTAACGTCATTTTATCTACTCGTTCGTCCGTCTGTGGTTGAGAGGAAAGAAAAACTATTGACTAAAGAAGGAATGAAAAAATTATAAATGCATTTAAAGGATGTTAGAACTTGTGGTGAGACATTTTCTTAAATATCAAATTAGAAATATTTTTGTTTGAATTGAAAAAATGGTGCAATAGCAAAATCAACAAAAACAGAGCAAGAAAATAAGTTAATTATAAATTAATATAAATGAATTCTCATGCAAATTTAGTGTTCCAATGCGTTTGGGATAATTTCTATAAAAAGTGAAAGATTGTTTCTTAAGCATTTAAAGACTAACGATATTAAAATTTTACATTTTTGTTCATTCACTTCAAAGAAATTTGAATTGAATTTTCACGACGCAATTTTAGATTGTTCTTATTGCAATTAAATGACAACAAATTCGGCCAATTAACAAACTCCCAATTATTCTCTTTTTCATTCTGTTTCTTTTCAACCTTTACCAAAAATTTTAATTGCCTGACACATTTGTTGTTTCAAAATTTTTCAACAATAAGAACGTTTATGACAATTTCTTTGAATGGTAGAATATGAAGAGAAAAATAATCTCAAGAGAATATCTGTCGACATAAAAAATACTGAGAATATTTTCCCTTGCAAAATAATTACGAAAAGTAAGAGCGAGTGAGAATATAGATGTCGTTGGCGTAGCGAGCTACGAGAAGACGAATATCGTGCACATAAAGGTTGTTTGTATGTAGGAAAAATAATGAAAACAACAACAACAAAAACAATAATAATAATAACAACAATAACAACAATGCTGTTAGAATACAATACCAAAAATAGTAATCTCCAAAAAGAAAAATATCGTTCGACAAATTAATAAAATGAAGTATCCCAAGCAGTAAAAAAAGTCGCAGACAAGAAATATTTCTTTGTTTTAATTTGAGTTTAATTTTAGCTTTTATTCTTTTTTTAATACTTCGTCTTTCGGGTTCTTTTAGGTTTATTCATAATTATTTCAATTAAAGGACACTTTAGTTACAAATTTCTTTTTATAAACTCAGCTCTTTCAAAGCTCTTTATGTCTCACCCGGCCCCTAATCCCAATCGGTTGAATCCAAATGGTCTGATCGCAAATTGTCCCCAAAACACATCAGATATGTCACAAACAATAGCAATAACAACAACAACAGCATTGACAAAATAATAAATCATCAGCCGTAGGTTTGACCACTGGCGCAATTCGTGCAATCAATGGAGTAGTTTTTGTGTGGAAGAAGATTATTGCAGTTAAATTAGAAACAGAAGAAACCAAAAGAAGTAGCATTAGAAGAAGAAGAAGAAGAAGAAGAATACATTATACACACATTTATGCTAATGTTAAGAATTGTTTTGCTCTGTGGAAAAGCATCAGGGTCGTTTGGTGCACCGCGTGAAACCAGTGCACCATTTTTACAAAATCGACAGAAAAAAAACATGCCGCAGATGGCAGACAAATGAACGGATGAATAAAAAAACATCTACACATAATCGCTGATAAAGTCGCAACCGTTTTCAGCTAATATTTTATTTGTTAATTATTTGTTTTTGGTGTTGTTTTTTTAGTGATGTTGTTTGTTGTTGAACTTATTATTGTTTGTTGTTGTTTTGTCATTGTGTTTTTTTTCTTTAGTGTTCTTTTTCTTTCGTATAATTTTTTTATTCTTTGTAGGAAAATCAAAAATCGTATGAAACAATATAAAAGGCAATGAACGGCATCGTCGTAGCATCATTAGTGCCACTAGCTTCCATCATCACTGCCACCCGGCGAAGAACTCTTAACTGAAAATTAACAGGATTATCAAGGATTAACCAACCAACAAACGCGCTGACGTCATGTTGAAAAATGTAAGAAAAAAAATGAAAATAAAAGGATGTGCGTATTTGTGAGGATTAAACAGGATCGAATTAATTATTTGCATCTTATCTCATTTTCTATCACTTCTATAGATTGGGGCACTGTTTGTTCTGTTGGTCATTATCTTCAGTCGGAATGTTTTTGCACGACCTGGTTTTCTTCACGGACATCCTCATTACGAATATCCAATAATTGCTCACTCCGAACCTTTGCATGTGGCCAAAATCATTCATATTCCGGCCGCTGTATCGCATCAGAGCTCGACCGTTATTCACAGTGCGCCGCATCACTTTATCAAACCGATCGTAGTGCCGGTGCTGAAGACGGTGGTGCATCCTGTAATAAAGACTTATCATCCTCCGGCACCAATCATTAAAACATATCATTCCATCGATCCATTCATTCATCATGATTATCATCACTATCACTAGGAAGACCTAATCGATTGTCGCACCGACCAACCGAGGGAAATAGCCGAAACCGAATTATGTATAAACACGAACGTTGGACGACGTTAAATTAATCTTAAATTAATATTTGAAACCATTTTGTTAGTTTCGACAACTTATTTTTATTCTCATCTATCTGTCTATCAATTTCTTCTTTTTTTATTATTCTGTTTGTTGTTTTTGTTTTTAGAATGCATTTATAGCAAAAATATCTAAAAAAATATGTACTAACGAAAAATATTTCTAGCATTAGTTGACAATTATTATGAATAGTGGGCAATAATGACGCTAGTTGGGAATGATAATGGAAAAAGCAATATTAAATAAATAGATTAATTGATGTAAAAGAAAACTTCCAGAAGCATATTTTTTATTATATAAGAAATTGAAAATAACATGAAATTAAAGCATTATAAAAATTTGTGATCTGTTCCGATTATTAAACGCATAAAAAAGGTATGCGAATTATATCAAAAATTAGCTTGTTTCTAGTTTCTTTAATGAATGTGTGTTCTTTTCTTGTTTATTGAAATAAAAATTTGTTCGCCATCGAAATTACTCAATTTTCATTAAATCAAAATTACTTAAAAAAGTTTAAAGTGATTTTCATTTCAAAATAATTTTCATTGTCTGAGATTAAAAGTTAGAGCCTTTTTTGTTTTTATGAGAATTTTAATGGCCCATTATGAATTGACTCGAGTATGAATCATCATGGCAACCATTTATCATTATTTTTAATAGTATTACATATAATTTTATGAAAAGAGTATTAAAAAGCGAATGCTGTGAAATCAATAAATATTGTCGCAGAATGCATGTATGGATGCTTAAATGGTTTAATAAGGATGAACTGATAAGTATGGCTAATAGTATTGTATAAATTACGTTGTCGAAGGAAAAACGGTAGGGCAGGAAAAAAATTTCGATCGAGGACGCTTTAGCGAATTAAATCAAAAAACATAACGGTATTATGGAAGAAGGTTATGTGAAAATATTAATCTATACTTATTGAATCACACACTCCTTGACTCGTCGGCTGACAGTGAGTTTGAGTAACGAATAGGATACTCGTCGAGAGAGTGTGGGAATGAAACGAGGAGTAAAATATAATTTTAAAACCGCGGAAGAGTGATATTTTGAATTAAGTTCCAATTAACCGATTCTAACGCAAATAGCATTAATTCGATATCAATAGAATACAAACAAAAAAGACAACAAGTTTAATAATTTCTTATGCATTTAAATACGAGAAAGTCGTAATGTAGTCCTAACAGCGCGGATGGCGGTCGATTAGAAAATATAATAAAAAAGGATAAATTAAAAAAAAACATTGTATTAAAATTAATAATGTAATTAGAAATAACTACTACAAAAGCAATAACAGAATTTTAAAACAACAAAAAGCATATATGATTAGTGGATTAAACAATATATCAAGAACAACAACCACCTGCCCTTGAAAGTGACAGTCTGATCTGAAGTTATTGCCAGTTATCTTCTATAGCAATGCTTATTAGAAGTTATCAAATTAATTTCTATTATCTCTTTTCAATGTCGTTGTTTTTTTTTTTGTTTATCATAAAAAAACAAAAAGAACACTTTTTATTTCCGTTCAATTTCTTTTTAAATAAATTTATTTAAATGAGTTTTAAATAAATTGCATTGCAATATATCATGAACAATCCTATTAAAAATTAATCTGTCCTGATAATGGCATAATCTGATAATGACATAAAATTATGAGCATTTCTTCACTGAATGTAAAATAATGTTATATAAGAGGCAATATGTATATAATAATATAATCTTCATAAAATAATTATCACCATGGAAAAAATTCTGAAAAGGTCATTTTTTAAAAAAAATTATATGTTAGGTAATTAGTCTCAAACAGTTATTTAATGCGTTCTAGTTACCGAAGAAATTAGGAAAAATACAAATCTTAATTACATTAATTAATTAATTAATTAATGTTTAATTTAAATTTAATACAACAAATTTCATAATTTCTGTTATGGCATTATGTTACTATTTTTCTTTAAATAATAGTTTTTAAAAATAGTCTTTTGTAATTATTTTAAAACTATTGTTAAAGAAATTTTTTATTATGAAAAATAAAGAAAAAATATTTTGATGCAGAAAATTTTATTTTGAATATAATCGATTATATATAGTTTTTATAAATTAATAAAATCTTTTCGTTTAAATAAAATTTTGCTTTGATGTAAATTTTTTAATATTTGAAATATTTTCGGAACTTTTGTAAGAATTGCTTTCCTCCTTTTATATGAAGAATGTTTATCTCCACCATCCATGGTGGAAGCCGTTATAAATTGGTGTTCAAATTGTATTCATCCCTCGGATGGATTGGTCTTGTTAAAAATATTCTTGTTAGAAAAGAAATACACATTTCACGTAAAAGAAATTATTGTTATATGCAATAGTTTAGCATAAATATAACTTCACAAAACAATAATAGATTTATTGTTGCTCGTATCGAATATGGTGAACCAATTTTTTCCCTATACAAACCGCCCCTCGAAAATATCTACCCCTCGAAAATGAAATAATGTCGGCTGGATACGTATATGCTTGATGTAGCGTAAAGAGCGATCGCGTTAAGATATTTAAATCAACAACAACAAAAACGAAAACAACAACAAAAACCATAACAGCAACCACGACGCCAACATCAGTTGCAACAATAATTAATGTGATTATCGTAACCATAAGAAGTTACCAACTTAACACTGAATCCGAAATGCAATACTTCAAATCAAGTGCACAATTTCGAAAGTAGTATCAATTTACAAAGAGAACTTGTCCCCGGAAGGGTAATTCGTTTGTCGAATTAACGGATAAATTGATGCAATGATTGACTGAATAACTGAGCCACAAATGTAAATTATGCATTTCCATTCACGAATGAATGAGAGTAAAGATAGCAATAGTATCACAATTAGCGGGCGGCGAGAAGAATACGATCAATAACAGAATGATCGACTCATACGATCGTATCATATATAAAGCAGTGCATAATGCCATTTGAAATCAATTCACAGCTCACCGCGGCTTAGAACGTTCTTCTATAAACAACATCATAAAAAACCAAAAACAAGCAAAATGTTCAAATTGGTAAGTCCTTAAAGTATCCGCGACTAGATCTGATCGTTACGATTTAACTCCTTATCGATAGATTGTGTTCGTTGCCTTGCTTTCCGTTGCTGCAGCTCGTCCCAGCCTCTTGGGTCATTCCATCATTCCTGGATCTGTAGTTGCTGTCCCTGCTGCCGTTTCACATCAGAGCACTGTCCAAGTGCATGGCAGCCCTGTGGTTACCTCACTAGTAGCACCTGGACTTGTACATGGTCATGTATTGCATCCGGCAGTTGTTGGTCCCATTGTGGCTCCTCACCCGATTCTGATTTAGACTATTGAAGAAGCAGTCATCTAAACCATATCAGCGAAAGAAGAAGTTAAGGAGATGTTAAAGATCGCTAACGGGAGCAGGACCAATTCATAACAAACAATTCAAGCAATCTAATTGGTAGACCAACGCACAAATCATTGGAACTTATTTGCACCACATCACTTGGTTATTGAAATTTATTTATCCTTTAGAAGTTTTTCATTGTATTTCATCTTTAACTTTTCTTTTAAAATTGAAACTCTATGGCGTCTCTAGCAAAGTCCTGATGTTCCCACCCGAACATCGAATTTTGAGCATTGATTAAATAGATTTCCTAAAATTTGTTTCTTTTGTTTTATGCAAAATAAATAATATTTAAAAATAAAATGCATTATTGGATTTTTATTTAGTTGGAATAAAAAAATCGATGCAAGTTTTAGTAACAAAAAAGTAACAATAAAAGTAATATAACATTCTTTCACAAAATGAAAGGATTTTTCAAAAAATCATGTGAAAATATTCGCCTAAAAGCAAGCAAAGAAATTTAGGAATGATTTCTTTTGAGGTGAACAAATTTATGAATGAACCTATGAATGAAAAATGTTTATTGTTCAAACGAAGAAAATAGTTAAAGGAAGCAATTAGGAATAACAATCTGAATAAATTCAAGACTACGGCGTACTATCTTAAAAATCTGTTAATGAAATATAACTAAATTAAAAATGAAAGAAGAACAAATGTGGTGTAACGAACAACAAAATATATCAGAAGTAAACGCCCTTGCTCCCGGAACTTGCACAAATTTGAGAAGTAAGAATAAATATTTATTATTATATAAAAAATAATTATATGCACAAATATTAAAACCAATTCAAAATTTCAATAAATTTAATAATTTTTTTAAAGCACACGAGAGTCAGAATTGGATTTGAGAATTTCCAAAATATAATTAATTTTGAACAGTTCCAGAAAATAATTTTGGATACAAAATGCATATAAATATTTCTTTAAAAATAAAGAAAAATAAAAAACAATAATGTAATTTTATATATCAGGATTTTATTAATAATTCTTATGAGTTTCCATAATTTTCTTCAAATACAAATATAATCGAATCTTACAGATCAAAACAGTTAACGAATTAAACATTTAGTGATGGAGAGTATAAGCGATGGGTGAGGCAATTACACTTTTAACCAAAGGAGCCGAATGAACCACTGGTACGGAGTGTACAACTGGTGCCGAAGCATAAGTCTTCACCAGAGGCGCAGCAGCAGCATAAGTGTGAACTACAGGAGCAGTGTGATAGGTTTTAACGAGGGGGGCGGTATGTACGGTAGTCTTCAGTAAAGGTGCAACAACATCCTGTACCACAGCCTTGCTGTGAACTTGGGTTAAGCTCTGATGAGAAACGGCTGATGGCGCACTGTGTACAACGGTACCAACTTTGGCAACGACGGGCTCATGAACTACATGATGAGTTTCGATGAAACCAGCTGAGGCGGCAACAATAAGGCACAATACAATAGTCACCTGAAAAACCAAAAAGACCAAATTAACCAAATCTTCAGTTATCAAATCCTTTTATAGTTATCAGATCGTTAAAGCGAAACTTACAAATTTGAACATTTTCTTTTTCTTTTGCTTTACTGCTAGTTGTTTGCTGAATGAAGCCTGAGAAGTTTGTGATGCTGAGACCTGAATTTGACCTGACTTTTATACCCGAAAAAACTCTTTGACTTCGACGTTTTCACGATCAAAATAATTAATCAAATTTAGCAGCTTTTGTGTTGGGAATGACCGAGCAAGAAATGCGTGCTACCGGTTTTCTACGTTGAAATGTTTCTTTGTATTTGTTTCGTTTCCTTAAATATTTGTTGGATAATTTTTGACAAAAAGAAGGCGAGGAGAACATAAAAAACCCAACTCGTATCAATATTTCTTATATGTGTTCATTCAAAAAACCAAGCGATCAATCAATCTATCAGTATTTTTAGCCATCAATTTTAACTATCAATGACGAAGGTCAGACGCAAGCATTTTACCGAAGTTTTGGGTGGAATCAAGTGTATTTATGTTTAATTTTATTATTGAAAAATTAGGTACAATCCTTTATTATATTTGTAATTTTTTGTTATTTGTTTAATGTGCCGAGATAATTAACAATGATAAGGAATTTTAAAATGTCCCCAAATGTGGTCAGAAGAAATATCTGGAGCACAATAAAAATCACTTGAATGTAAGAAGCGATCATATATTTTTGAGGTCAAGACAAATACATTTTTTCGTACAATAAAAATATTGTTTTCCTTCGGTCAATTAATTAAATTATATTTACGAAATTATGACAATAGTGTTTTTATTGCTGTATCTTTATAGTAGTTGTTGTTGTTGAAATTATTATTATTATTATTACTAAATTCATAAATGTTTTGTTTGAATTGCATGATAAACACTTCCATACTCATGGCCAAAGCAACAAACTGGGTATCCCGACAATAAAACAAAATGTCAATCATTAAACCCTAAGGTATGTCGTTATGAATACAGGTTCCTATGTCAAGGTTGTCCTTGCAACATGCGACCTAAAAACTAAAACATTATGAGCCTTAACAACATAAACGATAATAGACCCCACTCGTAATTTTACTGCAACCAAAAAAACGATCATAAAATCGTAACACCAACAACAACAACCAAAACATTAACTCGTTAATCCATTCATGAGAATTTTAATTGAAATTTTGTGTTGTTTCGTATGCTCTTTATTTATTTCCTTTGGCTTTTGCTTTTTTCTTTTTCGTTGCGGCAATTAATTAAAGATCATACGCGAGACATGCCTTTTTTTCATCCAGTCATCCTTCCATCCATCCAACTCGTTAGTTAAAGCTCTTCATGAGTTTCGATGATAAAGTGCGTAATCATTCGTAACGTCAAATAAATGACGTTGCTTATTCATTTGACCATACAAACCCTTTATACACTCACCTGCTCGCATACGCAAATGAACACACACAAACACAAACACACAGAGCATACACATATACGAACACATACGCACAGCAAGATAGAAAAGTCACAGAGACGAAAGCCCGCACGCACCCTCACCACTGACAA
The DNA here is from genome assembly GCA_963966595.1 of Physocephala rufipes. Lineage (NCBI taxonomy): Eukaryota > Metazoa > Arthropoda > Insecta > Diptera > Conopidae > Physocephala > Physocephala rufipes. The sequence continues at coordinate 25,858,041 of OZ016503.1, forward strand.
ATGATCATTAAGCCATTACTTTGCTTTTATTGTTAATTTGTTACATCATTGTTATCAAGTGGTTTCTTTAAGATCATGCCAGACGATAAAATTTGTAATTAAAAAGAATTGTCTATGGTAGATCTTTCATTTTCGCATCTTCGGAATGACATTTCATGATAAAATTTGACAATAATAAGTAGAATAATTAGATTGTGTATGTCAATATATTAAGAAGAATAATGAACTATAGACTCAGATTAAACAGGAAATCTTCTTATGATTTCTTATGAATTATAGGCAATGCAATCTAACAAACAATTATTATGAGTGCAAGAATTATCTTTATAAGACTGACCTCTCGCGACATAGAAATGTATTAATAATTAGAAAAATTCTGGAAACGAATTTAATAACTTGTAGAATTGAAATCAATGCAGACGGGACACATTGCCTCTTCAAATGGATCTTCAGAGTAAAAAAGTAGCTTACGTTGGAGGCCTTGGAGGTATTGGTTTTGCATGTTGCAAAGAGCTTGTTTCTAGAGGAGTTCATGTAAGAAATGCAATTACAAACAATACGATGAGGAAGATAGAGAAATTTAATCTGAGCTAAAATTCTATCAATTTCTCTTCAAGGACCTCGTTATTTTAGATCTCAAGGATGATGCGGAAAAATTGCTGGAATTGCGCAATTTAAACCGTCACCTCAGCGTACATTTTGTTGCTTTAAATTTCTGCGATGGTAGAGAAGCCATCGAGAGGGCTTTACAAGAGACTGTGAAAATATTAGAAAACATCGATATTTTAATCAATGGTGCCGGGATCTTTAATGATCGCAACCCTAAACTTACGGTCGATATAAATTTGGTAGGAGGCAGTCGAAATAAGGAGATGGGTATGCGCCTCCTATAAGGTGTAAATAAATATTTTGACATTTTACAGATGGGACCCATATACACTACTCTGGCCGCATATCCGTTAATGAGCCGACCCCAAGGGAAAGGCGGATTGATTGTGAATGTTGCCTCAGTTTTGGGTTTGGAACCATGCCCGGTTTCTGCTATTTACACTGCCACCAAGCACGGCATTATAGGATTCACAAGATCATGTGCTGTGAGTACTTGGTCTATGGTCTGCATTTCCTCAGAGGCAATTCATTAACTAGTTGATCATAATTTTATCATAGCATAATTACTATAATGAAAAAACTGGAATTTCGTTAATGGTTATATGCCCGGGTGCCACAGCAACGCCACTTATTAACAGATTTGTGGGTCTGGACACTTTCGAAATCTCTCGTCCTATCAGTGAGAAACTGCATTCAGACCAATTGATTCAAACGGCTGAAGAATGTGGCAAACGTATGGTAGACGCTATTGAAAAGGGCACAAATGGCAGCATATGGATTGTCGATTTGGGAAAATTGAGTGAAGTCAAAATGCATAAATACATTAATCGCACTTTAAATAGAGACTAAACCTGGAATGTATTTCTCAATAAACCTAATGATTGATTATATTATATCTATTTAATGGTTATATTATAATTATGATGGAATGTACCCTCCCGAAGTAATTTCTGTTAAGAAAATTTTGGTAGTTTATGGAACTACGATAAAAACTAAGAAAAAGTACATAATTTACAAGATGGCAAGTAAATTTTCCTTTAAAGAATAGTACAGAGCGTAAATATATATCATCTCCTCTATGCCGAACACAATAAATCTTAAACTTTTTCCACAAAATTAGGAAACTCTGAACTCCGTGAAATGGACTTTTAAGCTTTCTTAAACTCTTTTACTATTTTTTATTCTCTATTATTTTAATCTTTACTACCTTTTTCGATTTTATTTTATTATTTATAAAAGATTATATATATATATATATATATATATATATATATATATATATATATATATATATATATATATATATATATATATATATATATATATATATATATATATATATATATATATATATATATATATATATATATATATATATATATATATATATATATATATATATATATATATATATATATATATATATATATATATATATATATATATATATATATATATATATATATATATATATATATATATATATATATATATATATATATATATATATATATATATATATATATATATATATATATATATATATATATATATATATATATATATATATATATATATATATATATATATATATATATATATATATATATATATATATATATATATATATATATATATATATATATATATATATATATATATATATATATATATATATATATATATATATATATATATATATATATATATATATATATATATATATATATATATATATATATATATATATATATATATATATATATATATATATATATATATATATATATATATATATATATATATATATATATATATATATATATATATATATATATATATATATATATGTTTTCGTTACTAATTTTTCGAAATAAAATAATAAAGCCTTCTTTGTTTCTTTTGAAAATATTGAATATATAACAGATAGGCAGATAAAACCTGAACGGCAGAATCAAAACGATTTTTCGAAATTTCAAACGACAAAATTCCGAAACGAAAAATTATTATTTCGAGATTTTGCCGTTTCGCGGTTTTGTCGTTCGGTATTTTGCATTCTGGATTTTGTCGTCCGTGATGGTATCGTTCGTCGCTGAATTTTGTCGTTTCGGGACTTTATCGTTCACGATTTTATTGTTCAGAATTTTAGCGTTCGCGATTTTATTACCAACCCTAAATTATTGTGTTGTTATTTGATACCAGTTTTCGTAAAAGTTTTTTTTTATATAAACATTTTATTGTTTTCTTCGTATATCATTCCTTCCTCCATAAAAAGAAATCTATGGACCATGATTGCTCTTTGGTGATTGTGATAATCTCCAAGTGTCTCGATACCATCGCAGGGAGTGAGATTAGAGCACGATGGAAATAATTTTTCAAGACTTCAAATTTTTATTTTGTTGTTCATTATGATTGATAATATTCGTATTTGATAAAATATAATTCTTATATTGAGTTCTTATCACGAGAGTAATAAATTATCATTATTTTAAACAAATGTCTCATTTAAAATGCACGTTACTGTTTGGTCTTCCAAAAAATATATTAAGGTAGAAATTCGTCCGAAATATCTTCAGTGTAGTCGAAGACCTTAAACAACTCAATCGATTCAAAGGGACCGAATGGATTTGCAAGGTAAAAAAATAGCTTACGTTGGAGGCTTTGGAGGCATTGGCTTTGCATGTTGCAAAAAGCTTATTTCTAGAGGAGTTCGAGTTAGTATTTCGATTAAATATAATATGCTTTAACAAAAATATAATGTGCTTGAACAAAAATAATACCTTTTTAAGGACCTCGTTATTTTGGACCTGAAAAAAGATGCCGAAAAACTGCAGGAATTGCGGAATTTGCGCACCAACCTAAACGTACATTTTGTGGCTCTCGACCTCTGCTGCGGTAGAAGTGCTATCGAAACGGCTTTGCAAGAAACAGTAGCGTTATTAAATTCGATCGATATTTTAATTAATGGCGCTGGTGTTCTCAGTGAACAGAAGCCTAGACTGACTGTAGATATTAATTTGGTAAGGAGAGGTTTTAGATAACTCGATATAAATCGATATTAAATGGATATCGTTTATTTACATTGCTTAGCTTGGACCTATTGAAACTACCCTGGCTGCATTTCCAATCATGGGTCGACCGCATGGTAATGGTGGTTTGATCGTAAACATTGCTTCAATAGCGGGTTTGCAACCGTTTGCTATCGGTGCTGTTTACTGTGCCACAAAGCATGGCATCATAGGATTTACTAGATCGGTAGCTGTAAGTATTCAGAATTTTATTAATTTGTGAAAATTGCTTGATTGGGGCTGCGTTTTAGCATGAATACTACAATGAAATCACGGGAATTTCTCTCATGGCTATTTGTCCTGGTTACACTACAACAGAACTTTCCTCAAATTTACCGGATAAAAGCATTTTTGCCGAAATGTCTCGTCCACTCAGCGAGAGAGTACACTCAGATGAACCCTTTCAAACAGTTGAAGAATGCGCCAAACCCATGGTGGATGCTATAGAAAAGTGTATAAATGGCAGTGTTTGGATTGTGAATTCGGGCAAATTGACACAAGTCGAAATGCAGAAATATTGGGAGTACACGCTTAATTAAGATCTGGACGTCTTGACTTTTGATATATAACTCATTTTAGGTCAGAATTATATTAAATAAATTACCGAGAAACCATCAAAAATATTTTGAATTTAAATTGTACAAATTTGTACTAAGTTTGTATGATATAATCAAACTCAGAAGAAAAGCGTTCTGTACCTGAATTGCTCTATGGTACCCCAGATTGACCAACAAGTTTGCAACACAATGCAGAAAATGTTAAATTGTGACTAGATTTGAATTGGATTGGATTGCGGATTTAGGAAAATTGACCGAGGTCAAAATGAAAAAATACTGGGAATATCGACACAATTAATTATTTGGTTAATCGAAATAATTAAATTAATAAATTTCGTATTTTTCTATTGGAATATTAAAAATAATTAAATTTTCTTCTGAAAACCTGAATTTTATTAATAATATCTGAATATCCGAATGCCTGAATTCTTGAACTCTTTTTTTAATATCGGAATATCATCCACCAAAACCTTTAAAATAATAATCACCAAATTCATATCAAGCCAAATTCTAAATTTTTTATTTTCACCTATTTTGTACTTAACCATTTTATAATCTTCACAATTTGATATATTTTTTCTATTTATTTTAATTTAAAATTTCAGGAATATATAAAAAATTTTAAGAAAATATTTTCCTCACTTTTCTTGCTTCCATAGAAAAATATAATATTGACCTAATTTAAATTAAAAGGACCACCAGATCTGAATATGCGTTCCAATTGGCTAAAACCTCATTGGAGATCGGCTTCGACGATATTTCGATATCTTAGTTTTCGTGATAGCATTTACGGTTTGGCAGATAATTCGGAAGATTTGATTCACTTAAGCAGAAGTAAAAGTTTGGCGGGAAAGAGAGTGACCTATGTCGGTGGCTACAGCCAGAACGTTAAATTCGATTTTGTTGAATTGAATTTATGTGACGGCAAAGAGCATATGAGACAAATTGATATTTTAGTTAACGGTAGCGGTGTTCGAAATGAAATCCAGCCCTGACCGTAAATCCCAATTTGGGAAGATCCAGTATGGTAGAAAAGTGTTGGGTTACCGTTATTTTATAGACTCCCTACAGAATCGTACTTTTTGCTCGTACTTTTACTCGTTTGCATTTACAGACTCGTTGAAATGACCCTGCTGCTATTTGCACCTTATATTTACTCGTTGAAATGACTCTGGCTGCTATTGCGCTAGTGAGCAAAATATCAATGTTGCTTGTATGCTTGGTTTAGAACCGACTGTCTGCCGCCGTCTATACCATGCTGTCATCTGATAACCAGATCATTAGCCGTACGTTGAGTCGCGTCAGTTCGAATTATCTATATATATATTTCCCTACAATCATCATAATGTCCACTATATCCAAACTAAAACTAGATATGAGGCCGTTTTCCCTGGTCCAACAAACACCGATGTTTCCATCTGGTAAGCTTACTCATGGTTTGTCCTTGTCGCCCGTCAAAACATTAAACGATACAGTGACCATCGCCGAAGCTCAGCCACCCGATACTTGTGGAACAATCGAATCGTTTCAGGAATTTGTCGTTCACGATTTTGTTGTTCGGTATTGCGTCGTTCAGAATTTTGCCGTTCGCAATTTTATTACCTACCCTAAATTATTGTGTCGTTATTTGATGTCAGTTTTTGTGAAAGCATTTTTTCATATAAATATTTTATTGTTTTCTTCGTATATCATGCCTTTCTCTATAAAAACAAATCTATGGACCATGATTGCTCTTTGGTGATTGTGATAATCCCCAAGCGGCTCGATACGATCGCAGAGAGTGAGATTAGAGCACGATGAAAATAATATTTTAAGACTTTTCAGGAATTTTTTTGTTCTTAATTATGGTTAATTAGATTCTTATTTGATAAAATGCTATTCTTATATTGAGGTCTTATCACGAGAGTTTAATATGCTCCTTACTGTTTGGTCTTCCAAAAAATTAATTAAGGTAGAAATTTATCCGAAATATCTTCAGTATAGTCCAAGATCTAAAACACCTCAATCGATTCAAAGGGACGGAATGGATTTGCAGAATAAAAGAGTAGCTTACGTTGGGGGCTTTGGAGGCATTGGTTTTGCATGTTGCAAAGAGCTCGTTTCTAGAGGAGTTCGAGTTAGTATTTCGATTAAATATAATGTGCTTTAACAGATCTTAGAACAAAAATAATACCTTTTTAAGGATCTCGTTATTTTGGATATAAAAAATGATGCCGAAAAACTGCAGGAATTGCAGAAACCAACCTAAACGTACATTTTGTGGCTCTCGATCTTTGCTGCGGTAGAAGCGCTATCGAGAAGGCTATCGAGAAGACATATGTTAGATGGATCTCGTTTAATTACATTGCTTAGCTTGGACCCATTGCAGCCACCCTGGCTGCTTTTCCAATCATGGGTCGACCGCATGGTAATGGTGGTTTAATCGTAAATATCGCTTCAGTAATGGGTTTTGAACCATTTGCTGTCGGTGCTGTTTACTGTGCCACAAAGCATGGCATCATAGGATTTACAAGATCGGTAGCTGTAAGTATCTATAATTTTATTAATCAGTGAATATTGTGCAATTGGAGCTGTGTTATAGCATGAATACTACAACGAAACCACGGGAATTTCTCTCATGGCCATTTGTCCTGGTTTCACTCTAACCGGACTTTCCGCAAATTCATCAGATAAAGGCATCCTTGCCGAAATGCCTCGTATACTCCGCGAGAAAATCCGCTCAGAAGAAACCTATCAAACAGTTGAAGAATGCGCCAAACCCATGGTGGATGCTATAGAAAAGTGTATAAATGGCAGTGTTTGGATCGTGGATTCGGGAAAATTGACACAAGTCGAAATGCAGAAATATTGGCCACGAGTACGCGCTTAATTAAAATCTGGATGTCTTGACATTTGATATATAACAGATTAAACAAAAAAATTTGCGTGACAATGTAGAAATTTGTAAAAATAGGTAAAATTATAAATTATGGCGGGCCGCAGATTGTTTACGCCTGTTTTAGAGTATGCGCTCTTTAATCGCTCGCACGCAGAGAACAGTTTCCTTTTTTTATTGAATTTCATCTTATCAGGCATGACAATGCGATTCATAGAATATTTAATCTTCACGTCATAGAAATCACACAATTCATTGCATAAAAAAGCTTGACCATGGAAAAGAAATATTTAGAAATTAGATAGAGTCGCTGTCTATGCCGATTAAGATCGAAATTACTTTGCTCGACACGAATGGAAGTAATGGATCTCCAAAGCAAAAAAGTAGCTTGCGTTGGAGGCTTTGGAGGCATTGGCTTTGCATGTTGCAAAGAGCTCATTTCTAGAGGAGTTCGGGTTAGTAACCGATATACCCCTAAATATTCTCAACAAATTTTACAATATAGGGAACAATTTTTTTACGGATCTCGTCATTTTGGATATTAAGGATTATGCGGAGAAGCTGCAGGAATTACGTAATTTAAACACAGGTGTTAGGGCGCACAAAAAAGAGCACAAATGGCAGTATTTGGATTGTAGATTTAGGAAAATTAACCGAGGTTAAGATGATAAAATATTAGGAATATCGACTTAAGTAATTTTTTCGTTAAACATTTTTTTTTTCTATCGGAATATTATAAAGATTTTGAATTTTTATTTCAATACCTGAATTCTTTTATCACTGTATGCACAATATCTGAATATCAGTGTGTCCGAATATATGAATTATTTTACAAACATCGGAATATCTGTAGCCTCCATCGATCAAGCCTTTTAAAATGATATTCACCACATTCATTTCAAGCCAGATTCAAATTCTACATTTTTGATTTTGATCTATTTCGTACTTAACTATTATATTATCTTCACATTTTGATATATTTTTTTGATTTATTTTAAAGTCAAATTTCAGAAAAATATAAGAATTTTCAATAAAATATTTTCTTCACTTTTTTTTACTTTCATACAAAAATATATTATTGACCTAATTTAAATTAAAAGGACCACCAGATCCGAATATGCGTTCCAATTGGCTAAAAACTCATTGGAGATCGGCTTCGACGATATTTCGATATTTCAGTTTTCGTGATAGCGTTTACGGTCTGGCAGAAAATTCGGAAGATTTGATGCACTTAAACAGAAGTAAAAGTTTGGTGGGAAAGAGAGTGGCCTATGTCGGTGGCTACGGTGGAATTGGGTACCATTGTTGCAAAAATCTCCTACAGGGTGGCATCCAAGTGAGACAATTCGCGGATATTAGTCATACCTGAATCTTTTTATTATAGTGAACACTTTTGCAGCATTTGGTCGTCCTAGACGTGAAGGAAAACCATCGAAAACGGAGATGTCTGCAATTGATAAACAAGAACGTTAAATTCGATTTTGTTGAATTGAATTTGTGCGACGGCAAAGAGGCAATAAATGAAGCCCTCAGAGAAACCGTCAAGCATATGGGGCAAATTGATATTTTGGTTAATGGTAGTGGTGTTCTAGATGAAAGCGATCCAGCGCTAACCGTAAATGTCAATTTGGTAAGCTCAAATGTCAATTTGGTAAAATGTTTTTGGTTATCATTAATATTTTCTAGACCGGTCTCGTCGAAACGACTCTAGCTGCTATTCCGCTAATGAGCAAAATGGAGGGTGGCAAAGGCGGTCTGATTGTCAACGTTGCCTGCATGCATGGCTTGGAACCGACCGCCTTTGCTGCAATCTATACCGCCACCAAACATGCTGTCATCGGATTTACCAGATCACTAGCCGTACGTTGAGTCATGTCCATTCAAATTATCTATGCCTAAAAATCTTACTTTCAGCATAATGTCCACTATATCCAAACTAAAATTAGATACGCGGCCGTTTGTCCCGGTCCAACGAACACCGGTATGTTTCCAGCTGGTAACCTTACCCATGATTTGTCATTGGCCCCCGTCCAAACATTGAACGATACAGTGACCATCGCCGAAACTCAGACACCCGACACGTGTGGAACGACACTGGCAAACACCATCAAGAATGCCGAGAATGGCGATGTCTTTATAATTAAATCGGGATGCACAAAGAAGGTCAAACTAAAAAAATATTGGTAGAAGTTAAGATGATTACGATCTTAAATACAAACATACGCAAACATCGTTAAATACAAACGAACCACCAAACATACGCAAAAACGAAAAAAACAAGAAAAAAACAGTCCTTCGTGTTGGCTAACGTTTTACAATATGCTTTCGATTTTAATCATAAAAACCGAAAAGACAGATTTGAATGTAAAATAAATAATAATCGAAATTACGGATTAGTTTTCTTTTCTTTGGTCAAATAATTCGGGCGTGCTTCGAGTTAATGCGTGGGTTTGTTGTAGGTTTTTGTAGATGTAGAATCATCTAAGCCGCTGAAGACAGAGCAAAGTTAATGTTTGAGGTCATTACCAAAAAAAAAAACCGGCTGAAGCAATTACGGTTTGTACGCAATTGTACGTTATAACATGCGTTATAACATGCTCGCAATGCTACCTTTCTTAACCCCAGAAATTATCGTCAAACAGCGGCGCTTTTCTATAAAAAGCGAAGATCGCGCACGAATTAACATCAGTCTGACTGAATTTCAGTGATAAAGACATCGTCGAAGAACCTCAAAATGTACAAAATTGTAAGCTTATCAATGGATTGTCTGCATTTTTATTACCACGTTTTAATTAATAAAAATTGTATCTACCAGATATCATTCTTCACTTTAATTGCTGTTGCTGCAGCAGCTCCAGGACATTTGATCGAGACACATTCTCTTCTACCGGTTGCTCCTGCGTATGTGACTAAAACTGCCGTTATTGACAATAGCGCCTCCTCAGCTCTCACCCATCAGAGTTTTACCAAATTGGAAAAGAAAATTGCGGTCGCACCAGTGGTTCACACTTATAGCGCGCACGCACCTCTCGTAAAGACCGTCGTTCACGATGATCATCCAGTAGTTCATACTGGTCCTGCTGTTCATGTTGCTCCCGTAGTTCAGTCAGCGTCTGTCGTTCATACTGCTCCTATCGTTCATTCTCTTCAAACTGTTCACGATGCTCCAACTGTCCACGTTTACTCCAACGGACATGTTGCGCAATCAGTACCGGTGGTACATTCAGCACCATATGTAAAGACTGTCGTTTCAGCTCCTGCAACCCTCTCTGTCTATCACTAATTATGTTGTTTTTTTTAATTTAGAACTATAAAATCTTATAAAAAAGAATTCAATAAAAACTGGCTTAGAAAATATTCATTATCTATCCTTTACTACTTACGTCCTTTATTACTTTTCCTGGAATTATTTTTAACGATATACTCCGCTCTTTATCGTTGAATGTCTATCGCTATGAGGATCGTTCCCCAGGAGACGACTCTCCTAATGTAATTCCACTAACCTGCTGACGTCATGGCTTCCACCCGATCCGGCAACACTTCGAGTATATTGACTGAATTTTTAAGTAAACTACAGACTGAGAATTCAAAATCAAATTTGAATTTATTTCATTAATATTTCTTGTATTAATTATTATTATTTTTTTTTCTTAAATACATTTTCGATTAACTTAATTTAGTGCAGGAGTGGCAGCATGTTTCATAATTCGTTATATAAATCAGGATATTATCAATTAAGACATTTGAAATGGTTTTTCCCAAAAATATCTAAAATATTTGAAAAACGGGTTACCGAAAATCTGGATCTAAATGAGCCTTTAGAAATTATACCTCCAGACGAAATGCTGGACACCGGAAGTTCGTCCATCAAAAGCTTTTTGAAGAACAAAAATGTAGTATACGTTGGTGGGCTCAACAACATAAACTTGCATTGCTGTAAAAATCTAATTGTTGCTGAAGTTAAGGTAAAGTCAGCAGCCTAGGTTTTATGATAATTAGCTGGATTTCTTTATAGAATCTATGCATTCTGGAAGTGGCTTCCAAACACCATTTACTTCAAGATATCCCAATACTCCAAAATGGGTTTCGAACTGAACCGATATGTCTTGACACGACTGACAGTCAAGCAGCAATCAAAACGGCTGTAGTAAATGCATATGAACAAATGGGTAGTATTGACGTATTGATCAATGGCATCGATATGGTCAACGAGCAGCTACCCAGATTGTGCATACAAAACAACTTGGTTGAGTAAATCATTTATCAATAATTAATTTATCGATCACTTTCAATTTGAATATTGCCGTTTCTCCGTCGGTCCTAAAAGCTGGGTACGATCTACAGCACTCTTGCTGCCACTCCCCTGATGAGTCGCGAAAATGGTGCAGGGGGTGGCTTGATCGTCAACATCAGTTCCACATTCGGGCTGCAGCCAGCTGCTTGTTTGGCTGTTTATTCGGCTACTAAACATGGTGTAATTGGGTTCAGTCAGGCATGTGCGGTTAGTGTTGAATAATCAAATGGAAATCAGATTCGCGTGATGATTACTATTCTTAATTTCAGGAAGAGTCTCGCCGAAGAAAAAATGGAATCGGCCATATGACCATCTGCACCGGCTTAACTGAATCGGAAATATTCCAGCGTTTGGAGGGCATTAGTACATTCGAACATTCGAAACCCATAAATGATGAAATTCGATCCCTCCAGAGGCAATCAGTGGAGAAATGTGCTGAGCACATGATTACCGCCATTCAAACGAATGAAAATGGAAGTGTGTGGATGATAAATTGCGGCCAATTGGAAAGAGTCGAGACGCCAATTTACTGGAAGGAAGACTATGAAGCACCATCGTTGAAAGGATCTATTCCAAAACCTCTCCAAGAGGAGCTTGTCCATTCATCCTGAAATATGAATTTTAATGAATTCTCAGACAAATTTACAAGTTGAAACTCTTGTATTTTTAATGAAAATCGGCATATTTTATTTAATATAATTATTTATATTTTATTAACTCGATATTTATTTAATCATTTTTGATCTATCAGAAATATTTTTATTATAAAATTAAGGAATCATTTAACTAATTTTATTGAAAAAAAATCACCATTAGAATTTTGGAGGGTGCAAACATTTATGGGGTTCATGATTGCAACGTCAAATTCAGTGATCCAGCACACAGTCATGCCCTTTTAGTGGTGCACAGTATAGGCGAAGGGGCTGACGACGCCTTTCACAACGGGGACAGCGTGAAAATTGCGCAGGAGTGGAACGACTGGAGCACTATGGACGATTGGCACTGAGTCAACTTGCTGTTCTACCACCGGGGACGAAGGATAAACGACGGGAGTATGAATGGTTTTAAACACGGGAACAACGGGTTGATGATGTTGGTGGGTGGTAGTCTTCACTACGGGTGCAGCAACATCCTCAACCACAGCCTTGTTGTGTACACGTGTAAAACTCTGATGAGAGACAGCTGATGGAACACTGTGGACAACATGATCCACGTCGGCAACTACTGGCTCAACTAAATGATGCGATTCCAGTAGTCCGCCCGATGTGGTAGCAAAAAACAGAAAGGTACACAAAGCGATCTATAAAAAAGAAATATCACTTCTATTAAATTCAAATTTTTCATTTCACTTTTGAAAAGATATTACACGATTTGCAACATTTTGCTTTTCTCGGTGTGATTACTGATGATGTCCAGGTCGTAATGACAACTAATGCTGTGTTACAAGTTTTAATCCTTTATATAAGAAAACTTCTAAGGGGCAAAGAACAACGTTATCAGAGACTCAACAATTACGATCATGTACGCCATTTCAATACCACGAAATGTCCCTCAAACAACCTATCAATGCCTCTTCAATGTATTTCGGCCAACACCTCAAACCAGGAAGTAGTCTGATACCCGTCATTTAAACCGTCTTTAAGCCATTTACTGTATGGACGGTTATTATTTTTGCTTTAACTTTCTAACACTTTTGTAAGGCGACGGAATGCTTTTAAATTTTTTAGGCTATTCATCACTAAACCAATGCCACATGTCATATCACATCAATCGTTGTTGTTTTAAAAGAAAAAAAAAACAATAGCTACTTCCACGAGACTTGAAAAAAGATAACATTTGCAACATAAAAAGCCTTCAGCATTTTTTGAAAAAACCGCTAATTTTCGATTTGCTTTGCTCAATTGTTTTCAAGTTCATTATCGCCAATTCGAAAGATAGAAAAAACGGGTTCGTTGGTTCTTGATTAATGTTGAGCAATGAAGGAACAAGAACAAGAGAAATCATATAAAGCGTTAAAAATTTTATTTCTATTTAAAGCCTTCAAGACGTTGTGTCTCGCCACAGAAACTTTAGGTGAAGGGAAAAGCTGTTTCAAATTAAGCTTTTCCATAGAAATTAATAATTTGATTGATGTGTGTGTCGGAACATTGCTAAAGTATTGTTAATCCCAAATAAAATTAAAAACCAATGTGATATTATGTAATTTTAAGTATATAAAAATTTTATGTATTGCCATATTTTGTGGTAAATATATCTTGATATAAATACAGTTGATAAAATCAATTAAACATTAAATTTAAACTAATAAATATAATTAAGAGTTCTTTAAAGCCTACACTAAAATCTTGAACTGTCTTCATACCCCGAAGTGATCATTAATTGGACGTTTGTGATACAAAGATACCTCTCTGTCAATGATACGTTTCCATTAGCAACTTTATTCTTGCCCACACACAAATCGTTTAAGACTTAATGATGATTGGTTCGTTAATATTTTTAGAAAAGAAGTCAAAACGATAAGAAAATATTCATCAGTTTCTAAACCTAAACGAGATTTTATAATATTCAGTCAGTGATAAGCACTACATAGACAGAAGTCTACAAGTCTATAAGTCTATAAGAAGTCTATAAGTCATCACTAAACGATTTGTCGTGATCCGATGCAAACTTGATCCGATTAAGTACTTTAATAGCGGCGATATTTTAAATTACGTGAAATATATTAAAGCAATTTTAAATACTATTTGAAAATTACAACTCGTGCGTTCATTAAATTATTTTTATTATATTAGCGAACTTATCTAGACCATTTACATAATACGCATGATTTGATACATTTCACTAAATACTTTCATCATTAAATACAATCTAAGTGAAGACTTTAAAAATATTATTACAATTTTATTTTGCACTATTGCCGCTCGTACACCGGACTGATATCTAATACGTCGTGACCGGTTCGTTTGCGATGATCATGCACGGTATAATTAAGGTTCTTGGGCTCGACGTAACCCAATGCACGGCCCATCGGTGCAATAACTAACCTTCCATGCGTTTGAGCGCTGGAACCCTGATACGAAACGATGGAGGGGGCAGCATCGATGATGACAGTCATCGAACGAGGTGTAGGCGTGTCATTGCCACCGATGATGGAAGGCGTGATTGAAGCGAAAATAAACAGCAACAAACGAATCAATTTCGACACAGCCATTACGTACGAATATCCAATCTTTAATTTTAGGAAATTACCTTTTGGCAGAATTTCTGCAGCCGTAAAATTGAAAGTATGTTAATTTTATAAATGGCTTAGAGAAGAAAAAAAAGCAAACCAGAAACAACTTACCGTCAGAATGAATCACTTGCAGCAACAGGCGCAATAATCCGTTTGGCGCAACACTCGTTTGAAATGCTTGAAAGCTTTTAACAAGACTTGAAATTTTATATCCGCAGGGTGTTGGCAGAGCTTGAGAGGCAGAGCCAGCAGTATTGGCCAAGATTAACGAGTATTTGTGATATGTCTTTAGACACGTTCAAAACTCTTAACTGGTAATATAATATATATACATATATATGGCAATAATTCTCTCTCTCTTTCACCAGTATTGCATCTGTTGAAAGAGAACAACAAACATTCTACGAAGGTCAATTCGAACATAAAACAAAAAGAAAATAATCAAAACAACTAAACTCCGAGTGACTTGTATTAAAACTGAAAAATAAATTGATTATCGATTTTGAAAAGACATTTCAAGACATTCTGTAGGCAAGAAAATAAGCGCGTTGCACGAGCCCAATGGTTTATTAGATACTGAGATGCCAAACAAAATATTTGTTTGCAAAAACTTCTGGTCTTAACTTAAGGGGTAAGTACAGTCGGCAATAGTCGAAATGAGATTTAGATGGTTGTTTTAAAAACATTTGAAATACGAAATTCTAAATTCTGAAAGTTTTTCTAATTCAATTTTTTCTCAATAAATATTATTGAATCCATTTTTAAAAACGCTAAAATCTAAAAAAATCGGATATGTGTAATTTATATAAGTATCATTATGTTCTTAAGTATTATTAAGTGTTAATAATGCAACTAAAAAGGAGAAGAAGAATTGCATAAATCATTCAGAAAATATTGACGCATTCGTGACGGCTTCAGAAACTTAAAGCAGTCCATACTCGAAGCAATAAAAGAGAGGTTTTCTTCTTTCAAAAGAAAAAGGGCAAGGCTTCTTTATAACAAAATTGTAATTTATAAATAAAACGTACAGATATAAAAATACGCTCTTACCCATATTTTCTTCCAGGCAACTCAATTATTTGAAAGAAATAGGTAAGGCTTACGGATGTATACGATGTATACGCACATGACGTAGGGTAAAATTCATTGCGGCTAACCGCAAAGCTTTTAACTAAATTTATTTTGTAATTATTACTTTTGAAATGACTAACAAATCGAAATGCCAATTTTTTTAAAACTTTAATTTTAATGTTATAAAATCAGTTTATCACAAAATATTATCATAAAAAATTTTTTTTATGGTCCAATAGATTTTGAAAATATTTATTCAAGTAGTATAGAAGGAAAAAATCAAATAATATCAGAATACATGAATTAAAAATACAAATTAGAACAAATTGGCAACTCTGAATTTACACGCATAGATTTATGCATGCATGCATTAAAACAGAAATGCAAAATTAAATGAGAGGGAACGTGAAATCGAATTTTAAATCAATGGCAAAATATTTAATCCAGAATCCAAAATATCAGTTCCATCCGGTTGGTTTTCCAAATCGTTAATTCAGCTCTGAACGACAACCGGCACTTGAGCGGCATAGACCAATGGCGTATGATATGCCCGGACTACTTGTGATGAAATCGTTCGTACGGCCGGTGCAATAATCGGTGTAACAACATCAGCATGTTTATGGACAACGGTTTGACTCTGATGCGAGACGGCCGTAGGAATCTTATGTACCACTTCACCGACCTTGGCTACGGTGGGTTCATGGATGGTGATTGTTTCCGGAGCGATGACAGTACGCAGACCGGGTCGAGCGGAAATGGTTAAGGGTAATGGTATGGTTTCTGGTGGTAGGATATGATGCTGAATTGATGTTGTTGCTGAGCCAGCAACAGATAATGAAGAGCGTATCCCATTGGAATCATTTCCTCGATCACTGTTAATCGAACCCGTTGAGCGATTCTCATCACCGGATCCATTCTGGTTATCCGATAAAACACCACCAGATGACAATGATCGTCTGCCACCCACACCACCATTATCAGCCAATACAGCATAGGCACTATCGGGTACAAGCACCTGAACATCTGCAAACACTGCTGCCATTAAAGCACAAAGACTGCAAAAGCTCACTGACTGGAATATACAGAAGGATCATTCATTATCGAAAAGAATGGAAACCGAAATTTCAAGAACTTTTAAAATTTTTACCAATTGTAGCATTGTTTTTTTTGTTTTGCTAATAGAATAATTATTAATTAGAAATAATAATTATGTTTGATGCAACTTATCAGGATTATTATTCAGTAAGAATGATTTGTTATAAATGTTGAGTCTTTAGCAAGAGCTGTGATTAACTAATGCTTGTACTCTCTACGGCTAAAACCTTTTATAGTTAGTTATCTATCATATATTCGTTCAGATCAAATCCGAATCAGATGATTTCGTATCGTAGCAAATAGAATCAGAGCAAAATGTACAAATTGTTGCTTCGAATTAT
Organism: Physocephala rufipes; assembly: GCA_963966595.1. NCBI lineage: Eukaryota > Metazoa > Arthropoda > Insecta > Diptera > Conopidae > Physocephala > Physocephala rufipes. The sequence goes on from OZ016503.1 coordinate 25,875,183, forward strand.
TGTCACAGATACGTATAGTTTGCGGTTCGCTTACTTTGATATTGAATACGTTTAATTAATTACATGAAATACAAATTTTAAGGTTTCACTGAAGCGAATACATTTTGGTGTTTTTTTATGAATATTACAATATTTTAAATTGACTGTAATAATATTATATATTTGTTATTCCTCATTAATTTAATAATTGTATGGGAAACTCAATGAATCTACCAAGTTACAAAACATTAATTCGGTTAAATATAAAATTTCCGAAGATGGAATATTCGAGAATGAATAATAATTTTATTCTGACAGTGAGGCAGATGACGGTATTGTTTGCATTCGTGTCTTAAAAGAAAATACATATTTACGTATTTATGTTTATACCATTACCGATATATTGTATATCCATTCTCATTTCTGATATTGACAACATTGTTTGTCATAAATTATTGCATAATAAATTACGCAATTATATCGCCTATACGTAAAATGGCAAACGATTAAAACACTTTTGCAAAAGAGTAAAGAAGTGAAATCTTTAAATTGAAAATATGTAAAATATTGCATTTTCTGAACTTTCAAAGATTAATAAATTTTTCCGAAAATATCGAATCAAAATAAATCTTTTATTTCAATATTATTATTTTTAATATTCGATGTCTTTCGTTTTATTAAAATATACATTCTCTTGTTCTTGTTCTTTGAATAATAAAACGAAAGATGGAAAATTTAATCAACAAAATATAAACAAAATATAAACAACAAAACACTTGCTGTCATTGTAATATGATAATGACGTAAAATAAGCTTCCGGAATACTCTTCCATTCGGTCCAGAAATGTTCCCAAGAATATGGCTGGACATTATGCGTCAATGCGAAGTCAGAAGATAACAGAAGACAGAAGGCGACGAGATAAATAGTCCATACTGAAGTCAAGATTAAGTTTAGCCTAAATCAGGCGTGACCAACGCGAATTCTCTTATGGGTTAATTTCATGAACGTGTAACGGTGCAATTTTAGCCACACTTAAAAGTGAGAATGAAAAGTGGGGAATAAATAAGAGTGATTGTAATCCTGAAAAAATCGAAATTCAAATTTTAAAAGAAAAATAGATTTTGATCATCGCCAAACCATTTCGACTAGTTACGTAGTGGATTCCGAACGTATTTGCCTATGTGTACACGTACTACTTATTTATCTACATATATTTATCTACGTATATGTATTGATCTACATATATACGTATGTTTCTTGCATAACGCGAAATCTTAGGATCGCTCTAACACCTAATTATGCACCTCATTTTTGTTTCGAATGAGGCGATTTTTCCAAAGGAAAAGGTAAATAGAACTAAGGGACTTCTAGTTTTTTACATGAAACTCAATAGTCAGAATAGTCAGAATAGTCGAGAATAGTCAGAGAAGGGAGCCATGTGTGGCGTTCATCGTAGTCCTTAATTCCGATTCAAATATAATTAAAAATTCCGAAAAATGTTAATTACTACAATTACTGTCTCCCGCGGGCCTCTTCCTGGTCATGCCTTTCTACATCAATACTCATTGGATTTTTTTTACCAGTGCTTTACTTTTCCCCTCCTTTTGCTTTTCCTTCCCAACTTCCTTTATCATTGGGAAGATAATTCATTGACTTTAAATGAAATCAGAAGACACAGAAACAGAAAAGACACAGAAGATGGCACATCTTCGGAACGGGTTAGCCCACAAACCAAATTTGGCAAGGGCTAACGAAAATTCGTTCCAATCACATACAAAAAGAGCTGATCTTAAATCGACTTTATGACATATATATTTCCAAATTTTGAGGAATTAAGACTTTTTAATTCTTATATTAAACGTATTAATTAACAAAATTCACTTGAAGCTTATTAAAACACAAGCATACAAAATTCTATCAAACATAATTATTAATTAATATTTAAATTCCTTAATTGATTTTCTCATATCGAATAATTTTCATATTCTCCAAATTAACTCTTATCTAACTGGCCATATTTAATTCAATTTAATTAAAATATTATTCAATTCAGCTTTCGTACATTGAACTCTAGCGATTATAATTACATCTGAAGCCGCTAAGATTTATTGAAAAAATTTAGGTTCGAATGAAAACGATACTCATAAATAATTGTCCTCCTTTCGTAACGCCCAAAATTATGCAAAAGTATAGTAAAGGTATCACAATAGATATTTTTTGTTTACGAATGCGTAAATCTTTTTTATTAAGCAATAAGTTTATGACATTATTATTAATAGATTTTTATTAATTAATTCATTCAAGCTTATGGTTCGATTCAAGCTTATCCTTTCTATAAATGCAATGCCGGGACGATTATTATGCGTACAGCCGATATGTCCGTTGTCACCAACCCTGCAGCGCAGCGGTTAAAGTTTAATGCGGCAAAATGGCCGCAATGTTCTTCATCGTTACATCATCTGACAGCTTTGACATGCTGTGGGTGGACGATCAATGGATACGGTTTCATAAAAGCCGTTGCGTAAGAGTCTTGGTCATCGTAGTTGATGGAAACAAGATTTCAATAACTTTAGTGGTTTAACTGATCGCATGAGAGAATGAGAGTGACAACATTCAGATAATAAATGCGAACTGATTAACTAATTATTTGGAATAACATTTGGCACAACAATTTTTACCGAACATTTGCGTGAGGTATTGAAACTTATGAACTCGAAACTTTTAATGCCATTCGAGTACAAGGTGTTAACTTGTCTAATGTTTAGTGTGATAGAAGTATAATAGTAATTTTTTTCTATTACATCATCGAAGAGGGTAGGAGTAGAACTAAACATCGACACTTTTCACCATCAGACTAGAAACATTCTCATTGCTCTCAATTAATTAATTGTATTATTTGCTAAAAAAATGTCATCATTTCATCATAATTTCGTTTCTTCATTTTATCATCAATTTCATCATTTTTTTATAATTTAATCTGAATTTCATTTAAAAAAATATGAACATATCAATAAGAGCATTTATGTTCACTGACGTCATTGAACTTTCTGGAATTTGGTTCCAATGACGAAATATCCTTAATGCAAAAGTATGATTATGTCACACTCCTTAATAAAAGAAGATTATCTGTAACATAATGAAAACTGGTAAATATTTAACAATGTCCTTTTACGAAAAAGCAAAGCTATTTATTCAGAAAAAAGTTCTTTAGATAAATAGCTTTTTGAAAAACACCCACAAACGATTGTTTTCATAGAACTGCACCTTATCTTTTCCAACAACATTATCCTTTGCATTTATTTAGACCGAAAGGATTTCTAATCCTGCATCTTTACAAATGCAAACCACAATAATTCGATTACATAACAATACATTTTTCAGGATGACAAAAACTTACCAACACACGCATCTGATTTTGATTTCGATGAATCGAATTGTTGGAATTATAATACTCACTCATAGTCTATTACTTTTAAAATTAAAATAAGTTTTGCTGGCTGAAAATGTCAGTTTTATAATGGATAATTAGTACAATGGCTATAATGGCCATTACATAACAATAACAATTATTATTATTATTGGTTTTCTTCGAACAGATAGAATCGAGAAATGCTTTTGAATTCGTTAAGAATAAAACTTTGATTATTTTTGTTAATTGATGTTGACTCAGTCAAGATGGTTCAAGGATAGGATAATATTGTGACAGGTAAGCGTCTTATTCAACAAAGACGTCTGAGCACTAGAAAAGGATTAAAAGGAATAAAAGGCGGTTATGAAGAGAATTTTCGTTGTGAAAATTTGGCAGAACAGATTTTAATAATTGATTGGTTACAGTAATTTTTTTTATTTTTATCAATAAGAAATAAGGTAAGATTCCAGACATTGCTTCATGATTTCTTTAGTAAACATTTAATTACTAAAACGCTTTAAAAAGTATATAAATTGTGAAAACTTTGATAAAATATTAATCCTTTGTGGACGAGAGGCCACTCTCAGTCAGTATTTCATAGGGCAGAACGTGTGGCGGATGAGAGGGCACGCTTGGTATACATGTTAAACAGTCTTATCTCTAACCGGCGGAGTCGCAATATTGAATCTTAGATAGATTCCTTAGCTTTTGGTTGTCTTATATGCAATACATGAAACGACATATTATACTTCCATATATTATAACTCCAACATGAGTTGAGGCTTGGTGAGACTTAAAATTAATTCGTTTAATGTAATTTTGTGTGAAATTCTGGATAAATGGCTTTCACAAATTATGTCCAAACTGTGGCATAAAACCCAATGCATTTGGGGAATATAAATATTTATATTTAATTCGTACAACGAATTAAAATAGAGTTACAACGAATTAAAGCAAGTAAAGATTCAAAGAAACCAACATCCATTTACCCAAATACGATTTGGAAAATAATTGGAGAAACAAGCTGAGACGAAGCTTTCAACAATCACGGCGTCGAACTTCAAGATCGACCTCGAACACTGACGAATTTTGTCTATATGAAATACTTTATGTAGTTTTTACTGGAACGATTTAACATTGCAATTCCAATAATTTGTTCTGAACGACGCAATTTAGGTGAAAGGCACGAAACTATATATTGTTGTGACATACGTCCAGATAAGCCAAGAATGCATCTGGATCAATGCTTCATAAAGTATTACACAAAACGAAACTACGAATCATAATTTTTGTAAAGGTAAAGCTTTTAAGATTTAAATATAGATAAACAATCAAAATATAACGTTTTTATTATGGTGGAAGGATATGTAAGTATATTATATAATTATGAGATATAATCATTTTGTTATTTTTACTCAAGACATTCTAAAAAATAGCCTCGTTCTGCTACCCCCAATCGAAAATGTCGTCCGCAAAGGTCCAAAAACCATATAATACATATGCCCGTGCACAAATAAAACGTAGGCAAAAAGTTCTTATAACCAGAAATTGTACAGAACACGAAGTACCCCTGAGACACTAACTAATTATAGAAGCTTGATTCGTCGTAATTATTGCTTTATCATAGAGTGAAAGTTCTCTAGAGTGGTCCTGTTTACAAAACCAGACAGGTTCGTGAGTATCATCTTTGGTTTTTTTAGTCGATCTTATTGCACTGATAGGCAAGAGTAAACAATGCTGCGCATATACGAAGAATATTCAACTGAATCCTGTTGCGCCACTACCAGAAGAACTCGTTCTTTAGAACAAGTGCTGTGATGGTTACAAAGCTGTCGAATGGACAATGTTCATCCATTACTGGTTCTGTCTAGAAGGAAAATTAGTATAAAAGCATTGACGATATCGAAAATCAATTTAGTATTCACGCAACTATTTTCTTTGCTCAAACATCGTCAGAACCGAACAACAGGATCAATTGAAAAATGTTGAAAGTAGTATGTATTCGTTGAAGATTTCGTTTATATTTCATCTCTAAAATATGATTCTCGTTCTTTGCAGTTTGTTTTCATTGGACTTTTGGCCTTGGCACTTGGCAATCCCATTGCCACACCTTTACTTGGAAAGTTGGTACCGCAACCTGGCCAAGCACCGGCTAATACTGAACATGCCGGCTATGTGGGCGCCATCGCACCCATTCTACGTTCCAGCCCACTGTTCGCTTCATCACCGTTAATACCGGCCACTTACACCACTGTCGAACACCTACCATTTTCCTATGGCGGAAATTATGTAATCTAAAAAAATTTTTTGTTATTTAGAGCATTCCTGATTAACACCCTTTTTTACTCTCGCTTTCAAAACTCTTCATTGCAGTTATCATACTCTGCACCAGTCGAAGCCTCAGCTTATCGTATCGTCTATTAAACACAGCGCAGCGTATAAAAAACTCACGCCTAAAAGCCGAGAACGGAAAATTATATAATTCGCCGACAGTATTTTAATTTTAAATCGATATAAATTGTGAAAAAATTAACAAAAAAATTCAACAATAAAAACTTTTCCCTTTCAAATAAAAATAATCTTTGAAATTTAACATGGATGTAAAACATAAATTTACCGTTACTTCTTCAATCTAAATAAAGCAACTGCTTTATTTCAATTTATTATCCTGATTGCGCCACGGGAACGAAATTGTTCAAAGGAAGAAATCAAAATTACTCAAAGCAAATGGTAAACAAGTTATTAACGGTGTTCATGAAATACTCCGTAATCATCCATTCTGAAAGTAAGTAATCATTAGATGCTTATTAAATTAAGTATTACCGAGGTTTATGACATTCAAAGAAGACGAAGTCAAGGACAAATGTTTTCAGAAGGAAAACACCAACATTTTCAAATCTTTAAAAGCTTCTATTAGAAAATTGTAAGAGTTTGGATTGGATTGGAATTTTCCCAATTTTTTATATTCGTTTCCTCGTTAATTGCACGATTTTATTATGTCTATCACTTTTATCAAGGAAATACGATAATGCTAAAACCATAGGAAAATTATGACAATGATGATTGAACAGAAATAGTGACAAAGAGTAACTAACTGTCTGTTCTCGTAATATATTAAAATAAAAAATATCTCTTAGGGTTTCGGCAAACAAACGTTGAGATTTCTATTAGTGAAAAAATATATGTTTTATTTTAGTGCTATATACTACTTAAAATACTTGCGTACAATTCTATGCATGAATGAATCTTTATACTATTTTATAAGTTTTCACTTTTCCATCCATCCTTTAATAGAATTTGTCATTTCGCTTTCCCCGTATGGTGTAATTGGTCTTGTAAAGGAAAAGCATTGTCCGCGGCTCTTTTGGAACACGTCTGCCTTTGTTATTTTGTTGTCTACATCCGTTATTACTTTAAGACTTTATGATTCGCTTCATAGACAGGTCACGGGTGAGTGATTGTTTCAAAATGTTCCTCGAAATTTCTTTAATTTTAACAAAAGGGTTAAATGTTTACTAATTTAAAAAAAAATAAAGGCAAAGGCATTTCAGTCGATTTAGGGGAATCATTCAAATGTAAATTTATCATCATTTATTTATTTAATTTTTTTATAAATTAACTGATTATTATAAATAAATTTGAGGGAAGCGAAGTGCATAATTTTTTTTAATAATTCGTGGAAATTTTTTCATAACAATTTCTTGTTATAAATTTGGCTATATAAATATAATTTGTTTTTTAAATAATGAAATTAATTTCTCCAGTAAAGTGGAAACGTTAAAAAACACTACTATTATTCTTAAAAGTCTTTATCTTTTCTTTATCGCAATATAAAAGGTACCAAGGATGATAGAGAACAGTATTGTACCGTGGGAATTTTTTGCAGTCGATGACGCAACAGTGGAGAATTTTAAGACTTCCAAACAGTACAGTCTAATATTTATCTGTATTTACAAATATTAATGCACGTGCACATATTTGAACATTATTTTCAATTTTTCGTAAAAGAAACACGTTTTTCTTGGTTTAGAATACTTATGAAAATGAAATTGATCTGTTAGTAAAAAATGGCCATCATAACTTTTGCTTTAATTTCCAAATTGAGAAATTTCAAAAAATTCATTTCCAAAAAATCGCATTTCATTAAAAAATACCTTTCTTTTAAAATGTGCGCAAGCGATAATAATTTTAGGAATGTGTCCAAAAATACAAATAAGTAGTTTTTAATCATTAAATAAATACTGTCTCAAAAATTTATAAAAAATAATGGCTTTTTTAATTAAAACATCAAACATAAATTTGCCCCACTGTTCTCCTACACTAAGTTTTGGGACATTCGTTTCCATCTTTTTTATTTCAAGTTTTCATCCAACACAACCAAGTCGATTATGACAAAACGGGGGAGACCTGAGAACTGATGGCTTCATCTCGTTCTCTATCATTCCTGAACGAAAATCACTAATTTATGATTTACTTAATTTGTTAATTTCATTAACTATTTTCATTGTTGATTCACTAGAATGTCATAACTGACCTTCGTAAACAATAAAAACAGCTATTTTGAGACTATGTATAAAAAACCCAACAGTTCCGTTGACCCAGTCTCAAAATTCGTATCACGTGAATTGAATAAATCGTGCGTGTAATAAATTGCCATCCATCGAATTAAATTGATCGTATGAAAATTTCAATTTAACAAATTTAATTAAAATGACTGAGTCATAACAATGCAATAATTCTCTTAATATCTTATCGATTGTGTCTGTTTGCGCCCGCAATGAGCCAGTGGTGGATTAGATGAAATGTGGGGCCCAAATGCTAATTACTTTAAAGGAGTAATTTTTAGTAAAATTAGTAAAAAGTAAAAATTGTTTTCTGCATTTTATTAATAAAGCAAAAACTAATCGAAATTTATAAAAGATTATAAATCTTAATAATAATTTTTTATTAAACACATGCAATTAAAACAATTAAATATTAAAAAAGAAAGCGAAATTTTCATTTAGCTTCATTTGTAGTTAATTATTATAATATTTCATTCGGTGTAGAGAAATGGCGTTTCAGTCAAGAATTTTTATTTGAAAAAGTGAAAAAATATGCTCCAGATAAAAATATATAACTTCGCAAAATATTAAAATTGGGCGCCCTTTTCTGCCGATATTGCTTGTCCTTAAATGATCACTCAATACTCTAACCATTTACTCCGTCCCTGTGAGTAATGTTTTGACAAGTTTGGTCTGAGCCCAACCGCTTGTCTCCCCATCGTATTTGCTTGCTCACTCAATACGCTCGGCAGCTACAACAAAATACGTTAAAAATTGAAACAAAATAATTGTTATTATGCAAGACATTGAGGGAATCCCCAAGGCCTATTGTATGAGGTTTTATGTTGTTGTTGCTGTTTATGCTCATTGATATATTGCAAATGTTTTTGACGGAATTGTTGGTTAATTGAGATGAAGTTTGTTTAAGAAGGCAGAAAAGAGCTTTGGCTTTGCTTCGTCTCTTTATTGCAACTCTAATATGAATCCTCTCCCCCCCCTCTCGTTCACCCTGTTTTAATGTCTATTCGGTTTATATTTTGCTTTTGTTTTAATATTTCTTGTGATTTTCTTTGATTGAATTCGTGCTAGTTGTGGGTTTTCCAGATTTATTTTCTTTCATTTGCTTTCAATATTTTTTTGACTTTTTATTATTGTTGTATTTGTTGTTCTGCTAACTGGTAGCAATGCAAGCTAGAGATTTCCTGATAATCTTTTATTGCAGCTTAAGTTTAAGTACTCTAATTAGTTTCCATTTAACTTCCTCTTTCAATTAATATTTCCTTCTCTTTCTCTTAAAAATTGAAACCGTAAAATTTTAGAATTTTTCAGAATTTCAGAATTTTTTTTATTTTGGAATTGTAAAAAATGTAGTCAGTCAATGATTACAATTATTTTTATTATCGTCCCTTTTTTCCAAAGAATTTAGTTGAATTAAAATTAATTGAAATTCAAAACAGGACAATATATCCAAGAAATCTATAAAAATCACACCAAAAAATTAGCATAAACTAATTTTTAATAAATTAATCAATAATGAATCCTACCAGAAATAATGGATCCATAATTCTCGAAATTTTCCATAGAAATCGAGTTAAAATTTTTTTGTTAATAAATTATTTTAGGATATTATAAAAAAAACCCGACAAGATTGTTATGATTTCTTTGAAAATGCGAAGGTCAATCGCAGGTCTCTCGAAGAGCATTAAGTTCAAACCAACTAAGCACATTATGAGCTGACATTATTCAAGATAAATCTGGGAGAAGAAAAAAATTGAAGGAATCTATAAAAAATTAATTAAAATTTTGTATTTTGCCGAATGGTCAAAAGGAATAAATTATCTATTTCAATAATGTTTTCCTAATGTTGGAATAAAAAATTCAAACAAACAGTTTTTGCAATAAAAGAAACAAACATATAAACTTGATTTACTTTAAATTCACTTTTCCGTATTTAAATTTTCTTTCTTCATTTCCTCCTTACTTCCTTTCAGTTTACTACCTTGCTCTTGTTATGACTTTTTTCGTTATTCCCCTCCTGATTTTTGTTTCTTTTTTGTTTTCATAACGCTTTTACAAAAGAAGCATTTAAAAAATTATTATCAATCTCTTCGCGAAAGAGTGTATACTTTCTATGACGTCACATTTTTCTCAATTTTAGTTGTGCAAATCTTTTTAAATTATTAATTGAAACAGTTCGCAAACTCATTTTTGTAATTGTTTCTTTTAGGATTTTGAAAACCATTTCTTACTTTCTCGATTTTATTTGTAATCCAGTAATTTATTTTAATAGCATTCCTTAATGTTGACAATATTTAAATTCCTCTAATGTTTTTTTTAAGCAAATATCATCCTCTTGGATAAACACAAACACACACACAAATTAAATAGCATGAAGAACTAATTAAAACCATTGACAAATATTGACCTCAAATTATTCGCAGAAACTCGTAACAACTTTGAAAAAATCCACAAAGCTTAGTGACGTCATCGAATAAATCTAATCGAATTAAACGAGAAAGAGTTCAACTAATAGGCACGCAAACGCAATCGCATTAAAAACCAATTCATTAAAAAACAACTGAGATGACAAAACACGGCTGTTCCAAAGCTGTTCCGACCCTTTACGAAAAGATATGCCCCACAAGACCACGAAACACACCGAGTTCAGAGATCCGATTTTATTTGGTTTTGAATGATTTTGAATAAAGCGCTCACGCAAACGGTCTCCGGTATAAAATGTGGTGTAGGCTCAAATCAGAGATCAGTTAACGAGCAGCACACAAGACGAAACAAACGAAAGTGAAATTATAAAGCAAAAAAAAGGAGAATTGAAAAGGAGCAAAATTTAAGATTTTATTAAAAATCTTATAAAATTAAAAATCAAAAATAAGTTCGGATTTCAGTGAACTTAAAGGTAAGTTATTAATGTATATGTGCGTAATCTGGACCCAGTACTATTAAATATAAACATACTAAAAGAATCTTTTGAAAAAATCAATTCGAATTTTTTGGCGAAAAAGAAATTTTCATAAACCACAAAATTAATAACCAAAGTGAAATTTCAGCTATTACAGCATTTTATATCGAACGTATTGCATGATTGTTTGTGTTGAGCGGTAACAGTTGGTAGCACTGACATTGGCCAAAACATTTTTTAAAATCACACACACATGTGTGGTTGTTTTTCTTTCTTTTTCTTTAAATGTTTTATGGGTTGTATAACGATGTGCTAGGAGTAGTCTTGCGATAAATTTATGCAATCTGCCAACCTGAAACTTTTACACTCACAACTTTGTTAACTAAAGATAATGAATGGCTTTAAAAAAGGAAATACACGAGTTCACTAACCCAACAGATAAACAGATCGTTGAAATTCAAGTGTAATAAAATTAAGAAAAAAAGAAGAAACGAATTCAAACAACTTAGAAAATCACGTAAAGTGTGAAAATCATCTCGATAAAACAAAAGTTCATTGCGCAATTCTCGAATCTATTTGTTTTGGGACAAACCGTTACAAACCAACTAACAATTGAAATTATTTACAGGGTCTGTCAAAAGGTATCTTTACAATAAATTTGTTGTCTCTTACCGAAACAAGGACTCACCCACAATATTTTTTTTACAACGAGAAACCAAAAAGAAAAATTTAAGATTGCATAATGACTCGCTTTTTCAAAAAAGATCATTTCAAAAAAGAAATAATTTTAAAAGTAATTTTCTCGGACGGAGCAGCGAAAAAAAAGCAAAAACGAACAATAAATTAGGGACCAATTTGAGACCATTTCATCATTAGTTACGTAAGAAACTGAAAAGTGGTAAAGGTTAATGGCTTCCCTGTCCGTTATTATACAACATACATATATACATATGTATATAAAAATATACACAAACACTCAACTACACGAATAAAACAGACTAAAATCCGCTAAAATATTCGCTTTGGATATTTTGTAGAGCTGAAGAAAGACAGTTTAATTTCTTTACCCCCCCCCCCAAATCATGCAAGCAAAACCAAAACATTTTAAGCATCCCAACAACAGCTCCAGAAAAAATCCAAGCTTGCATCGCAACGACGTCTTTGGGTGGCGGCGGTATCTGCGATTTTCAGTAAACGGAAAAGGTTGCGAAAGCAAATCGCGCAATGTACAAACGAATACGCACACACACACATCCGGACACATCTATTAACATGCATACACACACGCACACATGCATTTACACAAACTCACCCACTCATATATACTCATACATTCACACACGTATACACATGCATGTAGCAATTTGTGTATTTCTAAAGACGCGCGATAACGACCTTAAAACGAAAGTAAAAGCGTTTTCATTCTTTTCTCTCTCTCTCTCTTTCTAATTAACTTTGAGCCACTTGCACTTTCTATATCTCCGTTTCTCTTTCTAACTTCTCTTCCCTAAAACTCTCTCAGTGAGATGAGTTTTCTTGCTAACCGGTCAATTTATAACTGGTTTCTGATTCATTTGCCTCAGCTTTAATTCAAAAATACATTACTCAAAACAACCGTTACTCTCAAGTGGCACAATGGCCATTTCGTATGACAGAAACTGGGTCACATCGTTGTTACTCTTTAGCACATCTCACTAACGCACCTCCTTCATTCCAATTCTGTTACATAACAATTAACGTTAGTATATTAACAATATTGCCTTATTCTTTTTTTCAGTGTATGCTCGTCAACTATGAGGCCATCATATCATTTGATTAGGACTTTTTTGGTCATATTGACACTACATTTCACTCTCGGTGAAGATCAGATGTCTTGGGATAATGACTGGACAGCGTCACTCAAGGATTCCATGTTAAGTCGCCGATCCACAAATGATTCGGAGCCCGAGCAAAACGGTGATGTTCAAGGTCGCAATTATGCCGTCCATGAACCCATCTATAGCAATGACACCGATATTAATTCTATTATCGATCAAATATTAAACTCACGTCGCGAGGGCCGGCATTTGAGTGAATACGATCAGGTCTATGCTGACGGAAATATTGAAGAGGCGTTGATGCAAGGCAACGATATGATGGCACGTAATTTAATACGAGACAAACTGTGCGTGCTGGGTTTAATGAGTTGCGATGTTGAAGAAAAGCGTCCCTTCTATTCGACCATTTACGCTCAAGGACCGCCTCCACTTCATCAGGCCGGATTTGCTGGTGGACCATACGGACCGCCACGCCCCATGCCACCACCGCCACCACTATCGAACAACTTCAATCATCGCCCTCTCCCGCCGTTAAATTCCTTTGGACCACCACGCAAAGTTGGCTACGAAGGTCCATTCATTAAGCCAAACTATCGACCCGCAGGCCAATTTTTGGAACAATCACCAGACGGTGTCACCTTTAATAAGCCACCACCCGGTGCAATAATTTATGGAAGCAATCCACCAGGACCCATATTTTCAGGAAGCTCTGATAGCTCGCCACCATATAATTTTGAAAATCCGAATAAGATTGGAGGCTCTATTTCTCATCAGAACAACTTTTACAGTCAGCAATCATCGTCTTCATCATCCGCAGCTTCATCTTCGACTAATGTTGTTGTCGATAATGTTCCTTCATCGTCGGCAAGTGCCGTCAATTCTCTGCAACAGCACGTACATCACCATTTCCATCATGTGGACAGTGTCGATAGTGTCGACGCTAAACTTCCTACAGTACCAGTCCCCATTGGCTCCGGTCATAACATCAACACAGATTTCTCCGCTTTGGCTCAATCTTCTGCAGCATTTGCTCCCATAAAAACTCAAGGTAGCTTCACACCATCAGCTGCTTTTAATGCTGGTTTTAATGGAGCATCACAAGGTGGTTTACTCTCACAAGCTGCGAACGGTGGGCTCTATAAGCCTGTAGGAGGTCCGGGAAATAGTTTCGTTTCGGGAAACGGTGCTGGTTTTGAACAAGGCGTAGAACAGGCAAATACCTTTGGACAGGCTAACTTCGCTCAAAATGGATTCGGCCAGAATAACGTTGGCCAAAACGGCATTGGTCAGTCAGTTAGTGGTAGCTATCATACATCCAATCCAGAATACTTTAAAAAGGAGTTGCATAACGTGGGTGGTATTAGTGGTTCTTTGAATGGTCTAAGCGCCGGATACGGCAGTCAGTCGAAGTATTCAAACGGTTATGACATCTCACGTCAACAATTCGTCGACTGCCAGTGTGTTCCGTACAACCAATGCGCCGAGGGAGATCGCATCGGACGCAAAGAGGATTTAATTCTTCCCATCGATCCGCGAAATCTTGGCAAAAATATCGAAGCACTGAGTGAAGAGTCCCCAGCAAATAAAACAGCCTCCACCGAAACCCACACGTCATCACGGATGACGGATGAAGATAAAAAAGGAGACAGCATTACCATGAAGAAGCGTAATAGACGCGAAGCTGAAGAGGAAAAAGCCGACGAAGCATCCGATTTGTCCTTAGATGCAGAAGGGGTAAGTGAGACAGAAAACAATTTTAGTGGTTTAATGCTAACAAAGAAGAACTTTTACAAGATGAGATAATATTGAATCATATTGCGCGCACACTTTCTCGAAGCATTCGACATCATTAAGATATTTCTTCCGTAACCGACATCTAATGCCATTTGATATCGTTCCGAGGCATAACTAATTAAAGTAACTCAACTAAACCAAATCTAACTACATGCCAAAAAATGGTCCTAGGTGGTGCTGTGAATAACCTCTCCCTCTCATCACTTTATATGACTAAGATTAACAAAGCTCTTAATCAAGGAATTACGGGATTTCTTCAACAATTCAATTCAAATTCAAAAAATCATGCTAAATTTTATAATAATAGCGTTCCTTTGGAGGCATCTTACCTATTCCTGATCCATGGCGCCGCATGGTGTCACCCACTTATAGTTTCTCCTTCGGACTTCCTGCTGCATCCTCCCCAGATAAGGCAAAGAAACCCACCCAAAAGCCAATGTTCGGCTCAATTGGTTCAGATGGTTTCGACTTGGGTTTCATCAATGTTAAGCCGCTGGTATCAGTACAATTTAGTGAAACTGAACTCGGCGATAAGTCGGTGAAACCATCTGTCAATTTCCATGTCACACCAAACTCAAATTTATTGCAAAAAGTCGTCCAGATATTTAAAAAAGAACCGGAATCATCAGTTAAACCGCATAACCCTTATCACGAGAATTTCGAAGGATACGGACCGGAAGTCAATGCAGGCCCGCCGATGTTTAATGGAGGTGGAGACGATGACGTGGAAACCATACCTAGCATACCCATCTTCGAAGGCCACATTGGCCCAAATTTCCCAAAGTTTCCTATACCTGAAAATCATCAATTCCACCACGATCATCATCGCCACGACGGGGAGTCTCCTTTCCAGCCAATGTCCGAATACCAACCCTACCGTCCCGTAACACATGGTGCTAACAATTTTGATATTGATGATGGAAATTATTCCCCACATTTCCCGGCATATAATGGAGGCAATAATTATGGTTATAATTACGGCCGCAGAAGTTTTGAAGTACATTCAAATGACACTGCTTCAACAGTTTTTGGAGGAAGTCAAGAAAGAGTTTTAAATAGAGATCCCAAGGAGTATAGTTATGATAGTGATTCTACACAGGAACACATACACATACCTACCCAAGCCCCAGGGGCAGCTGAGGGTAGTCCTGAAATAAATTTCCCTGAAGATCGTAGGCGCAGAAGTGTTTACAGTCATGAAGAGACGTCAGAGGAGAGAGAAAGTGTGTCGCATTTGGTTAATTTGGAACAGGTATTTCACTGACTTCTCGTCAAATAAAATTTATCTTCAGAAATTCATCAACTACATAGTAGTAATCCCTTACAATAATTAATTATCTAATTTATTTCGTCAGCGCGCTTACTATGGAAATCGACCAGTCGAGAAGACTTGTCGCATTAATGAAATTTGTTGTCGTCGTCCGTACCGTCCTCAACCACAATTTGGACGCTGCGGTGTTCGCAACGCAGCTGGCATTACCGGTCGTATTAAGAATCCGCCTTATGTCGATGGTGATAGTGAGTTCGGGGAATATCCATGGCATGTGGCCATTCTCAAAAAGGATCCAAAAGAATCAATTTATGCTTGTGGTGGTACTTTAATTGATGCACTTCATGTCATAACGGCTGCTCATTGCATTAAATCGTATGTTTAATAATTTGTGATATATTACACAATGTTCATTACAAGTTTCCTTAACCATTTCCCATCAGACAAAACGGTTTTGATCTACGTGCGCGACTGGGTGAATGGGATGTGAATCATGACGTCGAATTTTATCCTTACATCGAGCGTGATATAGTCTCCGTACATATCCATCCTGAATATTATGCCGGAACGTTAGATAATGATTTAGCTGTACTAAAACTCGATCATCCTGTGGACTTCACGCAAAATCCTCACATTAGCCCCGCCTGTTTACCGGATAAATATTCAGACTTTACGGGAGCTCGCTGCTGGACCACCGGTTGGGGAAAAGATGCATTTGGTGCGAATGGCAAATATCAGAACATCCTGAAAGAGGTCGACGTACCAATACTTTCTCAACAAACTTGTCAAACTCAATTGCGTCAAACGCGTCTTGGTTACGGCTACAACTTGAATCCGGGATTTATTTGTGCGGGCGGGGAAGAGGGCAAAGATGCATGCAAAGGCGATGGAGGCGGGCCATTAGTTTGTGAACGCAATGGTGCCTGGAATGTTGTAGGAGTCGTCTCATGGGGTATCGGTTGTGGCCAGGCGAATGTTCCCGGAGTCTATGTTCGCGTCGCGCACTATCTAGACTGGATTCGACAGATAACGCAATATTACAAATGATTTTCGAATAGAACTCAACAAATTCCACGCACTTTAAATGCTCACAAGTATCGAGATTTATTTTATTTCCACTTCTAGAGCCATTATTTATCAAAGAACTCTATTTATTTAATATAAATTATTTATTGCTGTCTAAGTTAAGACTCGATTCTATTATTAAGTCCGCCTATTGAAGTAAAGCGTCATTTTGAGAGAGATTAATATATATTTAATTTATATTCTACTTATAAATTTTATAATTTCTTGAGAATCAAATTCACAATTTTTTAATATTTTAAATAAAATTTAAAAATTAATTAAATATGATTTGCACTTTCTTTATTTAGATTCAGTAAATTGTTGGTGGATTAATTGAAAGCTAGGCAAGTATCGTAACACTAACCGTTGTCTGGGTCGTTCCAAAGAATTCATCATTCCTAATATTTATCATTCATCAAGATTTCAAAATTTCATCATTCCTGGATTTCTGTTTAAAACGTTAAGAATGGGCGGATTTAAAACGTTAGAATCGGAGCGCGGTTTTAGTCACTTTGAAGGCGTGTAATTTTTATTTATAGAAGGTGTGGCTTTGGTATTGGATTTAGAACTATTTGATAATTGTAACAGCAAGACTTCAAACCTTAACAACTTGTACACTTGTACATCTTGATAACTTAACACCTTGAGTAATAGTACAATTTCTCTCGATATATATTAAAGATATTTTAAATCAAAGGATATAATTACCGAGTTTTATTTTCTTCAACAATTTGCCAAAAATTTGCCAATATTGATTGCAAGTCAACTGGCCCCGCTCCCATTGGATATATTGAACCATAAAACTATTTAATTATTTCCTTAAAATGCGGCTGGTTGGTTATAAAGAAAATTTCAATTTAATTAGATTATATAAAATCAACAATTTTAATAGCGAGCTCGTCGCATACACGACCAATCTAATTGCTAACTTCCCTGCACTGCGTTGCGTGGTCAAATTACATTAAAATTTTAACTACGTTAATATTCAATTACTTCTTTTGGTCTGCCTCGCTATAAAAGACCTTGTTAAGATTTTCGAATTTACATTTAGGTAACGACCAATAATCTGACATGTATCGCTGGACAGCACTAGTAGTAGCCAGCCTTATCATCCTTGGTAATTTTTCATTTAAGTTTTGAATCAATGTAGTTTTCATTTTCATTTTGACTCTCGCTTTTCACAATCATAGAAACTCCTTCCAGTGAAAGTCGTCTTCGGAAACGAAATGGATTCTATTATAAAACTTCTGTGCAACCTACGACATCTTACGAATCTTCCTATGAAAACTCACCCTCAGTTCACTCACAACTACCATCATCTACCTCTACTGCTGGAAGCGGTAGCACCAAATATGATTCCAACTATTACGAATACAAATTAGCGTCAGGGTATTCTTCTAGATTTGGTGAAAAATCAGGCTATAGTATCGGAAGCGGTTTACGTTCCATTGCCCAGGGTTCTGCCAATCAAGCCCATTCTGCGGTAGCAAACCAACAAGCAGCAGCGAAGCAAGCAGCTTACATTGCCAAGAACACACTTGCTCAGACGGCTTCACAAGCAGCTGCCACAGCTCAAGCCGCACTAACTGGTAAACATGTTATCCTACAAGAGCTCGAACAGCAAGCTGCGGAAGCTGAACGTTCTTTAAGTCGAGAGCTGGAACAGCTTCAATCTGCGCAGCAGGCTGCCAAGCTGGCCCAACATGCTGCAGAAGCTGCTTATAGTCATGTGTCCGTTCTTACAGCTTCTGTTAATAATGACAAAGCTGTGGCAGAAAGTGCTCAACATGCTTCCAAGGAAGTTCTAAATCAGTTGGCTTCACAATCTTCTATGGTAGGACAGGCTAAAAGTCGTCTAGAGCAAGTAGAAGAGCAGTTACAGCAAGCACGAGTAGATTATGCAGCCACAAAAGAAGCCGCTCTCAAAGCAACATCCCTAGCTGCAGAAGCGCAGGTGAATGCTTCAAAAGCGGCAGCCCATGCTACAATCGGTCTACACGAAACTGCCAGTCAACAGCAATCGAGTAACAGCGCTGCCGATGAGAACAGTATCGCCAGCAATGGCATTGGAAAAGATGAAGAAAATTCATATGGCGAACACACTTCACCCACAACTACTGGTAGCGCATCTTATGAACTACCTAAAGATAGGCATCCATGAAAAATGCAATACAAAAAAAATCCAATAGGATAATACACAAGAATAATTTATATTTATATTTCTATTTGTGTTTTTAAGATAACTCTTGATTATATTAAAAATTAAGTCAGGAGAAAATAGAATTGCACGAATCAAAAGTAACAATCCATTCTCAAAAAAACCTTCTTTATATGTTTATTAATTTATCATAGACAATGGCGCAATTAAATAGGTTCATACTAATTTAAAGACAGAGCTTATATTAAATGGAAATTTGCCGATTTAACAATGAATTTCGTGTTCGAAAAAAATCTATTCTACCTATCAATATTGGTAAAACAATAAATATAGTTTGTAGTATATGAGAGGCCAAATAAGTTTTGACAAAGATTACTTCACTCTTTGAAAGCAAACCTTTCTGCTTCATTATGGCACGTGCAAGAAGTGGTCTAATACTTTAGACCACTAGCTTCCGAATGATAGAGGCGAGCAAATGCAATCAGGAAGTGTTCTTATATATTAATAACTTTTTACGGTTTCGTGTGTACAATTAAAAAGCGATTAATTAACTGTATGGACAGTTAGTTATGTACTACTGAACACATTTATGTACAATTTCAATGTATTAAAACTAAACTTTTCTAAAAACGTTTTTAAGAAGGTTAGCATAATAATTTCAATATCTAATAATTTTTAAAATTTATACACAAAGAATTTGTCCCTACCCGTGTTCTATTTCAACTAAATCTTTTATGTTATTTATTAATATAACTTACTCTATATCGTATTGTTTTTATGACGTGTTTGAGCTAACGAAAGTCGAATACGAACGTTCGTTGATTAAAGGTCGACCGTCTGGCACTATGTCACTCCTTTGATTCTAGTAATGCCAGTTTTCTCGTTAATTTGTCTACTTCCAAGCCTAAAACATCGAGATTTTCCTAAACAATTTTAATTTGATTAGTTAAATCAATAATATTTAGTAATTTATGACTATACTTTTAAAGTAATATTCTTCAAGAGAGTATCTTCCAATACTGCCTGCAGTTTTTTATTAATCTCTAGAGACAATTCCAAAGTCATGCTAGATTGATTGGGATTATTTTTGATTCCTCCATAAATTGCTGCCATAACACCACCATATTTGGTTAGTTCACTTTTATGCTCATCGCTTTTATTTGATGTCAAGGCACCAACTTGGTCACGTAGCATATAGTATTGTACTACCTTCGATTTCTTCTGTAATTCTGCCACTAAAGAAAGTGTATGATTTTCAAGAAAATCAATTTTTTCAGTTTGTCGCGCCGAAGCCTTCTGTAACCGTAAAATTCTCTCGACCAGATGTTTCTTTGAGGGGCCCTGTAAAAGGAAACCGAATATTTAGACAGTATTTATAATGTATACAAACATAAGATTATGTGCCTGCAAATCATTGGTCAAAGAATAAGTTGCTGACGGAGGATTCGTTCGCTCGTTTGTTGTGTCTGTTTCAGAAGAGTTACTCAGTTGTCGGCAGCTCTCATCTTCAGACACATCCTTGCTGCATTTCTCGGAATGAGATTTCGTAACGGCACCACCTTCTGGCGAAATACCCAAAACATCCATTTCAGAACGTGTTTGTCTTATTGTGCCATTTAAAGACTTTTGACATTGACTACAATAATTTTTACGAATGCTCTCAGGAAATATTACAGGCGGTGAGATATCAGAACTTATAACGTTGCTCGTAGTGTTATTGCATTGAGGGGAAGTGCTTAAATATTCTTCCGAATTTTTTTTGTATTTGTTAATTTCTCTCTTTAGTTCCTGAAATTTTTTGTAATTAATTAATTTTTAGGAACTTCGTTTCATGTCCTAACCTTAACCACTTGCGAATGCTTCTTTTTCGTGGCCTCTAGATCACCTAAAACATTGTCCAATTTTATTTTTATTGTTTCATTTAGCTTGGTTTTCTCTGACAGGTGTTTCGTAAGCAATTTCCTCTCCTCCGCTCTTTGTGACTTCTCTTGATCAAGTTGCGTTTGCAGTGCAGAATATTTTGTATCAAACTCCAACTGTTTCTTAACGAGCAACTCATTTTCGGCTTCTATTCCTAGAATCTTTATAAGAAAATCAGCTTTTTGAATTAGTTTGACATTAATTATGGATATGTGAAATTATCTAAATTTGTACGATCATCTGAAATCAACGATGTCTGAATCACGACTTATTCTAATACTTTTGTGTTATAGTTATACGATTTTCGGATAATCCCCACATTCTGATATTCTGAAAAAAGTGGTATTTTCAAGTATTGTATCGTCTACATGCTAAATCCAAAATTATTGCTAGATTTGTATATACTAATTATTCACGGGCTATGATTAAATAATGATGTTAGCACGATAGGATTATAGCCTCGGTGGCGCAGTAGGCAGCGCGTAAGTCTCATAATCTTAAGGTCGTGAGTTCGAGCCTCACCCGGGGCATTCCGCTTTTATTGCTTTTAACACGGTTTTCAAAAACCAAATCAATACGAACCACATTTAGAGCTACTTGCATTTCCTCGTATATGGTCTAGAAATATACCTTTCCTTTCAGCAAACAGATTTCATTTTGACTGTCAACCATTGATTCACTAATCTCCTTATTTAAACTAAGTAATTCCTGCTCCCTCGCGCGTACTTGCTCCAAATCTTGTAGAATATCCAACAATTTCTCATCTAACTTTTTCAGATCTTCGATGAGTGTAGCAATTTTCTCCTCATTCCTGATTAAATTATATTTGTAAATACATATCAATTAATAATATAAATGCAAAAGCTATTAAACTACTTACAAGGTATTTTGTGTTCGCAATAATTCTAATTCATCCAACTGTCCTCTCAGTTTAGCAGAATTCAGCATCTCCTCACTGTAAGCATTCTGAACAGATTCGTGCTCGTGGTGAAGTGAATCTAGATCAGCAGCCAATTGAGTTCTCTTCAAAAACACAATTTAAATATTAGAGTAAAAATTAAATTGGAAATAGTATGGATATTACAGCTATCTGCTCCTTGCTAAGTTGCTCCTGTAATTGTTTCAATTTTTCCGTGAGCTTAATATGATCTCTTTTTAGAGTTTCATTATCTTTATCTTTCTTTTCAATCTCATGTCTTAGTAATATTGTATTTGCTTCGTATTCCATTTTAATTTGTTCTGCAAAATACCAAGAAGAAATTTGAAAGCTTCAGATTTACACGCACAATAAAATGTTACCGTTAGCTTTCTCTTCCAACTTACTGGATGAATTCTTTTCTTCATCCAGCTTTTTCTCTAAGGCCTGTAAAACGTAATAATTACAAAATCAAAAATAAGCAATACATTTAATTCAGAATTACTTGTTTAGCCTCAGTCTCAATATTCAGCTTATTTATGTGATATTTAAGTTTGGATTCAAGATGTCCACACTCACTTTTAAGCTTTTCATATTCACGCTGCTGCTTACGCAATTCATTACACTTCGTTCAAAGATAAACAAAAATTTAAAGTGATGAAAGCGATTATTAAGAAAACAAGGAACAACCTTTTCATCGATCATATGAGTCATGCGAGCTTTCTCCTCATTCAAAGCATGAAAACGGCTTGAAACATTTTTCACTTCCTTCCTCGAATCGGCAAGTTGTTTCTCAATAAACTCCTTTTCTCTTTTTGCATCCAGCAAGAGTTTTTCCTTCATCGCAAACTTTATTACGATCGATTCTTTTTCCTTATTGGCCAATTCCTTATCCTTGTGATACTAATCCATTCAAAAAGATTTTGTAATTTTCAATAAAATTTAGATTGATTGTTCTCACCGATTCTTTTTCTTTTTCAAGAATTCCATTCTCTCGTTGCAATAGCGCTATCATATTGTCTTTCTGAAGGAGAGCAGAACGAACCTGCTCCAGTTGTTGTTCATATTCCATACGTAATTGATCCTCCACAACTATGAAACTCTGCGGATTTGCTGAATGTGCAGGAGCTGGGGGTTCATCAAAGTGCTGACTTTCTGCTGGTATTGAACCATCGGAACAAGCTGGAGTTTCTTGAACACTCTTTTCAATAATTTCCAACGGTATTTCTTTTGGCACGTCTGTAGAATTCAATGTAATTTGAAGCTCCGATTTGTCTTCCTCATATTGTTTGTTTCTTGTGCATTCCATTTCCATTACATTTTCCACATTGAGAGGCTCAATAGCATCATCAGACGGATTACTTTTTGTACACTCTGGTGATTCAGCAAGCTTAATTTCATTGTTTCTTAAATTATCATCCATTTTATAGTCATTTAACTGAAAATAACCCGAATTTATAATTTAATTTGCAATTTCCTAAAGTCCTACATGTTTACGCGTCAAACTTATTGGAAGTGAAAGCAAATTTTTGCAACTTCTTATTTCCATTGATTTTCGATAATGCCAGACCAGAAGATTTTAATTGTAGCGAGGAGAGCTCTAAATAATTTGGACAATAAGAAATAATCAACCTTATACTATGTCTCCACAGTTTGTTATTTCCAATTTAATTGGTATTAACTGGCTCAAATAATTTCTAATTTCTAATGGTTTTAACTGCACCGAGAGAAAAGCAGCGCGTCGTATTGAATTTCAGTTTAAATTAACGCAATTATTGTGAGATTAGCTACCAATGCTTTTCTGCAATGTGTTAATTCCTCATGTTCATTGAAATCCTCAGGATTACACGACAAATATTCGAAGTCACCTCATAACCGAGTACGTGGGTCAATCATCGTTTTTGTGGGTAATAATTGTTGAATAAAGTGAAATCTTCGTACTCAAATTATTCCTGCATACTTTTCTGAAGGCATTCCTTTTCAATGCTAAGCTCTCGTTACCCAAAATAATAGGGATTCCAAAACACGTTCCTTTATTTCATTGACTCCTTATAAAGAAATTATATCGTGTTATGCAGGTCCAACTTTGGTTACTAACGGATCAAAAAATTTCAAAATCACAAAAATTTTGAACATTACTGAGCTGGACTAACAGTTGGCTGGAAATAGCTGCGGTTTTAAATTGAGTACAGTTATTTCGAAAGAATTTCTCTTTTTAAGTTCTAAGATTCAATTTAGAATAACTTGTGAAAATAAAACAGGTACTTAATAGAAAAAGAAATAAACGTCAAAACCATATTAACATTATCAAAAAATTTATGAAATTTCATTACGTTTCTAAACATTTTACCTGAGATTTTGGGACAAGTATGGAAAACCGCCGAGACCCCGATGTTTTTGAATTTTTGACATTATAGTTTAACGTTAGAAACCGTAATATCTAAAACACTTTTTTGTGAAAGGCCGCCATCTTGAATTTAGGAGATTTTAAATATTAAATGCACGGAATGTGATATCTCTGCAAACAAGCGATGAATTGAATAACTGTATATACTCTTTGAATTATCTTTTTATTGACTACCATTAAAATAATAATTTTTTGTCGATTTCTTGGTAGTTTAAAAGTTAAAGCAATATTTCTAGAATTAGGTAAAATAAGCATATCTACTCTTCCAATATCTCGTTAAATATCAGTTCAAAGTTTTGTTAGCTTCGTTTGTAACAGCAAAATTTAATGATAGAAAAAATCAGAAAATTTTTAGTTTGGACCGTATTCTGTACCTATACCTAAAAACATAAAGCAAAAATTTTTATTATTTTTAAATTTTTTTATTATAAGAATAGTAATAAACATACGTTGCTTACACGCAAAAAATGCTGGAACAGAAACTCTCATCTGTGGTCTGTTTTAACTTAATCCAAACACAATTCTTTTCACATAATCCAACAGCTGGGTTTATAGGATTGTAAGTTTGATCATATGGTGTGTCTTAAAACTTTGACGTATACGATGTTTACAAATTTTTTGTGTGCATCGGCTATAAAGCGTGATGCTAGGTTGGTTTGTTATTGCTTCATTCTAAGCGCCCATTGACAAGGTTCCAAGCGTCATACATATTTTTTAAAGTTATATGAAATGGTGTGCTCATTGGGGATTGAGGGTAGCGCCAATAAAATTGGCATCGGCATAATAAGAGACAGCAATGAATTGGCAAATGTGAGGCGAACCTATATAACTCCTCCTGGTGAAGGTAATTCAAAACAATTAGGGGAAGCTTAAAACTATTTCAATATTTTTAAGGTTTTCTTCCGAAGGAGACTGCTAAGCATCATCGGGAACAAATACTCCAACTTGTTAGAGAAGCCCTCAAAGAAGCGAACATAGATCCACAGTCTCTTGATGTCATTTGTTATACCAAGGGGCCCGGCATGGCACCACCATTGCTGGTAGGTGCAATTGTGGCACGCACTCTGGCACTTTTATGGCAGAAACCTTTGCTAGGTGTAAATCATTGCATTGGACACATAGAGATGGGTCGTCTCATAACAGGAGCGCGGAACCCAATAGTGCTCTATGTCAGCGGTGGAAACACTCAAGTAATTGCGTATTCTAATAAGCGCTATCGTATTTTTGGTGAAACCATTGATATTGCAGTAGGAAACTGCCTAGATCGTTTTGCGCGAATCATCAAACTCTCCAATGACCCAAGCCCTGGATATAATATTGAGCAATTGGCTAAGGAAGGGAAAAATTTTATCAGGCTACCTTACGTTGTAAAAGGTGTGTTAATATTTTACCTTAAGGGAAATAGACGAGAGATATACGAGAATATTTTTGATAGGAATGGATGTCAGTTTCTCGGGAATTTTGTCGAACATAGAAGAAATTGCTGATCCCAGTAAACGACAAAATAAACGCAATAAGACGGATGCCGAGTTATTGTCGGAATACAGCAAAGCAGATCTTTGTTATTCATTGCAGGAGACAATTTTTGCCATGTTGGTCGAAATCACGGAGCGGGCAATGGCGCACTGTGGTTCGAATGAAGTTTTGATTGTGGGTGGAGTTGGATGCAATGAGCGTCTACAAGAGATGATGGCAATTATGTGTGAAGAACGTGGAGGAAAACTGTTTGCAACTGATGAACGTTATTGCATCGATAATGGCCTCATGATTGCGCACGCTGGCGCTGAAATGTTTAGATCTGGAGCTCGCATGCCCTTTGAAGAATCGTTTGTAACTCAAAGATTTCGCACTGATGAAGTGTTAGTTACTTGGAGAGACGATTAACGGAGTATATTAGAACTTTATGATTTACATTTAATGAATTGAAAATAAAGTATTGTATAATTTACTTTTGGCTATTAATTTGATATATCCACCTTAATCGTTTTGACCCGACTTTTGTGCAGTGTTTTCTTGGTAATAATTTTTTAATGTTTACTGATATGTTTGTATGATATGTATACTGATTTAATATGAATGGAAAGTTCATTACTGTTATATGAAAAATGGTTTTTAGAGATGAGACATATGTGTACCAGTAGGGATTTATGTTGTTCCTCTTGAGCGGCGCGCTAATATCTTGTGCCTCTCAACTGGTAAACGGTTTCCTATATGGCAAGTTAGAAGGGCCTTTGTACTATTTAGTCCCGTGACACATTACCCGCAACTCAGTTAATAAAGTTGGCTACAGAGGAAAAACTTCCAACATTATGTGTATCTGCGGTCTAAATCATGAGCAGCCAAGTGAAGGTCACCCATTTATGCTCAAGGACTCCAAATATTCTAGCTTTCACTTTCCTATGTAGCCATCGTAAGATTCAGTCCTCGTGGACATAGCGGAGACCTGAGTTCCGTTGGTGTCTAAGGGTTAAAGGCTTCTACCGAATAGCAATGTCACGAACCTCAGTTAAAGTGTCCCCACCCTGGAGTATTTTGTTCCTACTTGTTTATAATTTCATCGCATGCACCCTGTTATAAATTGAACCAAACTCAACATACGTAATATCTGTATTGTCAAAACCAGGTGATCACCTTAGAGAAATCGCGGAAAAATTGGATGCATTTTATAACGACCTAGTAAGTAACTATGAGTAAAGGTGGTAAATTAATTGGGCGTACTACGGATTTCCGTGGAAATACATTATGGGAAATAGTTGGCAGTCTATACAACTATGGTATTGGACGTTTGGTAATAAGAAATATGTTTCAGCGTTATCCGGAACCATGCTATATGCGTATTTTGAAAGTAGAATGCGTTCCCGAAATACCGAATGTAAGTTTTATCTAGACTTATATAATAAGTTGGGTATTTATATTCTTAGAAATTGTAGGAAGCTCGCAAAGTGCGTGTCACAGTAGAAAAAACCTGGCGCGGAATAACCCTTCCGAAACCAATTACGATATACGGTAGCAGTTATAAGCCGGACTATGAACTAGTTCCAAAAGAAGAAGAGGAGAAGTACCTAAAAAATACAAAGAAAGTGGACATAAAAACGTTACCACGTAAAATTGAATTTCCTCCTTTGCTTCGTGAATACATTAAGGATGAAACGGGAGAAGAAAACCCTATGATGGATGTGCATTTCAAGAAGAAGATGAACAAATTTACGCGATTTGCAGAAGATAATGAGAAACCAACAATAGAACTGACGATGAACCTGGGAAAACCGGCAAGTCCTACATTATATCAAGACGCTTTTGAAAAAAGCCAAGAGGAAAATAAAGTAGTGTAGATAATCTTCAAATATATTAGTCTTTGGACTTATTAGTTTTAAAATAAATATTCGAGCGCAGATAAAATAAAGCTGTAGTTATGAATTTTCCAGTGTACGCAGCGGTAATCTCAATGAAATGTGCTATGGGTGGAACTATTTTAAGGTTCCCAACAATACTGAAGGCTGAATCCGTTTGAATTGGCTGATAAGACCTCATGTATTTATTCAGATTCGTCAGAGATTACCAATACCCGCGCTTTCTTCGGCTGCCGTGTCGTACGCCCTTGATTAATTACGTCGAGTAGGGTTTGCTTTTGTCCACTGGGGCGCTAAGTGAAGTCAAGAGTTTTAATATAATTCATTGTGTAATTGTTAACAGGACGACTTTCGAACTTACTGACACCGAACCAACTGAAAGATCCAATTTTGGCATAAAGTGCGATGATTTTTTACTTAGTCGTGATGTATTCGATGCAATGGTACCACGACCTTTGCCACGACCCCGTTTGATTGGTTCCGTTTGTTTGCGATTACGACTGATAGGCACATACGGCCTGTCCTCAGCCTCCTCGGCGTCATCATCGAGTACAACAGCTGCAATTTCTTCATT
Organism: Physocephala rufipes; assembly: GCA_963966595.1. NCBI lineage: Eukaryota > Metazoa > Arthropoda > Insecta > Diptera > Conopidae > Physocephala > Physocephala rufipes. The sequence continues at coordinate 25,903,304 of OZ016503.1, forward strand.
AGACTCGACCTCATTATTTCTGAAATTTAATTTCGTATTTGAAATTTTTACTGCACCACGTTCGTCCAATATTTTCAGCACCGCATCAAGCGATACCGAATTGCTGACTTTTAAATTAGATAACTCTACGTCTATTTCGTCATCGTTCGGTAATCTATCCATTAGATGTTCAACTGCTTTATCTTTATAAAACCTGTGATTTTTGATAATTATTACTAGTTCCTTACATCAAGCAAAAGTCTAAATACTTAAAAATCTTATCAGCTGCATCGACGTCATTCTGATCCACCATGCGTCTCACAGTTTCGGATAGTATCGTCGAAGAGAATATTTTCAATTTATTTTTTTCCTCAACTTCTTCAAAGTAGCGGTCAACTAATTCCTCAACACGTGCTTCTTCTTCGACATCCTTTTAAATTAAAGTCACTTAAGAATTGTTCTCTATAATGAATATTGGTAATACCAGTTTATCAAAAACGGCACCTAGGGCTTCATGATCCAGTTCACTCTTTTCCTTCTTTGATTTTTTAATCACCTTCTTAAAGTGAATTATATCGTTAGGATTGGCTACCTGAAAACCGTTAATCTGATCAGTATTTGTATTGCAAAGCTTGCACTTAACTAACCCTATTATTAAATTGTTGACCAAAGCGAATGGCATTGAACATTTGTTCTTCTTCCGTGAATACGATTCGCAAGCGTATTAATGGCATTGTTGGTTGCTTGGGATGCCCCGTCAGCTGTGCTTTTGAAAGTTCCAACATAGCCTCAACACGCTCTTTCGCCATTTCCATTACCTTATTTGTCACATTCCGGTCATCAAGGCGTAATTCATCTATCATTTCCGAAAGCGTTACAGATTCGAATACAAAGGGACGCACGGTTTGGAGCCGCAATGGTTTTATTTGAAATCTTGTCTTGTATATTTCAAGGAGGCCGACGTGCTTTGGCAGAGCTTCTCCGTCTGCCAATGATGTGGCTACAGAAGAGCCTGGTTGATAGACGTAAAAGTCTCGAGTCGGATTATAATCCACAGTTGTGTGGCAGTCGTGCTCATGACCCCAAATAATCAAATGTAAAAAATCTGGTAATCTTTCCTCAGCTATGAAATTTTTTGGCCCACGGTCAGCCCGATTCTGGTGCAAAACCATTAGACTGAACCATTCACCGGTAGTGGGATCAGGACGTTCAATTGTAACTTTATTGTATTCGAACAAACGAGCTAATCGGGCGTCATGTATATGGCTCAATCCGAAAATGGCCAACTGTGTTGCACCTTTACGCAATAATATAGGACTAATTACAATTTTTGTTAGGTCTGTCCAGCGACCGAAGTAATTAATCAGGCTGGTATTCGCCAGCAAATCGAGAGAGCTTAGGCGACCAAAACCACTGGGATCATCATGATTTCCGTGAATGGAGAAAACCGGAATTGAAACATTAATGTTGGGATCTTCATAATTTACAGTCGAATTAAGAGCATCGTGAAAATGAAGAGTTTGATCGCTGAGGAATTCAATAGCAATGGGTTTATCGCCGAGCGTATAACGACGAAGTAATCTCAAGCAGCTTTAAAAAAGGTGCTTTAATTAATGTAAAAACTATGAAAAAAATATTAGTTACTTATTTAGAGCATATGGGCTCGGAGTAGCTTCGTGAAAAAGATCACCCCCTAGTAGTATGAAATCAACATCTTCCGAAACAGCCAGTTCGAGTATCTCTTCGAAGGCGATAAAACTGTCCTCTCCTAACAGAAGAATGCCGAGAGGCGGGTATTGAAAGATCAACATCTGATTATTCAAATTTGAATCCTCCTCTCGTTACCTCGTATTGGATCCTTCTCAGCATAACCGAGGTGATTGTCTGTAGCTACCAAAACCCGAATGACATCAGCAGAATCAACTTCATCCGTGTCAGCCATTATAATTGGAAGAATTAAATTAATAAACCACAACTTCTAAAACTATTTTGTTGGTTATAGAACTACTGCCTGGAATACCGGCAAAATAAATTGAAATGGCTTAATTCTTTATTTGCTATAATGACTGTGGTGTTGCCATTCAATGACATAAATAGAGATGCCAATCTTGAGCGAAGCACAGGGCGAGCAAAAAGCCAACAGGTGAAATTTAAATTGAAATTACGATATTGAGCAAAACAAATACCATTGGAAATTTTTGTTAATTCAGAAAAGTCTTATTCAATTAAGGTTTAGAGAAGTTAAATACAATTAGAAATATATACAAAATTTACTAAAGAACAACAGCCCATATGATATGGTTATATACTGACGTTTATTCATTAAGTTCTTTCTCAATGCCCCGCCAGTAACGTTTCATTTCCATTGGAAATAATCGTTTACCCTCAATTATATATACGGCGCCGTTCTCTTCCTTTTCCAATGTCGATATTATGCAACGCGACACATCAGCAGCACTCTGCTTATTCAGACGATCTAATACCATATAGGATTGATCAGCCATATCCGAGAAAAGTATTTTCTCCGTAAAATTAGTGAACATATCAGTAATAGTCGCACCGGGACAGACAGTGATGAATTTTATTCCAGTGCGTTGGAAATATATATCATTCTAAAAGTTGCGTTTTATAATAATTTTTATGAAAATGTTTAACTAACACACTTTTAATAAAAAATTCTTCGAAAGGCTTAGATTATATAAGAGACAGTTATACTTACACCAAGGCAGCGTGTAAAATTTATAATGCCAGCTTTTGTAGAGGCGTATATGGGTAGCAAGAACATTGGATCTAATCCCACTACCGAAGACATATTTGCTATAATTCCACCCTTACCACCATTCTCTTTGCTCATATACGACATGGCTGTGAGGGTTGAATTAATAATTCCACCCTGTAAGTACAATATTGTTCAATATTTTTTGCAGGTTCTCTCTCTCTCTCTCTCTATCACTCTTTTCTTACTAGATTAACCATTAGGGTACGTTGGATGTCCTGATCATTAAAAAGACCCGCCACATTCACCACGATATCGAGACTACCCATAGTTTTCATAATCTCTTCGTAGGTAGCTTCTATACCTTCTTTATTGGACACATCCATTTTGACAACGAAGACAGTCTGTGATGGATGAGTAGTACGTAATTTCATAATCTCTTCTATATTTTCCTGCAAATCAATAATGGCCACCATCTGAGTAGAATGAAAGATGGTAATACAGAAATTATGTTGACACTTGATGATCACTCCAAGGACTTACAGATGCCTCATTAAGTAGTAACTGCTTGCACACTTGCATACCGATACCACTAGCGCCACCCGTGACGATGGCATTTTTATTGCGGAATGCCATTTTGAAATGATGATTCAAAAGGCCGTTCAAAGAAGAAAAGATATTATTTTTTTCAATATTTTTGTCTGTGGGTTTGCCGAAATTGTTAGATCAATTCAATTGTCAGCTCTTGACTGATTGCCACCAAACTGTTGAAGTCGATGTCTGGTGCAATTTCATTTATACTTTTCATGATGTTGAAATTTGATAGTTTCATTTCAATTATTACAATTATTTCCTTAATATTATCAATACAGTTACTTATTATATAGTATATATGTATATGAACATTTGTCGATCGACTAACATTAATATCAATTATTTAACGACGAAAGCAAAGTTGCGCTTATGCAAAAATGACACCGAAGACGCTACACAACAAAAAATTGGTTTAACAGATATTGATTTCAAAATGAATCAATCGATTATGAATTTGTAAGGAATCTTAGATGTTGCAAATTTATGCGGGAAGAAAATGTTTGAAGATCATCAATCAACTAATTTTATAAAGGTAAGAAATTATAGAGTTTTATAGTTATTATAAAATGACGAATGTAAAAAAAAAATAAACCTTTCCGTAGAATAAAATCTAAACACCAAAATTAAAAAAAGGCGAACGACTTAATTTTCTTGTTTTGTAAAATGATGTTTTCCTTTATATTTGCTAAGAAATCTTTGGGAATCAAGACAGACAGTCATACGAAACAGATCAGTAATTAAATACGTCTGGGTTTCTGCGTGCTAAAATTTTTAAAATCGGAAATAGTGGAAGACTGAACTTTTTATAGTGAAAATTTCTATGTAATTTTTTTTAAAATTATGTGCTTTTTTATTTATAATAATTAAAAAGTTTCTTATATTGAAAGTAAAAAAAATTGCTCAATGTTTGTCAAATTTAGTCTACAAGAAAGTTTTACAAATGTTTACTTTTAAAAAAGAGCAAAGCGTAGAAATGAGCAAGAGCTTATTACTATAAGAAATTTATATTTAAGAAATCTTAACCAAACATTTGTGTTTACGTTTTAATTTAATTTCTCAAATAAATCCTATCTAATTGAGTTTTAGATTATCTGTAAAGATATAATAAATCAAGATTTTTATTCAGCGTCACACTTGAAACTTTTGATGCGATTTATATGGCGCGTGTGGTTGTGTATGCGTGTGTGCGTGTGCGGTTTAACACATTATGGTATTGTCTTAACACGGTATGGTATTGTCTAAGTGACTGCATATATATAATTTAAACCGTAGAATCGGTTACCATTTTTATAAAGTAAATAAAAAAATGTGTTCTTAATGAAACAAATTTTCTATTTACTTTATAAAAATTATAGTTCGAGGTTCAAATAGTTGAAAGGCGTGACAGTCCGATGGTATATAGAACACTTGAATTAACGCTTTTTATTACATTTTAAATAATATTTAGAAAGCTAAGAAGTATGCAATAGAAATTTCAGCTATTAATGAACATGTTTTAATGAATTGTCAGATTAGGAATATAAGAATTAAGGGGCTAGTATTTTCAAATATATAAAACAATTGTAAACAATAAACGATGCCATTACCATTCATCCATTATGCCATGACCATTTTCTATGAGAAAAACTCGCAGTCTAATGAAAATTATGTATGGGTCGTCGGTGATACATATGCCGCTCAACGTGTTAAGGCAATATCAGAGCAAGTTTATCATACGTTAGGTCGGTGCTTTAGATCCTCTTGCTATTTACTATAAGCACGTTTAATAATTATTTAATTTCTTAATGCATATTGTAAATAAATAGAAATAATATGGAAATCTGCGACTAATCGCAGATAACGAGATTTTCCATTATTAAAAACCTGTTGCGTTGTAATCGTCAATCACGTAGAATCGTCACATTAACACTGTGAGGGCGGCGTGCATTAACGGCGGCTCACATCAAGTATAATTCTATATGATAGTTTTATAAGAAAAATTAACTTTCGATTTCTGAATTTAAAAATTGATGCGTTCAAAATTAAAAACAAAATTACGTCCCAAGAGCAGTTCAAGATCAATTATTAATCTGTAAAATAGTGTGGCGTATACTGCTTCCCGGTAAAGCGACAAAGCAGAACGTGTCCTGTCCTCAACGTGTTAAGTTTTAACGTTAACATTTGCACGAAAACGTAACAGGTGTAAAAACTGGGAAAATAATATCTTTAACAAAAATCTTTTGGAATTATGTTTTAAAGAAAATGTAAACATTGTCATAATTATGCATTGTAGGAAGTGGGGGGAAGAAGAAGAGAGCCGGTACTTTCAAATATAATTCATTTTATTTTCAATTGTGTTTCACACTAAAATTTAATAAAGTCTTGTAAAATGTCGGTTAAAAATGAGTTTAATGCCGTTAAACCAAAACCGATTAGCGAACTTGAATTGATATATCGTCCACACGTTCCGCTGAATTAGTGATAGAAATCGGTAAAAATGGAAAATTGAAACTTATGGAATTTTCTGTAAAATTGAGCTCACGTAATGGGTTAACGGAATGCCGCCCGATATTTGATACATGTGATAAAGTAAAAGTAAGTGAATGATATTAAGCAGTATTTTTTTATTAGACTCTTAGCAAAACAAAACCAGTCGATGGCCCACCCATATCACACACATTACACTTTGCTTTATTTTCTTTTTTGCTTTCGAACCTTCTTTTTATTTCTGATAAAGCATAATATCTCCAAAACCAGCTACCATTATGTGAGGAAATGAATGAAAAGGACAAATCAAGCCAGAAGAGAGGCCCGAAATGAAATAAGCAAAGCCAAAAAGTATGGCTAAGAAGAAGACGACGTAGAAGAGCGAGAGGAAGAAGAAGAAGGTGAGGCAGAAGAAACAGCAGAAGCTAAATGATTGTAAATGATTTTAATTAGATTTTTTAAAAACGCTTTCGTGACTCTTTCGATTTAGTTTCCATTACTTCAGTTTATCATTCGAGGCTGTAAAAGATAAATGATATATTTTAAAAGATAGAGATTTGAAGCATCTGTTTTTGAATTTACTTGCATTTTAATTATTATTATACGACCTCTCCGCGGTACAAAGTCAATCCATGTTACAACAAAATGATGGGCATGTATCACCTTTAAATGACCCGGCCATAATGTGGCAATATCTTTGGTGCGATCTATGAATTGTTTTCAGTTGTTGTTTTCTGTTTATTGTTGTTGTTTATTGTTGTTGTTGTTGTTGTTGTTGTTGTCTCTTTCATTCGAGCTGGTTTGTCGTTCGTGCCACTCTTTATACTTATTGGTTCAACTAGAGCTACCCGGGCAAGGTTCGAAAATGATCGGTGAATTTTTTTTCCATTCTTTTTACTACTTGGCAGCCACAAGCGATCAAGCGACAGACAGATCTACTAATGTGCGATTTGTGTACGTTATTTTTAAGTTTCCTATTATTGTTGTTGTTTTTGTATTATTACTTAGCTTAGCAGCTTCATTGGACAAAAGTGCTTCGCGATTGTTCAGACCATATTCAATACGTAAGCGGACGTCTTATTGAAAGGTTCAGATCTTTTAGCATTCGTCTGAAAATTGAAACTAAATCCGACGATGGCGTTTACTCGAAACTAAATCCTGAATATTTCAAATTGAAGTAACGTGATCTGTTTTCATTCAAAACCATTTTAAGCCGGCAACAATATTTTAACGATTACTATCAAACCAAAAAATATAGAAATTTTGCAACAAAAGTGAATTCAGGAAATTGCATTCAATGCGCTATTATTGCTGATCGTGGCGGTGATGATGGTGGTGATAATGATGTTGGGAAACATTTTTAATTCAAACGCCATCAATCAGCGGATGACAATAATTATTGAATCGTTTTTTTGAGACTATCGTAATATCAAATAATTGTCCAATTTTCCATTGAAAATTTGCATTCGATCATTTTTTTTATTGCGAGCGTAATTCAAAATTGCGCGACTGATATTAAAGGATTGAATGCAAAAGTCGTTTTCGTTAAACAATTTGTTTTTATATATTAAAAATATATATATATACACAAGTTGTATTTGAAAAATGTTTGACTTGGCTTTACATTAGAATCAACTGATATAAAATCAACGAATCCAAAATATCCGAAACATCTTTTCTGTCAGCGAGAACGAGAACGAGGTTATCAAATCTGTCTAATCGATACAGTATAAAGTGTTGAAATAGTTCGAAGTTTATCAATTGAAAAAAAGCGAAAATAAAAGACACAAAAAAACAGAAAGGAAGATGGTTAATCGCATTTCGTTTCAACTGGCAATTTACTTTAGTGTTATGCTTTGCTGTCACCACGGTATGTGATCCAACAATGATACAAACATAAAACGTATAAGAAATGCTAATAAATAAAATTTGTTTTAATTATTATATTAATAATATAATATATTTATCGATATAATGATAAATTTTTAAGAGAATTTTAAAACCTAATTTTTCCAAGTAATTTGAGGATCATTTCAAAAAGGATTATCACAAACAAACACATATAAATACTTAGAATTTACTTACACTTAAATAAGTGAATACTTAGCCATTACATGAAAAATTACTTGTACCAAAAATTAGCACGTCTTCCAAATCATTTGTGACCAACTGAAACCGTATCCAGATTTAGCATAAAGTTAGTTATGATGCCATTTTTATTGTCGGATATTTCTATTGCTTTATATAATTGGAATGTTAACAGATAAGCATAAAAAACGAATTTGAGATCATTTATTTATAAAACATGAAATTGAATATGGAAATCCTTTATCGATTTCACACAAATGGATGCCCAGTTTTTTTCCACATAGAAGAATAAAAAACGCTTCGCCAGTTTCGTTGTTTGTCATTTAAATCAATGCGAATAAATTTTCATAAATTGAAAACAATAAATTCTGCATTATTTTTGAATTAGTTTTTAAAAAACATTTTAACGGTTTTTTAGAAAGCGATTATACCAAATGATAAAAATCGAACTTTATTTGCACGAATTTCGTCTTTCTTCGATTATTTTGAATCAAATTAATTCTTATAATTAATGTAAAGGAATTATTTAGTTATTAAATATTCAAGAGACACGCATACATAAATTTATAATATTTATCTCATTAAAAGAGAAATTCAAAAGAAATTAAACTAGAATAATGTTTTAAATCTAGTTAATTATCTGAATCTCTTTTATTAATTCCAAAAAGGATGTCATGTGGCTCGTAATAATAATAATACGATCAATTGATCGTACGATTTGTGTGTAAATTACAAATTCCATCATTAAGTCCTTACAAATCAAAAAAAAATTAATAAATAGTTCCATAATAAAAAGCTTGTAAAGCGTGTAAATGGAAAAATAACTGGGCGGCAGTAGCGTTAGAAATATGAAAGAATTTCTTAATTGAGAACCAAACACCCGGTGGTGGGGTAGCTTGACGGTCACGTTATATGATCGAGAATTTTATAAATCTTACCAGTGTTGAGTTGTTGTTGTTATTAATTAATTACGAGTATCTGAGGGCTCCGGATGAACGCCCTTGTGGTCACGTATGCATGTAGAAGTTACGCGTATGCGTGTGTGCGTGTATTCATTAGTAAACAAATCAATTCATTCTTAAATTAATATTATTTGAATGGAAAATGTAACAGCATTTACTTAAAGTGTTAATTGTTTAAGGATCGTTTTAATGGAATAAGGAAACGTTTAAAGAATACTTGCAATTAATTTCATTAATTGACATTGATAATTTTTTAAAAAGTTTGATTTTAATTTGATCTTTGTTTTTCTATATTTTTTTAAAAAATAAATTTATAATTTTAATTTTAATTAAATTTAATTTAATTTTAATAAATCTCCTATTTATTTTTCATTTCATTAAAAATGGGTTTTTTTCAATTTATCAGCGAATCTCACATTGAGGAATTTCTCATATTTGTTGATAAATTTTTAATTATTTCGTATGGAATTTTCGCATTCCGAGCAATCAATTATCGACTAATTTTAAATTACACGTTACGACTATACACGGTATTATCTAATGTATGATAATATAAGGCTACCTATTTATACTAATCTTTAGATACTTACTTCATCATATCAAATCGCTTTAATCGATCAGCGGTATGATTTTAGTAAAGACTCTCTTTGAAAATGCTTGTGAGAAATAAATTGCATTTAATTATTAATTATTCCAATTTATATTAAATCGTTACAACAATTAGATAGAATGACTTGTCTGATAACGTCGAAGTGCTTAAGCCCTCTGGAAATGTGTGAGATCCGAGCAAATGATGGGGTTGTTGATAAAGAGAGAATGAGGAGGCAGGTGGTGGCGTAATCAAGTTTTTCTCACCCATTAAATACCACCACCCATTACTCGAACGTTATCATCGATATAAAATCTAAATTATGTTTACAATAGAAAATTTTGAATAAATAACGATTTTTTTGTAGATTTTATTTAAAATAAAAATCCAAAAAAAATTTCAAATATTTGAGAATATTAAAGATAACAAATTTTCCATAGACAAGACTTTATCGGTTTTTGGTTAAATCGACTTGATTTTAACTGAGCTTTTAGGAACTGAATAAATGATTATCGAACGCTTGAGGAAACATCATCGATAGCTTGAATGGCAAGCCCTTGAGCCAGATTGCATAGAGATATTGGTGTAATCGCTATATTTATTTGAATATTTTTTAAGGCAAAATCGATTTTTACATTTTTCGAATTTTTTATTTCTTTATTTTTCCATAGAAATCAAACATGTGTCCGGTCTGAACTTCGGCTATGACGGAAGTATGGGTATGTATGGGTGGATGGGTGGTAAGTGTGCCTTTTATTTTTCATATTATAAACACTTTCCTTCCACAGGACCATCCCATTGGGGTGAGCATTACAATACTTGCGCCGGCAAATATCAGAGTCCGATCAACATAAATTTGTTGGAGGTGAAAATGAAAGATTTCGACCCTCTTCGGTTTCAAGGCTTCAACGAAACCGCATTGAAGGGCGAATTAATTAATAATGGACATACCGTATCGGCTCAATTAGAATTTGCCAAGGTACCAACCATTAGTGGCGGGCCGTTGAAGGATATGGGAGTCTTCCAATATTCACAGTTCCATTTTCATTGGGGTGACAATGACACGTTCGGTAGCGAGGATCGCATAAACAATATCTCTTTTCCGGCCGAACTGCATATGGTTTTCTTCAATGAAAAGTATGACTCGGTCAACGAAGCCTTGACCTTTGACCGCGGACTAGTAGTGTTGGCATTTTTCTTTACGGTATGGTATATTCCCCACACGCTTGATAAATTATATTAACTTATTTTTTTTTTCATTATAAAGCTACAAGACTCCGATAATCCTCACTATACCGAATTGACTCATTTGGTTTCCAAGGTTCCCGAACCGAACAATCGCGCTTCATTCGTTAATCCACCCCGTCTGCGAGATTTGATTTCAACGCATCTGTCGGATTACTTTACTTACGACGGTTCATTGACCACGCCTCCCTGTAGTGAAACGGTTACCTGGATCGATTTTGAAGAACCGATATTGATTTCAGCCAAGCAGGTATGTGTAATAATTACCCGGAATCGGATTTTTGCCGATCACTAAACTTGCGAAGTGGGATAATCTATCGGGTTTTTTTTGTAGATCGAACAATTTCGTCACTTGTATACGAACGAAGGTTTGCCTATGAAGCACAATTTCAGACCGATCCAACCTTTGAACAATCGCACTATATACAAATCTGTGTCGCCGGTTATTGAAACGAGCCTACAAAACGAAGTAACGAGTAATCACATTAGTGAAGCGCTTAGTGGCGATGCTACTAAAGCAACCGATGATGGAACTATTGTATTAAATTTATTGCTGGGATTTTTACTTTTAGTCAAAATTATTTAAAATTTCTTGATTAAAGCATATAAAACCAAATATAGTGAACTCTTTTAATTTAAATTTTAGTGAAATATTAGTTATTCCTGCTTCATTGATCAATGACAAATTTATATAATCGAGAAATTCATATACTCATGGAATCATGAGTCAGAACCGCATTAGAGGAATCTTGTCAATGCAAAAGTAATCCAATTCCATTTTTGTGCGATGGACTTCTATTTAGAAACACTATGCGAACCCACGAGATTCAAATCTCAAACGGTCAGAAAATAAAGATAAATACTAAAATTTTTTTAAATCGTTGAATTAAAATTAAATCTAGTTTTATTTTACTTTTAAACACAATTTCGATTTTTGAGCAGAATTAAAAGCATTTTGAAATATAAATAAAATTGGAACGTGCGTAAATTGAACGTGAACTTTGTTCGTTTCTCGTGAACGCATCATGAACGTTTATTGACTGCGTTCAATATACGAGCATGCTCTTCTATTGGATAAAGTGGTGTGGCCACTGACCATCACATTGACGCTCTCCATCGCATCGCAACATACCGTCACATGACCCCTCAGTGCCATATTGGCGCTTACCATAATAATGTCACACGCCATTGTTCCCATTCGCACCTAGAGGGGAGTAATGTCTCTACGAATGGCTTCCACGGAACAAGATTTCTCAAATATACGTGTGGGGTCCTCAGAAATTCAACTGCTTGCTCTTGGAAACATAACGTCTCTACAATTCATTCCTACAAAGCAATAAATATAAATTGAAATATTGTATTAAAATGTTTTCATAGGCTTCAAAATAAATGCATCGCTATAGTGGAAAACAATGTGCAAACAAATTTTGAAATAACAAAAATAAATTTCAATATAGAGTCGAAATGATGTTTTCGAATAAGACAAAAAATGTTAGATAAAGGAGCTTTCATGAAACCCATACACACACACAAATTTCAAGTCCCGTTCTGATAAGTGCGAAAATTCTGGACTGTTTGCCGGGCGTTTGAGTAAGTCCCCACCATTATTTTAAAGCCCCTTTCGACATATTCTGAAACTAAGCTGTAATAAATATGAAATAAATTAAAAATTGAGCTTTCTTTATTGCTGAATATGTTTTAATTTTATTAATTTTTTTTGTAAATGTAATTAGTAGTGTGATATATATGTTTGTATAATATTTTTGAATATATGCATGTATATGAGAAATTTATACAATATTTCTTATGTGTTAAAACGAATAGTCAAATATGAATTACTTTTGTAATGTCTAGTATCTACACAACATATAAATTACTTAATAGAGTAATTTGTCCTCAATTTGTCAGAACATGCTTCCAAAATATCAGTTTCTTAATTGATAACATTGAACTTCTCGTACGTGCGATACGATACGGTATGTTGTTGTGCGGTGCGATGAACGCATACGGGCTGTGCTGTTGTTGCTTCAAATTTTCTCTTTCATTCTTAAACATTTACATTACGATTGTTCTAAGAATAAATTTAAATTACATGTTAATGGAAAATATGTTTTGTTTGCGTCATTAAAATCACCGTATTTTTTGTTTTGTGTTTTGGTTTTTTTAAGACTAATACGCGATGTTAAATATAAAAATGTCCTTAAATTTAATATTGTGATTTCATTAATTGTTACTAAGATTTATATGTAATTTCTTTGTAATAAAATTCTCTTAAATTCGGCATTAATAATAAATTAATTTAACGCAATGCTAGAAAGCAGACTGGAGAAAAACCATTCCGGGAGTGATAGACTTGGCAGTTTCTACTTAAGTATTAATATTCGGCTTTATGCAAAATCCTTATTAAGTATCAACTCTACAGTTAGGCAGATTATTAGTTTCATTTACACTTCCAACAGAAATCAAAACTCACGGGGGAAATGTATTCAACAATTTTCAAATACAATAATTTTTATTTCTTTCCAACTTTTTCAACATGTTTTGTTTCTGCAGAACATCAACGTTTGGCAAGCCAAGATACTGAAATCCTTGCTAAGTAGGTGTTCCCCCCGTAATATATATTACAATATTTTGCACAAAGCACTAATTATTGCTAGGTTAAAATTTTAGCGCAACGTTTTTAATTTTAAGATTGCAGAATTCAAAAATTCAAAGGATAAAGTTCCGTGAAAGTGTGTTTCTCTTACTACTTATTCCTAACGAAGTATTATTAATTAAAATAAATTACCTATTCACACATATATTAATTAGGGAATAACATTTCTCTTATCAATACGTTTTGCTAAAAATCAATTCTTAAAAAAAATCCTTAGAATATTTGTGAAATTGACATCCGCCGTGTCGTATTTGATTGAGCATTTCTTGATGTGAAATTACCGTCGGCTCGAGTGATATCAACGCAACTGATTTCTGTGAATAGAGTTGAAGAGTAAATGATATTTTAGTATGATTTATTGTTGATTGGTTGCCTACGAATATGCAGTTTGTCTGTTGAAGACATTTAACTTAAATATATGATTATTGTATGATTATACTTATTTATTTGATTTATTAAATATAAAATTTTGAATGACAACGACAATGCAAGAACAATTTTATAATAATGAAAAAAGGCTAAACTGTTATTGCATCGCCTAGCTTTTCGCTGAAATAAAGAATTTCCAATATTTAAAATATTTAATTAAAATTTCGTTATGAATCAATATACGATTTTTCCATTTCAAAGAAGTTCTTTATTGCTTGTGTTCAGAATTTCTGAAAATTTCATTCATTGATAATTCGCCAAATACGAAATTGGGTTGGCTGAGCATATTGACAACAAGAGTAGTCCTTCCCTCGTTTAATGATATCCAATAGTGACAAAAACAAATTGGCACGTTAACTCACTCAAGACTTTAAAAGAAATCTTGTTATCTTTACGCTTTCTAAAATTTACTGCAAATAATTTAAAATAAATTCAGTAAATATATTTAATGTTTATGCAGCATTGCAATCCACAATCGAAGAATTCATTCAGAAACTCTATTTGTATTCCAATGCATTCTATCAAACTATATTTAGATTATTATTTTTCAAAGAATGAATGCTATTCATATTTAAATGGCATTCTATACTAACTTGTATTATTTTAAATTGGAAATGCAGAGGAAATCTGTAAACTATACAATAGATTTTGAATTTGTGTGTGTGTGTGCTTGTCGGGAGCATTTTAAACAAGGTTTATTAACAATCGATACCACAAGGAACATCCTGAATCTCATGGTCCATTTACCTGGGCCGTTGTCTGTTGAATATACAATTGGAATACAATTGAAATATACTCAGTGCATTGATTAGTAGTAATAGTAGGACGTATAGAACAAATATGACAAAAAAATGCGACAAACACACATGCATGCAACATGCAAAACATGGTGATTAACATGATGTTGGATAGTCAATCCGTATCACTCACCTAAAATATTGATCGTGTAAAGATTGCCGTTGAAATTCAGCAGCCTGCAAATACTGTTATTGTGTAATTATTTAGCTAAAAGGATGTCATAAATAATGAAAAACCTGGAGTTGGTCAGCGTAAGACATACGCAGTAGCACATCTGAATGTGGCTCTCTAGGCATAAGTATATTTGGCCTCGGATATTGCCCAACATTGGCTAAAATATAAAATTCATAATTAAGGGTGATAAAAACGTACATGATAATGAGCTTTGCAAACAGGGTTGCCAATCATCGACTTCTTACTGGAAACATAATAATAATCAATACAATTCGGGAAAGTAATAAATATATAAAAAAATTATGCTTTCCCAATATCATCCTTTCTGAAAAAATGACGCTACCAAAATTAATATATATCATACATATAGCGGAATATTTTATTTTCTCTGTTTGTAAACCTAGTTTTATGTCGTAGAAGCCCTGTTGGACACATTTGTATTGATTTTGTACTTTAGTCTAACCACTGAAGCAATTCATCAGTGTATTCTCCAGTGCTTCCCATACGGAAAGATGGCAACCCAGGTTGTAAAGTAAAACTGTATTTGTATGTAATAAAATACAAACTCACGTGGCAGTTGAAATCCGGCCTCTGGCGGCTGCTGCTGTGAAGGCAAATGTAAATGAGTATGAGCGTGAGAATGATATTCTCTCGTCAATCGTATCTGAAAATTTTAGATTTACAAAAACGTAGCGAATTTTGTTACAATCCTGTATTTACAATGACTTTTCAGTTTAGTTTGTATTGGAAGGAGTCTAAACGCAAAGAATCTTGAAACTTATGGAAGAGCTTATTAAACTGTTTAATAAATTTTGATTATAGATTAAAGTCGCCGCGACGCAAGAGCGAAAGGGTAATTATTATATTGACCTAATGACAAATAAAGACAAAATGTATATGCACTACCTCTAATTAAAGTTTATAAACACTTTCACTTCCAAAGTGAACAAAAAGAGCACTTCTGTGCGGAATTTTCATCTATTTCTTTGAATTTTTCACTGTTTTTTCCAAATACGATTGATTCCTTTTTTAGTTTCTCATTAATAGTTTTTAAAAGTGCAATCATCTGCTAAACTGTACTATTTTCACTCACCATGTGTTCGGTCGGATCAAGACCCACATGATGGGGCGGCGGAAGACCGAGACGTTCTCTTTCCATTTGCGATATGGCTGCCGGATTAGCATACAGAGGAAACTGTGAAGGATGCATCCCTCTGTGTATGGCAAAATTTCTATTTTACATTATTTTATTGATAGCTAATGACAAGTTAAATAAATGAAATACCGTCTGTAATACTCCATCCAATGCGGATCGAGACGCGATTGGCTTGCTGCAGCGGCTTGTGCATTTTTGATCTCCTCAAATTCTCTGAAAGTATCGGATTTTAAGAAATATTTGTATTTACTAATAGGATTAGTTGCGAATACTAATGAATGTTAGCAAACTAAATTGGAATGATTATGAAAAAGACTGTATCGTAATCGAGTAAACATGCTTTTAAATGTTTTAAGTTTTCATTGTTTATAGAATAAGCGGTGGAAAAAGGCTGTGTAAATAAGATACAGAAAATGAGTTTGATGGGGAAATAAATGAGCATTTTTTTACTGCGATGTATTTAGCGAGATTCGGTAATTCTTGATATTTGTTGATTTTTCCGACAGGGTTGGATGTTGATAAAATTTGGAACGATTTTCCGTCATCCCTAGTCAACTTTGGTTTGTAGACAAACCGGTTTCGGCGATGTGCCATCTTCAGTGTCCGTTTTCGTTCTTCATCTTCAGAGAACGAAAACGGACACTGAAGATGGCACATCGCCGAAACCGGTTTGTCTACAAACCAAAGTTGACTAGGGATGACGGAAAATCGTTCCAAATTTTATCAGATTCGGTAATGTTTAAGCTGCGCTTAGAGGGATAAAGCAGGGTTAAATATAATAATCAAACTGTACCTTTCTCTACTATACATGGGCCCCATTGGGTGATGATATGGAACCATCTGTTCAACAGGGCTGAAATAATTAGAAGGAAATATTTAGCGAAACCCTTTGCAATTTGTTGTCAATTTGGGTGTTGCAACATCGACCCAATTTAATATATAAACCCAATAATTACTACAAAAAAGTGCGTACTTTTATATCAAAAAGCTATGTCGAAGAATTATATCGTGCACGCGAACGTAATAAAACACCTTTGGTAATGCATGAATGCGGTTGTGATAGATATTAATGTGAATCACTGCTTGACCTTCTATGCAAGTCACAAACGAAGGGGTAATTGCTATCAATGCTAGCACGAAAACTCTCTATCTTCTTAAGTTATTCCTTACTTCGAATAAGCAAAATAGAATCAATGTCACAGCTTTCTAATTCAATTTCTTTGATTGTAAAGTAATTTTGAAATTAAAATTATGTTTTTCAGATCAAGCGTCTTCAGGAAAATACTTTCAAATATTGACGTGGTTCGCTTGTTTCTGACAAAAACCACAATTCTGACAGAACAATGAGAAACTACTTTATGAAATTCATCACAAATATTCTCTCGAATATAGGATTCTCTTATATTGAGAAATGGGATAATTTTTCTGCCATGGCCATTCCCCTACAATTACCTACTTACTTTATATAGCATTTGTGTGTAAATGCTTCCGATTTTGATTTGAGATTAGAATTTCTCAGCTTCCGATTCGGACCTGAAGTATACTATACCAAACCAACAGTAATACAAAACTACATTAGGGAATATTTCCTAGGATGCTTCGACAGGTGCAGAGTTAGAACACAAGAACTTCGATTAGATCGAAACTAGCATACCTATTTGTTCAAGTTGCTCAAACTACACTAAAATGTCACAAATTCTACATTAAAATAGCAGCGGTAAGTTCGCATTATAGTACAATGACTTTTTGTTATAAAGGTACGAACACATAAAAGCAATTCAAAATTCTTTCAATATTATTTTCAAATATTTACGACAAAATTAATTTTTTTTAACTTTTTCATTAATTACCAAAATGAAAGTGATGGTCAATAATAAACAAACCGAGTAAACTTATTGAAGACATTTTTAATGTACCTGAAGGCTACGTGAGGCCTAGCATACTCGGACAACTGACGTAGTGCTGGCGTATCTGCATACGGAGGCTTTAGTTCTGCCTTCAATTTGGCTTGTTGCGCTGCTTGTTGAGCAGCAGCTGCTTGCTGTTGTTGTTGTTGCTGCTGCTGCTGTTGTTGCTTGAAAATAAACAATAAGAATATTTCCATTAAGTTTGCTTGCATTTAATTAGTCTCACAGATTTAGTACCTGTCGTCGTTCCCTTTCCTTCTCTGCCATTTTTCTGTCTCGCTCTTCTCGCTTTCTGGCCAATTTCGAGTCCGCCACAGGTTTGAATATTAAGTCCGTTCTCGTACAGGAATTATAATCGCCACGATCAATATGTCGCACAAATCTGTTGAAAATTAAAACAAATACTTCATGAAGCTTAAAAACTTTGATAAGAAAACAATTTTTTTCATACATGGCTGATTGTGATCGATGGCATTCAGTGTCATCTGGCTTAGCTTCAGGACTAGGGCCACGCGGTATATTGTGTGTTGGACTTGGTATTTCCGGCTCTGGATCAGGCTCAATATCAATCGGCACTACCGAAAAGATATCGAATAAAACAGAATTCTTTTCAAACAATCTTACGTTCTTATTTAGCTTACGTGGTTCCGTTGGATGATGCGAACCGCCCAGTGAACTATTTGCCGAATGAGCATGTGCGCGTAGTGCCTCCATGTGGCTGGTCGGTTTAAGTCCATGCGTGGGACTATCTTGAAAGGCTTGTGGTGGATAGCCGGGTAAGTGAGAGCCAGGGTATCCAACAGGTGGTAGACTGTTTGGATTCGACTGGTTATTTCCAGGTAATCCACCAGCGTTGCTTCCTTGTGACGTCTTTGGCGTAGGCGGTTTATTTTGTTGTTGCTGCTGCTGCTGTTGCTTAATTTGTTGTGCGACTTGTTGTGCTTGCTGCTTCTCTGCAGCCGAATTTGGATCATCGGGTCTAGTTGGAGGTGGTCCTGGTATGCCTGGGTGATGTGCCATGACTGAATTCGGATCTAATGGACCAGTTGGTGGCGGTGGTTTCAAATAAGCTGCCGGAAAACCTGGGCCGTAAGGTCCATAACCATATGGTGAATTAAATGGATTGTGGTGGTGTGGAGAATAAAACATTGATGGATGCAGCAAGGGGTGTGGATAAGGAGATTGCCCCGGATGCACTCCAATTTGAGGAAGTCCCGCACCCGGTGGTATCAATGGCAAAGGCAATGGCATTTGCGGATGTCGTATTACGGGAGGGGATGCGCCAGGACGCAGATGAGGAGGTGGCGATGTTCCCAATCCACGTTGCGGTTGCGGCCCATACATTTTACTAAGCGGACTAGCCATTAAAGCGGAAGCACTTGAAACCGGCGGTGGCGTCATGTGCGGCGATTGTTGTCGCAGCAGAGCATGACGATCCCTTTCTGCAACAGCTGCTGCGGCTGCTGATAATGCTGAAGATGATGGATGATGGCTAAGTGGACTTTGTGGAACAGGATGAAGAGGACTTTGTCGACTTAAGCTTCCTCCGCTGGATGCCGGAGAAGCAGATCTGTGTGTTGCAGATGAATTGTTGTGTCCTCCAGGACAATTGCTTGGGCCACCTGCCAAGCCGGATGAGGGCGCAGAATTTTGAACCGAAGGACTAGCACGACTAAATGCGGACGATAGGGTAGTATTTGTTGGTATTGTGTTCGGCGTCGAAGAAGTTACTCCAGTGGAATGATTTAAAGCTAATCCAGAAGAGTGTGGTGGGAGATGATTGGGAGGAGTACGTCTACTAATTGCAGATTCGGGCAAGCCGCTAAGGGAAGGAGGTCCCGCAAGTAGGGCTATAGGCCCTCCTCCGGGACCCAGTGCAGCCATTGAATGCTGAAGCATATGATGTGCGGGATGACCCACAGCAGCAGCATGTGCGGGATGGCCAGGCGGTAAATGAGCTAAATGCGGATGTAATGGCATCGGATGCCCAATTAATCCCGGCGGGGGATTGCCGCCTAGACTCGACAATGGCGAAGCTCTATGTGTGTGCGGTGACTGTTGCAGAGAACCGAGTTGTTGTGGTCCAGTCGGTGTCTCCCGGTTTTGTGTCGGATGGTTATTTTCTCGTCCAGCATTATTCTCGTGAAGGCTCCTTTGCGTGGGCTGAGCTGGAGAAGGTGTGCGATGGCCTGCCGATTGAGTTTGTGGCTGAGGGGGCATAGAATGTGGTTGTTGTGGAAGCCCCGGTCGCGAGTCATGCCCTTGAAGAGAAAGGGAAATTGGTCCGTGAGAATGCATAGAAGGTGGTAAGTCGGGATGTGGCCGATGCAATTGCTGAATATGGCTGGGCGTTAAATGTTGGGGATGGATCGCTGCAGGATTTTGACCCATAGAAGACATAAGTGGTGGTGCTCCAGCAGACGATGTTGGCAAATTGGGAATTGCGGAGGCCTGTAATACGGGCGATTGATGTGTTTGTGGTGGTGCAATATGATGTGAGCCCGAGGACCCGCTGGTAGGTGGCGTAGAGTGATGATGAAGTGAGCTAGGAACCGAAACAGGTGTCATTCCCGATGCAGAACCAGGGCCCGGTGGTGCTCCAAGCGGAGATATAAGATTTTGTGGATGCATCCCAGGGGGCAGTCCTCCACCAGCAGGAGATGGTATATGGGGGGAGGGATGAGGAGAATGAAATTGCGATTGCTGAAGAGACGATTGCTGTGAACTACTGTTACTTCCTTGGCTGTCTTGGCCCGGTGTAGATCTTGCAGAGGCGTCAATTGGACTTTCCGATGAAGCATATTTAATTGAGGGATCCTGAGAGCCGTACGGTGAGCTCTTAATAAGATTTTCCCCAAACGGTAATTGCTTTAGTGGACCTACCTCAGTCACAGGATTAGCAATTGGGTGTTGTGGAGTCGACATGGACCCAGGGGGTGGAGGGTATTTCAAGTCCTGAGGTTGTTGTGGATGTAGTGGACCATATTTGGTGGCTATCGATTCGCTATATTTTAACATAATGTTAGAATCAAAGGCTGGTCTCGCAAGAGGATGCTGAACATCATGCTGATAATGAGGCTTTGGCATTGCGATTCCAGAAGGACAATTCGGCGTATTTCCTGTTTGTGGATCATGTCCTAATGGAGGTTGTGATCCTCCGTACTTGAGAGATACATTCTCCGACGACTGACCGCTCGAAGATGGTGGATACTTTCCACCCACATCGGAAGCGGTTAAAGGATAATTTCCCTTTATTTCTGGAATTTTAATTTGTTCCCCGAAGTTTTTATGCTGTTGCTGCAATTCATTAGGATATTTATTATGATGCTCTATCACGTATTTCATATCAAATTTCGTTGGAGGTGGACCAGCTTGCAAATCCTGACCGTATTTTATTGAATCCAACTGCGGAGGATACTTGATATCGTGAGGAAACTTTCCACCTTCGAACTTAATTACGTCATTGTACTTTAGGTCAATATCGCCGGAATATTTGTGCGGTGTTGAATGGTGTACACCGTGAGAATGGCTGACATTCGACTCGATAGGATGAGATTGAGGAGGGCCATATTTGAGTTGATTATCGCCGATGAAACCTGTAGGTCCCGTAGCTGTGGACTGTGGGGCGTTGTCCCGCGAGACATTGTCATATTTTTGAATATGATGCTGCATCAGGTGCTGCTGCTGCTGCTGCTGTTGTTGTTCAGGGTTAGCTGGTTCGCTGGAGAGGTTTGAATGAATAAGAGGTTGTTGAAGAAGTTGCTGACTGGGTGTTGGTTGGATATTTAATTTAGGTTCTTCACTCTTAACCTCGATTTTTACTTTAAGATCTTGTGGTTCATTGCTATTCTGATTACAAGTTGCTTCCATGGAATCATCTAAAGGTTCTTTTTTGATAAACACGGAATCCTTGGGCGTATATTCTGAGTTTGGATTAAGGGAAGAATTTAGAGAATTGTGCGAAGATTCCTGTTTCATATTAGCAATTTTCGTGAGAATTTCTTGTTCCTTTGGCATCTCTAAAGGCAGATTGCCCTCCAATTTTTCAATATCTTTGCGTTCTGCACTTAATAGATTATGTTGGATATCTGTGCGACCCACTGATGCATTTAAGGCCTCGACTGTGGCAATGGTTGGAATTTTAAGTGGAGCAATTATTGGAGCGGGTGGGAGATCCTCTGGTAACATCGTGGTTACATCTTTTCCAATTTTCTCTGTTGCAGGAGGCGATTGAACCAATGTCGGAGCCTGCATATTTGTTTCTTCGTCAACATTCTTAATATTATCCTTGGAGTCCTCGGAAGTAATGAGAGGCTTCTCAATTTTATCGTTACTCTCTAACTTCATATCATCGATATGAGCCACATCTTTATTCAACGCTTCCTTACATTCCTTTGGCTGAGGTTCGGCTGTATCGTTGGTATTAGTATCACCTTCATCAAGTACTGAATCCGGCCGGCTGTCTGAGTTCATGCTTTCAGTCGGACTCTCTGGACGTTTCCGCCTGTCCTTACATACATCATCCGCAGATTCTCCTGCCGGAGTATTTGCACCGCCATCTAGGTCAGAACGTTTCTTCTTACTGGGGGTGTCTTGCTTTCCACCTTTTCTCTTATTTGTTGCTAATTCCGTTGCTGAAATTTTAGTCGGAGTTTTAGGACTATCGGCCGCTGTTACGGTCTCTGGGGTCTCTGTACCTCGTTTGGGTCTCTTACCATTTGCTATTTGCGTTTGATCTTTCGGATTGGTCTGTTGCTTGTTTCTAGTCCTCATCCTCGACGGTGATTCATCTCTTTTGTTAGTTAGACTGGAATCACTATCGCATTCGCTAGCGTCGTCCTCGGTTAGAGAACTATTCTCCTCCTTGGAAACAACAGGCGAAGAACGATTCGCTTCTGTCGTCGCCGCCGTCGTCGCCGTTTGTGGTTCCGGGGTATCCTCCTTCTTAGGAGGTGTGTTACTTGCTCGTGTGACACGATTGCGACGCAATGCACTTTGCCTGCGTCTACGATGCGGACGATTATTATTTGCGCCCGGTGTTTTCTTCCACAAATAATAAAATTCCACTAATTCTGGAGTCTCCTTGTGGGGTAATAAATCCTTATGTATTCTAAAGAAATTCTTTCCAAACTGTCTTAAACCCTTTATAAACTTTTTAGTTTCATCTTCAGTCCATTTCTTATCAATTCCTTTCGAAACGGGACACTTTACAAGCGCTTGTAATGCCTTGCCTGGATCGTAACCAGAATCGTGAAGCTTTTGGAATAATCAAAATAGAAAATGAATTCTTACAATGCGTTAAAATAAATCTGTTGTAGAAATTTATTCTCTATGAATTCGTTTTGAAAAGAAGTCTAAATTAAACATAAAAGATTATCATTTAAGGAGGCGTGCATTTAGGATGCCATCGTTCTTGATTCCTCGCTAACCGGTTTAATGATCAGCTGTTTGATTTTACAACATATATTTTCGCAATTTTCTGCTTTATTGGAAATTTCAATTTATCTAATTTAACAATTTTAAAAATTTAATTTTCGAAATTCAAACATCCGTCTGGTCTATGTTCGTGACTTTTAATCCTTTTCAGCGACTCATTTTTCGTTGATTAAATTTTCGTTAAGTACGTCGTAAATTTACTGTAAAGTGTCTGTAGTAGCATCTTCTAACACAAGCAGCTGATATCGTCAACAACAATCGGCAGTAAAAGGATTAGTCATGGTGTAAAAATGCTTCTGAAAACAATGGGGTCGTTGAATGCTTTTGCTGAAAATTCTGAACTACACAACTGTCATCCGTTTTATGACTATTACAGTGCTATTCATAATCTGTCGTATCTATTTCCTGAAAATAGAAAATTTCAGGTTTTTCCTTTCTAGATTTTATTCTCCTCAAAATGTGTTCTCCTTAAAATTTGTGCAATATGCAATGTTCGCTTTTATCGATAGACAATGTCGGTTGATGGATTTGAAAGAGTGTGAATGATAAAACAACTTTGCGGAGCAAATGGTAAAATAATGGCGAATGATTTGAAATGGTTTTTGAGAAATTCAACAACTTACAACATCTAATGCATTAATTGTTGTATCGTCACGACTTGCAGCTAAACAACCATCTTCTAGACCACCATCACACATGCCTGCAAATAGAAATTTGTCATAAGAATCCAGATGTTCATATACTTTGATGAACCAACAGGAAAATGCTTTGTCCTGACACTGATAGCAGTCTTATTTGATAATGATAGTGTGTGTGTGTGCTTACCTTGAAATGCTGCCATAGAACGTGCCGCACGCAAAAACATTAGCAAATCTCCATCCGTAACAATGCCTGGGGTCCATCTTGATTCTTCTAATTCACGCTCGTCAGATTCTTTATCAACAGGGAAACTTGAAATTGGATTACAATCGGGCAGTTTTGCCTTTTGCCCAAGTTTTTTTATAAAATAAATTTTAACAATTAAATGTTTGATGAAGATTAATAAAACATTTTGATAAAAAAAATTTGCTTGTGTTAATTCTAACGATGATGATGATGAGGTGAATGATTAGTGCTTGAAGGGACGGGCGGACAAGGATTTAAAGTCAGTATTAAAATAAATTATTATTATTATTATTAAACGTACATACATCCTAAAAGTGATGTACAAAAGCTGACTTTAATCTCAATTTAACAATCAATTCATTTGCCAATTAAAAGATTTCCGAACCGTTTAGAGATACGCAGATTTTTTCTCAATTATTCAAATTTCTTGCCAGTTTTAAATTTCAATTTCAAAGTTTTCTAAATTTTTCAAAAACCGTAAAGAGCGGAAAAATTTAAAACTGATCTTTGTTTTTCATTTCATTCGTTTGTGCGTTTTGTTCGTTGAAAAATTTTGAATTTCAAAAATAGATTTGTTACCGTGACATTTATGAGTTATGTACGTACATAGACGTCGTTTACCTGGTGGCCGGGACCCACTCGTATTTCTCCTTGAGTGGAGGCCGCCATTACCCCTTAAAAACACTCTTCCAGTCCAGTGTTAAGCCTTTTAAAGCTCTTTACCGATATCAAAAACATACCTAGAAATGAAATAAAAAAGCCAAAAAGAATTTAAATTCATGATAATTATAATGATAATCATAATATTTATTTACTATTATAAAAGCCGTTTATTATGAAAATAGAGCAAACGCAGAGGTTTCACATTTTGAAATCAATGAGATTGGAATTCAGAAGAAAATTCTGTTTTGCGATGATTGCATAAAATTGGAAAAATGTGTCTCCAGATCGAAAGAAATTAGAAAGATTTCCTTTGAAGAAAAATTTAATGATAATAATTATATTAATCCATAATTGTTTATTATGCGGATTTAAATCAAATTTATAATTACTTGAAAACAAAATTTTTGTGCCCCAAAAGAAAGTTTCGGTGTAATAGCTGAGTGTCCGAATCAAGTGGTGGCGTAGAGTCCTTCCAAAGCCAAACAATCTAATGAATACTTTATGGAAAATAATTCCCTACGAGCTTTTAATCCAATTTAAACATTATTTATTAATGACTATTAATCTTGACTGTAAGGAACAGAGAACTATTAGGGAATATTTGAAGTATGTAATATTTCTAAGAATTAAGTAATTTACAAAAACTCATAAAACTTCTGTAACTTCAATTCAATTTTCACCCCAGAAAACACTAAAAAAGCATCATCCTTCCACCAACCAGCCAGCCATCCGAATACTTCATTAAAAAAAAAGAAGAAGAATCTTTTCTTTGACTGATTGTACGCACAAGCTGAGCACATACTGTTTTTAGCAAGAAATCGGGGTTGATTGCTGTGAAAATAATCAAAAGCATAATGTGCGGCTCGATTTACTTGGAATATTAAACTACTTATTGCGGGAACTACAAATGTACTCACGATTCACGCCAAAAAGTTAAAAGTGGTTGAATAAAAAGGGATTTTATAACCATGAAATTACATTTTCCCACCACCGGATACAAAGTCGAAAAAAAAAACAAACAAGAAAGCTACCTTCGGACTGGCCGAAGTCTATATACCCTACTCCCGAAATTGAATTTATGGTTTGAATCGAATAACTAGTGGGTGCGACACGCTCCTTTTAATATTACAATTCCCTTTTCTTTGTTAATTTAGGTCTATTAACTAATCCTCAACACTACTTTTATCAAAAATTGCAGACATGGTATAGCATAATAGTGGGAATACCACGCCCATTTTTGTGAATTTTTATCTCCAAATGGGGTTCATAAAATTTCCGCTACAGATGGGGTTTTACAATTTTATTTCATAAGTACGCTTATTTGCCACTCTTTCCCATTTCTACCATGTTTAATCCTAAACAAACTATTACGACAAAGAATATTCCTGCCAAATCTCACGTTGCCTTTGCCAATTTCATCCTGCCGATGTTTCTTTTTCCGTTTGGTTGTAATCGTGATTTCAAAGCTAAGTTGCCTTAACATGCTTTTCTATATCTACCACACCTCCTTTCCTATATCTACCGCACATCCTTTCCTATACCTGCCACACCTCCTTTCCTATACCCATAACACCTCCGTTACAAAAGGAAGCATAATGTGAATATAACCTAATCCTTCGGACGTAGGGTATAATAATAAATAAATGAACTTTACTGAAACCGAAGAACAATCTGCATCAACATTCACATCCACCAACCCCACCGCCATCACCATCACCGCCGCCGTCACACACACCACACTGTTTGTACACAATTAACATTTCTCGCAAACATGCTATGAGGTCGAGACCAGTAGATTATGAGAGGATAAAATATTAGGACGAGGGAGAGAAATGCTAAATACTTTAAAATAATGTCAACATTTTGTCAAATTTATGCCTATAATCGTTGACAGATTAGCCTGTTTACAGACGATCGAAATGCGTAAAATTGAAAGGAATATTTGGACATAATAATAAAAATAATTAACGTCATTATTAAGTCAATACTCAATAGGTGGTATATCAAGTTCTCTCATTCTCACTCTCTTCTTAATTGGTTGATAGAATTCAATCTTCATGAGAGAAAATAATAATGTTTTATGATTTTAAAATAAGCAATTCCCAAAAGGCTGAAAATGAAAAAGGTTATTTCGAAAAATACAGCAGAAGGTATAATTGGGACATAGCGTATTTTTTGTCTATTGGGAGTTGCAAGCCATCGTTCATCGACGTAAATCTCAAATACTTTTTTAAGAATATTCATTTTATAAATTGAATTGCTTTAAATATATCTGGGGTTATTTCGGAACCCACTTTCGAGTACAAATCGCTCGTTCCGTGTTAGTTCTCCTTCGTCAAATGAATCAAGAATTTGATCTCGAATCGCAAACGATTTGAAGTAATGGACCCGATGCGTTAGTTGTTGCTGTTTTGCAGGCACTTTATCGAGGAACGAAACTGCATTGCGATTGTTGAATTTTAATCACTTCGAATCGGCTTATTGTGAGTTCAATCAATCGTTTTTCATAATATATTACAAACATTTCACCTTCGGAGAATATACCACCAATGATGTTTGTCATGATTTATTAGTAAAATTCACAAACGAGAGCTACCTAAAATTTTAACAAATAAAACAATTGTCTAACAAATTGTGCAGTGACCCGAAGAAGCAACAAACCGAAGATACCAGATCTGAAGAATATGCTGCGTATGGCATAGTAACCCATTCAAGCTGTACGTTTATGGAAACTGAACAAACATGCATGAGTTGTATGTATGTACTTGGATGTACTTGTATAACACCGTTTCTGTTGATAAATTCGAAAATTTACAAATCCAGATGATGGAAGTAGATATCCGGATTAATAGTTTTGTTATCCGATAATATTCCCAATCCAGGCGAATCTTTTTAAAAGCAAGTCGTGCTATATCAACTTCCGAAATATACAATGATTACGCTCGCTTAGAAGTAAAGTCTAGTGTGATAAATTGCAATTAAATACACTTACCGAGCAAACCAATAGTTTTAAACGTTTAATAATCAATCGAGTTCACGTTATAGTTTAAGTCACGTTTTGTATGTTTGTAAAGTCTTTTAACGCCGAAAATAATGAACAAATTAAAAGAGACAACAATCGTATTATTGCTTATTATAGAAATTAACAAGTGATTAATTTATTTAACATTTTCCTCATTATTTCAATGGAAATGTAATAAGAATAAACTGTGATGAACAAGAAAGCAAACGATAGAAAAATAAAACAAAATCATTCAACCATACATTAGTTTAACACTGAATCATCATCATCCATTTGTCCCGCATACCAGGAGTTAATCGTAAGTACATGGCAAATGAGCGCACACTTTAACGGCTCACTGCTTCACAAATGAACTAAGCCGAAAAGCCGTCGGAATAAGCACGTTCACAAAAAAGCAAGAGGAAAAAAGATGAAGGAAAAAAAAAAACGAAACAAAAAACGAAAGAAAAATCGGATAAAAATAAACAAACGTCGCAACGTATACGTCGACGGTTGGTTTTTATGATGGTTTAAGGAAAGGCACTGAGTGGAGCGTTGTGTCTTCTGGTGTATTGTTTTATAAGAGGTATTTTTTTACAGAGAAACCCAATAGAATTCAATAAAGGAGTATGAAAAACGAATGAACGTTTCATTTGTTTCTTCAAGGAAATGGAAATCGTAAAAATATTTCATCTTTTCTGTAGATTCGACAAATTTGAGAAGTTTGGCTAAAATTCCGAAAATGTATTTCACGTATTCACTGAGGAGAGAATGTATTGCATCTCGATAGCATTTTACGACTCTACTAATAACTTCAATGAGAGTAATTTCATGAAAATTAAAGAGAGCCCTTCAGTGAAACAAGCGGTCATTTTCAAGAAAGCAATTATGTGATGACTGTGGAGAACTAATACTGTTACCCGAAACAAGTCACTTCTTATAATTAATTACTGAATCCCCACACACTTAGAATACTTGTAATTAACTCAACGAGCGAATGCGACTTACCACGAGTTTGAATGATTTGAAAGCAGCCCGTTTAAGAGGACTGAAATTTTGCTAAAATTTGTTTCGCTGATCCAACGTGATGTTCACCGCACCCTTGAGACCTTTTAATTTGTAACACTTTAATAATTAATTCCGTAAAGG
This sequence comes from Physocephala rufipes, assembly GCA_963966595.1. Lineage (NCBI taxonomy): Eukaryota > Metazoa > Arthropoda > Insecta > Diptera > Conopidae > Physocephala > Physocephala rufipes. The sequence continues at coordinate 25,932,197 of OZ016503.1, forward strand.
CTATAAATCAGTGAGTTGGCCTTCCGGTTATTGAGCTGTTTATTTCCTAATTTCGATAGATGAGAAAGGACAAATGTTGGCTTACATAACGCGTCTGCGGAGTGTGATTGGAGAATGAATGGTGTTTTAGGATTATGAGGAACATGTCCAACGTCTTGAAGCGGGGCAGTTATTGCAGGATCCCACTTGAAAAATTAGAAATCAACTGTTATTGTTCATCCATAATGACGCAAGAATGGACGACCCTTTATGGCGCATTTTGCTATCAATTTCGTAAATGAAATTTACACTGCATTATTTTAACTTAATCCTTTGTTATCGCTCAACGAAATTTAGGAAGAAAATGCAAACGAAATTTCAACTGGGGTAAATTCTGATTATGGGATTACTTCATTTTTTAAGGTTTTCTTAAAAACGAATTGAAATTAATAACATTTCGTGGTTGTATGGGAAATAGAACCATCAATCCCTCACTGGTCACGTTCACAAATTAGTTTTCATTTGATAGTGCACAGAATTTTATTCGGAAACCGAATTTTTTCTTCACAGCTTGCATACTCTTATTCTGTATGTAAAATTTGTAATATGTTTTTTACAAGATTTTCGTATGTATTTTCACTAAAGTTTACTTCAAAATGAAGTATATGATCTAGGTAAAGTTTTTTCCCGGATTCGATGTAGTTTTTGTTTAATTAATTATTAGAAATATTTCTTTGAATACGACAAAAATTGTTGATGGCACACAATGAATTCAACAAAACAGGCGAATCAAAAATTGAGAGATTGGCGACCATTTTGAGAATTGATGTGCGAGAGTGAAAGAACAGATTGTTACAAACGCTGAAATTCAATGCAGTGAAGTTGGTGATGGATGCTAATGTTTATTTGTTTAATGTTGAACCGGTAGGGCAGGATTAGCACTGCACAATTTCGGAATTGGTTTAGGTATTGGCTAAGGAACAGTGCGCAATCTTTGGTGGTGGATGTCAAGGGATTAAATATTTATAAATACATTGGTTGTTTTAAAACGAACTTTTTAAATATAATTAATATATGTATTTCAAAACTAAAGCTTGAAATTTCATGCATAAACTGTTTGAGTTTCATTACTTATGAATTCCTTCTATAAAAAAATTTAACAAAATATTAAACTGGAAATTCCAAAGAAGCGTTTTATTTAATTTTAATATTTCTCTTCCGGAAGCAGAGCAATTTATGTAATTCTGTTGAAAAGCCATTTAGTGTCTAGGAAAAAGATTATCAACATGTTTGTTAAGCATCTCCGTAGGGCGGAGCGGGCGTAACTATCCAAAGGAGATTCATTACTAAGGAAGGGTCGCAGTTAAATGTCATTGTTTTATGATTACATGAATAACTACTAATTACATGAATAACTACTTAATATTTTTTTGGAGGGCGCTTGAACTTCAAATGGACTTTGTTCGTATAATCTATAAATGAATAGAGGTAGTAATTTCAATATAATAAATTTAATGCAAATAACGTTAATGCGGACGGATGACGATTGTATTGTAGTTAAGAGCGGACGACGCTACTCGGACTGGCCTGTGCACTACTTAAACGATCACCAAATTGCCTCCAGCTCAGTTACATCCACTCATTCGAAGGAGATCGTCTACTTTTACTTGGAAGTTATTGCCGTTTATAAATATATATTCACCAAATATGGCATCCAACTTGTTCATTTCGAAAGGATCGAAAACACTTGTAAATCATTCTCAGTTCTTTGGAAATAATCTATACAAAACCATATTTTCCCTATTGATTAAATGATAATATTTATATAGATTATTGCCTTCGTCTTGGTTTGGGTGTGGGCCACACCTCCGGTTGCTGCCGGTGATTGCAATGTTTGTTCAGCAATCACCGGAATGGCTTGCGTTTCGGAAAATAAGTTTACGACCTGCATGAATGGACGTCCAGGAAGTGAGACACCCTTTAACTGTCCCAACAATACAGTTTGTTCCACCGTTGGCAATGCCATTTGTCAACCGAACGTAACGGACACAGTTGTAGCTTGTCAACAATGTAAGAAATGTGATGCAACGCGCACGTTCGCGTGCACGAGCCTCTCGACTTTCGCACTTTGTCTCGGCACCAATACTCTATCCTCGTATGCTGGCAGTTGTTCACCAGGATTAGTATGCAGTATTGATACTCCATACATTTGTGGCAACAGCAGTGATCCCAACAGCGGTGTAAGAGTCAGCACGCATGCAAAAGAAAAAGGCTGATTGAAATTCATTAAAAAATTTCATTTGTAGGTGGCTGCCACATGTTCAGAAATCGATGATGGCCCCAACACCACTACAACAACTTCCACAACGACAACAACCACTACTACAACAACGACTACTACACCAGCTCCCACACCATCGTTAACCGATCCATCACCATATTGTCAGATAATTCAACAGGCTGGTCGTTTTCCGGTTGGTAATGTTTTGGCCACCTCCTGCAAACAGTGAGTCGACGTGAATTTTAATGCGTGCAATAGAATTTTAATAGTGTCAATTTTTTCCTCCTCCTAAGATATGTACGCTGTTTTCTTCACGGTACCAGTTGGTTGGGAGCCAGCTATGAATGTCCCGGCAATAGCTATTTCAATAGTTCATCCCAATTGTGCGGTCCTGGCATACCAGCACGCTGCAGTAGTTCCATACGTAGTATTACGTTATTGAATTTATCGCTTTTGTAAGGCATTGCCTCGGAACGCGCGTCTTATGCTGACTAATTTTGAAAGGGCAGAAGAATTTTGGTTAATATTAAAAGAAAATTATAAAAGCGTAGAATTGCATTTTGGTGCAAATCGGAAAATATCTAGTATAGCATAAAGGATCTTAGGTATTTAAATTGTTTTCATGGTAATGGTAGTAATAAATTCCTTTTGTAGCTTTGCCAGGTGGATTGACCTTGAGTTTATTGTTTATTTACTTGGGGAAAAATTTTTCTCTATCTTTTATTAATGTGTTTTATTAATCATGATAAGACCTTATTATTTTACAGCCAGCCTTTGAGCGAATATAATTTTAATTTTAGTAGATTTAATATTTTTCGTTGGGAATAGTTAAATAAATATCGTATGATGACGCAAGTGTCTCTGCTTCGAATTCAGTACAGTTCCGACTATACGTTAAACGTATTCATTTAACTAAAATAATTACATTGGTTTGGAACAAATAGATTATTTTTCATTAGATGCGGGAAATCATCTCAAGAATAAATCTCTTTTCACGATAAGATTGCAAAATGTTTCCACAAAGATAATTGTTGATCGAAATTGTATTTGGTCGCAATATGTAAGCGTCTTTCGGAAATTATCTTTCAGTCAAAAGTATTAATCGAAACCGAACAAAGCGCTCTGGAAGATTAATGCAATGAAGGAAAAATCAAAGACTATTACAAACTCTTTAACGTTGACGAAATCCTTTTTGCGAATCATTTTGCCAACGCTATTCTTCTTATTCCGATCGACTCAAGTAGGTGCGGAATGCAATGTGTGCTCTGCCACCACCGGATTAGCTTGTGTCTCCGGTACTCAGTTTCAGACGTGCATAGACGGTATTCCTCAGGGCACTATTACAACATGCCCAAATTATACCGTCTGCTCGACGGTCGGAGTGTCGGGCATTTGTCAGGAACCTAGCCCAAATACCGTACAGGCATGCCAGAGTTGCAATGTCTGCGATGCAACAAAAACATTCGCCTGTACCGGTCCCAGTTCGTTTGCGCTGTGTTTGGGAAGCACAACGGTTTCCGGGTTGGTTGGAACTTGCGAACCGAATTTTGTTTGTAATATCGGTAATCAATTTATTTGTGGGGATTCCAAGCAAGGGGTAAGTTTGATGAGATTAAAAAAAAGTGGCCGTTTATAGACATTATTATTAGTTCGAATTAAACTAATCTCTGGGTGGGTTAGATTGCGGCTACCTGCTCGTCCCACGACGATTCAACAATGGCTGGACTTGCCTTGGCGGATCCGGGAGAATTTTGTAACTTAGTGCGACAGGATGGACGTTTTCCCGTAGGAAGTGATAAGAAAACCACTTGCAGACAGTGAGTATCGATACCGAATTTTATCTTTTATCTTTATATGGGTTTTGTTTTTTGGAATTCTTAGATACGTTTTTTGTTTCGTACGAGGAGGTGTTTGGAGGGGTAAAAAATATCGATGTCCTGGCATCACTTTCTTCGATAGCAGGACACGGTTGTGTCAAAGAGCTTTACCAACAAGATGCTCTGCTTAATTGAAACATTATATAATATTAATATATAATATTTTTCGAAAGAATTTTAATACAAATTAGTAAAATTTGTTTTTAAAGAAATGAAAAAAGTATGAATGCAGTATTGACTTCCGTCATATAAGCTAAACTAATTCAAACGAAATAAACCGAAACTACGTTGTAAATTAGGTTTTATCTAAATTAGTTCATCATAAAACTTAGCACAAGTTTTGTTAGATAAAAGTTTGCTAAATAAAAAACGCAAACGATAACCTTATCTCGCTTTTTCAGATAACAAAAACAAAACGAAACGAAAGTAAAAGATTAAACGTTTTTAGATGTTTTGTACTGATGTTTCTTCGTTGTCACAATATCTATAAAATTATATTATTTTATAATTTAATGGAGTAAAAACAAGGTATACATTTTAGAAATTAATTCAAAAATTCAAACTTTGAGGAATATTTCTCGAAAATATTTTAAAATAATTGAAGGCAATCGCTGAATAGAGGAAACAAACTGAGTCTGTACTAATCTAAAATTTTATTTAAAAAATTAATTATAATATGCTCACATCATAAAACATCGCCAATATCATGAGAATTAATTTTTGGTTAAGAAAAATTGATGAGAAAATTTATACGTTACTTCTTCGGTAATATTTTGAAAAGAAATGCAATAATGAAATTATTTTGGGTTTGATTACTTACGGTTTCAATTGGTCATGGATTAAGGCGGACAATTTTGCGTGATTATTTTACCAATATGTTACCAAAAATTAATTTCTTTATAATTAAATTCTTTTAAATGCTTTCACTTGAAAGTTCTTCATGAGTTTTTATTAATTTTTAATAATTTTATTAATCGTTTTATTCATTATGAAATTTAATAAAATTTGCTGAAATACCGTCACCGTAACTGAATTTCTTTTTGAGTGAAACGATCGATTACATACAGTAAGGTGGTTTTTCAAGCGCGCACTGTTCGCGATCAATGTCATAGTAAGTACTAATGGGACAGCTTTTCTCTATGCCTTTTAATAAGCCATCGCCCCGATAGCAATAAACATATCTAAAAAGAGAATTTAAAATTAAAAATGAATAAAAGAGAAAATAAAATTATTAAAAAATTCATACAAAATTTTATGATTTTTCCCAAAAAGAATAACTAAAGAAAAAAATATCACTTTGGCAATAAATAAATTTTTCAATTTGATCGATTAAATTTCTCGTACCTCGAACAGCGTGGATCTTGCGGTAGAGTAGGAAACAAACCGATTCCACCCATTAGTGTACACATTTCATCCGGCGTAAGCGGGAATGGTGGTAACGAGGAGGGTAAGGAGGAAGAAGATGAAAATGGAGTTGATGACATTGCATTCATTGAATTTGTTGTCTCTGGCAGTGTTGTTGGAGTTGTTGTTGTTGTTGTAGTCTTTAACGCTTCTATTGGTCTTTTAGTTGACGATGTTAACGGAGTGGTTGACGATTTTGAAATTGTCGTGCCTTTTGGCACTTCGTCAATAATATCGCATGAGAGTTCTTTCCCTTGCTCCGATGGTTTTACACAAATCATATCACTGCCAGCATCACAAATCCATCCTCTCGGGCAGTAACCGATTGGTCCACTGGGATGATTGGCTCCATAGCACATCCTGAACGAATTGCGGCTCGTGCAGGCAAATAAATAATTGCGATGAGCGCTACAGAGACCACACTTGGAAGTGTCGCCGCAACTGGGCTTACGTGCATTGTTTGTCTGAACACAAATCGCATCCAAATCGGTACAATCGAAGCCATCCAAACAGTGATACAAAACATCGGTGTACGGAGTAGTTTCTAGAAGAGAATAAGCATGCACAGGATTAAAACGGAATTTTCGGCTTCGATTGAACGCGTAAAGAAATAAGAGACAATTAAATACCGCCAAAACAAAGATAGTAAGACGTTGTGTTAATACAGGCCGCTTGATTTTGTTGGCAGACATTACAAAGCGCGTCTACTAAGGAGCGGCTACCAATGAGCACTAGCGACGCAACGGAAATACTCTAAGAAAAAAAAAATTATTTTCATTTTCAAAATCGCAAACAATTGCGAGAAAGAAAAGATTGATAAAATTGTATTTATTGGGAAATTTTTTTTCTTCAAAATTCTTTTAAATTTGTCTTTTGATTCTTATTTTTCCAAATAAATGTACGCACTTTTAAAACGAATGAAAAGAAATTGTTAAGAAAATTAATCGGCTCTGTTTTATTCATCGCTCTTCAAACTCTTCACGGTTCGAGAAATCTCAAGCAACTGCTTCGGGTATAACAAAATTTTCACGTTCTGAACGTGCCTCTTATGTATTCTCGATGCGCGTAAGTTGCTAATTTTTATTTATAATATTTACTTGTCCTTTTTTGAATTTTAGCTTTTTCAATTTATGTCCAAACATTTAGATACATCCTCCCTTCGCCACCAGAAATTTTACGCCATCGTGCCCGAAGTCAAGGTCAAAGCCCAAACGTGGTAATTGGAGAAAAACTGCGTAACGACTTGGTGCGATATTATGCAAAAATTGTTTATCATCAATCCGTCAAGTATTTCTTCGATAATAAAGAGAATGGAAGATGAATTAATTTAAAATCTATTAAAAAAATAAACTTTTTTCAATAAAGAAAAATATTTACAAGCATTTCAAACTGCTAGATTTTATTTATTTACAATTTGAACAAAATTTGAATTTATAATTTTGCAAAGAATTATAAATTATTTTAACCGGACATTTTATGTCCATCGAATTATTATTTGAATTGAAACCTAAGCACACCAACTGGGTTTTTCTTCTACGCAGACCGTTGAGATTTCATTGAAATAAGTTCCCGTCGGACACGTTAAAGGAACTGCGGTCAGAAAATTCGCTTGCCAATAACAATGGAAATAACTGTGAAAAACGATAAAAGTAAAAGAAATTACGAAAACAATTTCATGTCCTTGGAGAATTAGAATTATCCAAATAAAAAAATAAAACAACCATCCAACTTACCCCGAGCAATCGCTTTTGTCCACGAAAGGGAAGCGACCGGCTGACTGGCAGAGGAAACCAGGAGGTCTTGTGCTTGGTGTCGGCGTAGGAATCGAGGGAGTCGATGGAGGAGGAAGGGTCGAAGTGGTAGTGCTCGAAGTATCCTCGTCACAAAGAGTGGATACGTCAACGTCACAACTTCTCACGCACGGAGCGGTATTCCGTGTGGGATCACAAACATAATCTTTAGGACATCTACCATTCTGATGCGTTAGTTTTCCGTCAGAGCACATAACGAAAGCGCTGCGGCTCGTGCATGTGAAACCTCCATCGGCGATATCAGTGCATACACCGCATACCCTTTTCTCATTGCAGTCGGGCTGCACGTTAACAGCCTCCTCGGTATCAACGCATACCACCCCGAACTTCGTACAGATTTGCGTTGTTTTGGGACAGGCGAAGGTTTGGCTGGTATTACGGACACCGTCTATGCGTTGCCATAGTCAACAATTTTACACGATTAGACTTTCTTTAGAAGAATTATCCAATATAAAACTATGATGGGAGAACTTACTGAAACATAATTGAAATTCATTTTTGCTGACGCAAGCAATTCCGTTTGTATTACAGACGCGGCACGCAGCGTCGGCGAAAGGTTTTGACGCAGACGCGATTAAAGCAATTGCGATGAACTACAAACAATCAGGACCGATGAAGATCAAGATATAAAATTAAATCAACACGATATTTAAAATCTTAGCCATACCAAATCTTTTACATACCTTGAGTAACACCATGATAGGATTAGTGAGGCGATTACTAGTAAGCCCCGAGACACAATGATCTTTTCATATAAGAGTAAAATTTCTATCTGGAATGTTTTTGGGAGACCACCGATATTTTTATCAAAATTCTGTCTTTTATTAATGATTTATGAATTTATCTTTATCTGCAGCAAATTAATGATAAGTCAGCGGTAAAGAAATTTCTTCGCAATTGAGCTTATTTTGTTTTCTATTTCATTTGTATTTCATTTTCATTTTTATTTCATTTAGAGTAAAAACAAATTTCATTATGATTAAATAATTGTTGAATCTGTTGCTTGCTTGTCTCTTAAATGAGTCGAGTCATTATCGAAAACTTGTGCCGTTATTCCACAGCATGAACATCTAATTGTTTGTGTTGAAAGAGGTGTAAACGATTAAATTTTCCCAAATCACAAAATCAACATCATTGTCACCAACATTGGCCGATTTGAAAGCGACGCTTTCCGTTGAAACCGCGTTACTAAACCACTATGCGTGACGGTCATTAAACCAGCATGAAATTGTTTACCGAAAACGTTTAGAGTCCGTCTAAATAAAAGAGGATTCGAGCGAAGCATGCGCGTTAGTTGTTGATCTTCTTTGTCGCTTGAAATGTATTCAATTTTAAAGAAATCGTTTAAAATCCTTTTACTGATTGTCGCCATGCGGTTAAACGGTGCCAAAGCAAGCGATGAATTCACCTCATGGAAGGATATTATTTTTGGCTTTGTCGGTACACCAAAGAATAATTCACCACTGCGTCAAACGAAATGTAATGTAGATCAAGATGCACGCTTTCTCGTGTGACTGGAGTTATAAAACCTTTTTTCGTTTTGTAGTTCTTCCCGTAATTACCGTTATGCAGCCCGGACCAGGAGCATGCTCTGCCCCATCCGGAGAAATCGGCAGTTGTGTCTATAGTAAAGACTGCATTTTGCGTGGTGGAATTCCAGCCGGACCTTGCGCTGGTGGTTTCGGACTTTGTTGCGTTTGTAATTATTCTGATCGTTGTTTGAAATTTTGAAAGAAATTAATTCGAGGTCACGGCACGATGCACAATTGTATTTTCGATTTCAAGTTTTGCAGACCTGCGGCGGGATTATACGCGCGAATTCGACTTATTTTGTTAATCAAAATCATCCGGATGTTTATGATGGAACCGGAAGTTGTCAAGTGACCGTACATAAATTACAACCAGATATTTGTCAATTGAGGTAGTATAGGCTGTGATGCTTATAAATGATTTAATATTGAAAACATTTTATCAAAAGATTGGATTTGGAAATGTTTTCGATTGCTCCTCCCGAGCCAGTGAATCACATTTGCAATCAGGATCAACTGCTGGTATCCGGTGGCAGTCCCATACCCACAATTTGTGGCTCCTCACCGAATGACCACAGTTCAGTTCACAGAATATAATGCCCGTTTCACTGTGGGCTGATTTTAATGATGATTTATTGGTTTGTTGATTTCAGTGTACATCGATGCCGGTCTGGGTCAGAGCAATCCAATTGTTATTTCCATAATTACCAGTGGTTCGTTTCCTCGACTGTGGCGCATACGCGTTACACAGATTTCTTGTGGTAGCGTTAATCGCGCCGATCAGGGTTGCTTGCAGTATTTCACTGGTATAAGTGGGCGTGTTCGCAGTTTTAATTTCAATACTGTATCGGGCAGACAACTCTCAAATCAGGACTATAGTATTTGTATGAGAACCGAACGAAATTTTTGTGGAATCCAATATACCGCCTGTCCTGATAAAGGTAAAGGCATGACCCAACCGGTTATTAATTTCTTTTGTGCTTTTCTTGTAGACTTTTCTATATTCGGTAGAAAACAATCGTTCACGTTCGTTTACTTTATCGGGCAATTCGAATAATCCAACAATGGCTATGGTGGGTAGCGGTAGCCAGGGTCAACCGAATAGTTGTCCGAATGACTGGCTTCTTATCGGTTGCATACGAACAGTTGATCGCGTGCCAGCGGCGACTGCCTGCGAGGATCGTGTTTGTGGAGGAACCTTTAATGCGGAAGTCAGTTCAATGCAAAAAACTGTTCATAGTAAGTGGCTTTATATGTTCGTGCATGTTCGTCTGTATGCGATTGTAATGATAGAGGGATTGACTCAATTAAATTAATGCATTTTTTCATAGCAAGCATTCGCCCTTTTCGTCTTCATTTACACACCGACGGAATTGAGGCGCCGACCGATGTGGAAAATCGTGGCTTCTGTTTGGATTATGTGCAACAACCATGCACAAATGGATACTAGATCATTCGTTCTTAGTTTTTGACAAAATATTCATTTTGAACATTTTCATCGAGTTTGTTTCCTAAGTCTTCTAAGCCTATACATTGAAAGAATTCTTTGTACACAGAGTTCAATATACTTGCACAAAAGGAAAAGAAATCACGTAGAAGGATTAAGAAAATTGTTTATTTTAATTCATTATCCAATTGTTACGATACTATTTTTTTAGGTTTAATTTATTCTGATATATGAAGTGCTTTTTGTTTATATAAGAAACATTTCTTTTGGCTAAATAATTTAAAAGTTTTACAAAAATTAGTAATAATAAATTAACACAACAAAATTAAGAATTATACCACTCCGCATACACTGTATCTAATACAATGATTATATAGTACTTCGTAGTAAAACTAATAGTAGTAAATGTCACAATCTATACAATTAATACTTTACAAAAAAAAATAACTAAAAATCTCAAATTTTAAATAATGTCGAATAGAAAAAAGGACTCTCCAATGATGGCTAGCTCGTCAGTTTTTTAGAAAACTATGTCTATACTACGTAGTGCTCTAGAATGTTAGATTTTTAAATAAATCTTAAAAATATCGTCGCCGTCGCACCCTTGCGCTGCAATGAAATTTGGCCGTCAACTGACCAGCACTGGCAAACCATTGACGTGGCCTGTATACTTTTAGTTTGAGATCGTTCCACCCTTGAGTCTCGACACCTCTCAATTTGATTCCATCTCAGTCTACGATTCATTAAGAGTAATTAATAATTAATAAGTATTAATTAGGGCTGCAACGTGCTGCTTTTCCTCTTCGGTCAGACCATTCTTAAGAGTACGACGCACTGAAACAATGAAAATAATTTGAAACTTTGTTTGAGACATAATTTGAAATAAAGAAACGATTTGACAACTTGAATTAATATTTGTCAATGGTTTTCTCAGTAAAATCGTCATAGACAAAATGTTAGTGCGATTAATTAATTTCCTAAAGCATAAATTAAAAAGAGAAAAATTTTTTTTAAAAATATTTCACTGCTTGAATCAAAAGGCTTCAGATATAGAAAGAAAGAAATACAAAGAAAGAAACGGACTAATAATAAATATCATTTAACGGTTTAATTAAACAGACTTAATAAATATTATTAAACTAAATTATAATATTATTAAACATGATGCCCTTTTTATAAGATCCAAACATTATTAATTTCTTAAAGCAACAAAAAAATAACAACATGCTTGATTAAGTTGCAAAGAATAATGAAAATTGCTCAAACTCGTGCATCCTTTTTTAAAAAAACAAAACAACCAAGTATGACTAACCAATTTTGTTTTTAAATTGTGCAATTATTGCAGCGATGATGGTGCCTTTTCAGCAGTAAATCCTTCCCTGGTGCGTGACCGCTTCACTTAAGAAAGGCGAAAGATGATTTGAAGTGAATTGCATTCAGAATTTAGAATAATGGAAAGCAATTAAGAGGGCAAGGAATGAATTTAAAACGGTTATATTTCAATGTAAATTTAAACTGAAAAATTATAAGTTCCAAAGCAGATTAAACAGAGATCTGCTAAAATCTCTAAATTGCAGCGCTATAAATCAAACAAAGAAAAACTTCAATTTGTATTGATAATCCTGAGCGCTTAATAGCTTCAAGATTTATTATATCGACATTATTTCTATTTCAATGTTTGAGCAGATATACTGATTTGGAGGATTAAGAATACAATCGTGATAGAGCCATTTATGCTTTGTAATGTTTTGAGTGATAATCGCTGCTTTCATATTTCTGATTCAGTGCTTCCCTAATCAAATGGCATTAAACGTAACATACATGCATACTATACTCACATGATTTTCGGTCGGCATGACGTGTACGTTTTCGTTCCCGCGGCGTCGTTCGAGTACCCGGCGCTTTAGTAGCAGTCTTCACCAATGACTCGAGAATTTCATCATCGCCATCTGTAAAATTTTCTTCGCTTTGACGGACAGTGGGTGACCGTAATTGTTCGGCACGTCGTCGACGCCAAGTTAACGTGCCATCAACGGTTCCGGGGCTGGGTGTGCCAAGCAGTTCCCTGAAACGACCAAAACGTATTATTTTAGCTTACGTACAAAACCATATTGACCTTACTTAAGTTCCGCATCGGCTCGATCTTCCTTAGTTTTGAACTTTCCCACATCGATTATCATTTTGCCTCGCGTTTTATTACGCTCCCGATGATTAGCTTTCTTTTCGATCTGTTGCTGGACACGTTCTCGCGTGGTTCGATATTCTAAAGCGAATTCCGAAACGATACGGCAGAATTCATTCGGTTTGGATTCGCAAACACTGTGTTGCGGTACGCCGAGCCAGAGCAAAAATTTCCGGTATCTACAAGAAATATTGTCACCATTTAATACAAGGTTTAAATTTATGTAAGCAGATTCTTACCGGTTGATCACACGTCTGTGGACTATCTGCAATATAATAATACGCTCTGCACAATCTGCGAGGAAATCGACTAGTTTTTGCTTCAATTGTGGCGGACAGTCGTGTTTTGCGATTAACTTCAATCGATCCCACGATGCCTTGCATTCAGTCTCCAAAAGATTTAAATTGTGAGCGAGATCGGCAAAATCGGCTTTGGAGGCCCGAGTAATGGGACCAATTTCTGAATACAAATCGGTGGTATCATTGCTCGTTTCCATTACCATATGACACAGATGATGCAGAAGAGAATGCTTATGAACGGTATCCTTGACTTCAGGTACCTTCACAAAATACAGTATTTTTAGTAATTTTAATTAAATTAAATTTTTAGTAAATTTTCCTGACCTTCGATAAATATTCAATTTGAAAACCTTTCACTGGTGCTCCATTCAAAAATATTCCAACAGACAGAAGGGTCGATAGAATGCATTTGAAGGTATGATTAGTACGAAGAATTTCAATTCCTTGCTTCAAATCCATTAAAGGTTCAGCAATTTCTTTCTGAAAAGTAAAGTAAGCAGGTACATCTTCCTATCTCTCGCTCTATCTCTCTCTTCCTCTCTCTCTCTCTCTTTTAGAAAGCTTTATAGCAATATATACCTCGCTGTTATCAAAATCCAAACGAAACGCCCACAATCTTAAACGAGCTGACAATTCAGAAATTGAAGCCAACGTTAAAAGGAATTGTTCGGCACTGCCCAAAGGAAGTTCCGGATTAGCCATCTAAAATGTTGTTCGATAAAGAGATGAAGCATCGTAATAGTAGAATTTTATATGTTTTTGCGATATCCATCGTTACCTGTGCCTCCTGAATTTTACCACGCTCTTCATCGGTTGGCAGCAAGTTAAGCAATTTATCAATACCTTCACGCGTCACCACCGTTGCATCCATTTTCAAAATGGCACCTTTGATAGCACGAGGCGGCGGCAGTTTTGTCATTGCAATATTAATCGCATTTGAACGTTTGTGATCTAAAACGATCACTTCTTTGCTTTTGTTTAGTTCTTGCTGTTTCTAAAAAATTATGAATATTAAAAATCATGTTACCAAATCGTTCTTGCTAGTATTTTGATGAATAGTATTTTAAGATGAATTCAGAAAATATGTAAAACACAAAATTCTTATTATTTAATAAATCTGTAAACTAATTCTATAAATGTCGTCGGTACATTTTGTATGTATTTACGAGTGTGTAAATAATTGCAGTAATGGAAATTAAATTATAGTAATTATTCAATTTTAATAAATTGTTTAAATAATTGTAATTTAAAAGCTTTAGAATTTCTGAAGTTATGATAATTAAATTAATAATTATGTTATATATTTTTATTATTTACGCCACCTTTTGTTAAAATTTAAAATATATATTAATTTTTGGTGAAATTTTCAGATTTTTAGAAAAAGCGGTTAAAAGAAATAAAGCGGTCCTTGGTGATTTTCCCCCATCGAGTCTGACTATGTTTAGACTAGATATAATTACTCTTTTTTCATTTTATTTAGAGTTAAACAATTTTGTCAATAATTTAGCTTATATTTTGGGGTATATTTTACGGGGTAGGTTTTTCCATTTGGCAAATTAGTGCTAATAACGCTGGAGAATGTTTTGCGCCCACGTTACGATGATTCTATTTGAGGATGAAGAATTGTGAATATATGATAATAAAAACAAAACAATAGTTTATAAACGTACAAAAATACAAATTGATATCGAAGTGATGAAAAGCATTATAATATCGTTAGAACTGATAGTGGTTTTAAACAAAAAATGGAGAATAATGTTTGTGGAAGTGCACTTTAAACAAACGAAGCAATATTCTAGACTCACCTCCTAGACATAAAGAAACGAAATTTTTAGCATGATTTTTTAGAGAATAGTTATAGTTGTTTAGTATTTATACAGCGTTTTAGAAGATTCCCATAATAAAATTCCAAAGTACGATATGAAGCAGTTACCACGTAGTGGTTGTTGCAGGCATTAATATAGAAAATATGTAAAAGTAAAAAAGTAAAAGTAGAGTAAAAGTAAACTCGAATTATTCTCATTCTATAGGATTTATCTTAACTCATACAGATTTAGTATTTCTTTCAAATTGACTTTGATTTATGTTTAGAAATCCTTGGAAACATATTTTAAAATCAGGCCAAATTTTGAAAAAGATATTTTGATATTTATGAATTTTACATATTACTTTAATATTAGAATTATTAAAAAAACTCCCTTCTCGGCCACAACACTTAAATCCTACTCACTTTGGTCATTAGATCTTTCGCTCTTGACTCGAAAAGATGCTCTAATTTCTGTGTATCCACGTTAGCTGCCGGTAGCTCATCCCAAATGGTTTTACCCAAGGATACAGGTATCATATCCTCACGTACTTCCTTCCAAAATAGTTTGACCTGGTATTGAAAGCGTTATATTAATTTGGATATTGAATTCAATTCGAAAGATTTTTGAAATTGCATCACACCGTTTTTTTGTTCTTCTTAATTGTCGATGTATTTCCTGCATCTCCACTAATAGAACTATTAAAGCTATTATTAAGACTTGGAGCTTGCCCACCACTGCTGAAGGTGGAACTTGTTAGAGCGTTATGGATTTGATTAGCTAGAGGTGTGAAAATGCTATGGGTTGGCAGTAATGGTGGTGGTGCTCCAAAGGGCGGAGGTGGCGGTGGAATTCCACAACCTAATCCACGTGGCGCTAGCATATCCTTTTCATCATCCGATGTTAAATCAGTAAAATCGAGATCACAGAGATTTAAAGGTCGCACCATATTACGCACGAGTTCTTCCCAATGCAGTTCGTTTTCTGACTTTTTCGGTTCGACCTTTTTAATATCTTGATCAACTCTGGATGAGGCAAAAAAGTATATAGATTAATACATATAAGTATTTATTGAAAGGTCGCCAATTAATGAACACTCAACCTACCGAGCTATTTCGCCTTTACTTTTGCTTTTGGCGAGTCCTTCTTTGGCTTTGGAAATCAGACCGGACATGTCACCCACTATGCGATTCTGCATTATTTCACCATGCGTAGGACTCGTGGGAATACTACTAAGTTTCTGAGTCAGGTCTTTGACCGTATGATCACGTTGTAATTGAAGTAATAACTTTTTGTCTTCATTTCCGGTTTCTAAATAAAGAACCAGGAATAAAATTAAGAGCTTTGATAACATTTGATTGAGACGTAGACATTAAAAGCTATATCTAAATTGATCAGATCAGGATCAGACAATATGATTTTGTAGAATATATTGTTAGCAAATGACACGACGATTGGATAATGGCTCAAAGACAAATAAGATGCGTTAAGAGCTTTAAGCTGGTTTTCACAAAAATTATTTACCCGTAATTTTCAGCAAATCATCATGATCAGATGAGTATTCCGTTGGTGAATATGATGTAAATTTACCGTGATGTTGATTACTCTGTAGGTGTAGCGGAAGTGAGGGTGGCGGTGGCGGTGGTGGTGGTGGGGGCGGTGGTGGAAGCGGAGGCACGTATACTGGTGGTGGTTCCGTCATAACTTCCGTCCATCGCGAAGATGACGATAATGAATTATCATGCAGTGCATTTAAAGGTCGATTTGTGGGTCGGTCTGGGTATGATTGAACACTATCGCTTACGATTCGTCTGGGGCTGAGAATCTTTGCTGGTGCCTTCACTACTGGTGATACTTGCGTATAGTCAAATCCATTCAGCGTTTTCTTTGGGCTAAGGACTGCGGCCAAAACCTCTTGAGCAGTTTGTATATTTTGGTTATTCTTTGGTGAATTTAACTGACAGTAAAGGCTGTTTAGACGATTGGCATCATTTTCGAATTTCTTGTAGGATCTTTCCGAGCAGCCGTTACTAGTGTTACCGCTACTGCTATTGCTGTTGTTGTTGTCATTGTTATTTATCATGCCACTTTCGGTGTCACTCCCACGCTGGATATTTTTTCGTATACCGTTAATTACGGTTGCATTATTTTCGATTAGTTGACTCTTTTTGGTAAGATATTCTGGTGTGCCTTGCAGTTTGTTGTTGTTGTGATTGTTGAAATTAATATAGTTGTTGGAATGAGACTTATCGAAACTGTTATTTATGATCGATATTGCATTACTGCCCAAAAGTATTCTAGATGTTGGACTAAGTAAATTGTTACTGTTCACACTGTTGGAAAGAGTCTTCGTAGCAGTTGTGGCCGGGCCGATGGAGGTCGATGCGAATGACTCTGTTGCCACGTTGGTGAATGAGGTAGTCGCGGACATATCATTACTATCACTGGCATAGGAAGGATTGTTGCTTAAAATCATAAGTGATTCTGGTGGACTATCACCATTGCCACTCTTAACCGTCGCTGGTATAGCGGTTACCAGTTGCCCTGAATGGGTTTTGTGATTTTTTGTTTTTGTTTTTGGGTTTTTTGCATTAAAGCGCGATTTTAAAGCAAACAAGTTTTTGGCAAAGTTTTAGTAGTCAACGCGTTGACGGATTACAGTTAATTATGGACGGTTGAGGCATGAGCATTTGCGGATGTTGAGGTTGAACACGTTGTTAAGTTTTTGTTTATATAAAAGATATAAAGAATATTGTTATTATTAGATAATATAAACACGGGTGGTAAAGGGAAAATAAATAGGTGGATGTTGGCTGAATCTTTACAGCAAAATGTGGAGGATTCTCACTCTGTGCGACTTACCCATTTCCTCTCTTTTTTCTAAAGATGCGAAGAAACCGTTAGCAGCCGCTTCTTGTTGCTCCTTAAGGAAACTTTTATGACGTTCAGCGCGTTCACGGCGACGTCTCAGGCTGGGCGTGACACCAGAGCTCTCAGTGTTCACTAAGAAAGAGCGTTTAGCAAACAAAAAAAAAAAAAAAAAGACGAAAAAAGCAAAAATCAGTTAATCGCGAATTAACAAAAATGTAATACCAACTTTTTTGATCTCGTAGAGTTCCATTACTGAACTCATTTGAATTAGCAGAACCGGAGCTATCTTCATCCAATACACCATACGCTGGCGTGCCCTTCTTTGGTGTTTGTATCACTTTATTAATCACAGCTGAAGTAGCACCGGTGCTGTGACGTCGCGACTTCCTTCGTTCAATTGTATCGTTGCCATTCTGACGGCATCTCTGAGTCTTGCGTAATGAATTATTAGGTAAACGTAAACCATCTGCTTCTCCATCCTCGAATCTGAATAATGCAAATAAATCTGTTGTTAGTCGAAGTAGATACAGATGGCTTCTTCTTTTTTTTTCTTGCAATATTTGAATCTTTTACCTTAAAACTGCCTCGTACAATTGCAGTTGATCTAAGAGATCTAAATCAGTTCCCGGTTTTGAAATGTAACGGCTTATAACACTCTCCATGCCTTGCTGTTCCAGCAGATCACTTTCATCATAGAAACTATCCTGATCAGTCAGACCGGCTAAAGTTTTATTTATTAAAGATGTGGCGTAAATCACCAACTCCGTGTCTGCATTATCGTAGTCTTTCAATAATCTAAAATTCATTAAATTATCATTATTATTCATTCATTTATTCATTCACCCTTCGAACGTCTCACCTCATAATATTTGACCACGGTAACGTTCCTTGGGATTTGTCCACCGTGTGAATGGCATTTACGAGTACGTAACAATTTGTTTCAGCGTATTCAACGAAAACAAGAAGAAGTTTTAGAGCAGTTTTCACAACTGAACGATATTTGGATGCTATCAAGGAATACAACCATTGCATAGTTGGTTCATGCTTCATAACGCCATTCATGCCATCGACGTAGAGCATAACCTGCAGTATACGATAAAAAGGAAAATAATGTTAAAATCTTTAGGTTCTTCATTTGATTAGTGGAAGTGATTTCAAAGACCGTTACCTGTCCCAAGGCACGAAGAATATAGTTTTGGTAATTTTGATCAGCTCCATTTCCAACGCGTACCAAACAGTTAAGACCACCGAGGGCAACAAATGCATGAACCAAATCTTTGTCTTCTTGAAACACTTGTTTTAACGAAAATAGAGCACGCCTCAAATCGCTTCCTTCGGCTGAAAGTAGTTTTTCTAAAAGGAAGTTATTAAATGAAATTGATTAGTAAATAAATTTTTGGCAACATTACGAACATATTCTTCTATAATATTTGCTTTGCTATTGAATATGTTTTTTTCTTTGCTCGTTATTTCTCTTCCACTCATATATCTGTCGACAGATATATTTTGCTCTTATATATTTTTGAAAATTAATGGCATCATCGAAAGAATGAATTCTCATGAAAAATAAACATCAATTTTCTAAAATATTTATACTTTTTCCGTCCGTAAAAGAATACACAAATTTTATAAAACAATTTTAGTTAGTCGTGCAAAAAAATATTTATGTTAGACTCACCGATAATCGCATGCACGCGTACGCTAAGCTGCGTTCGTACCACCAAAGAGTTTTTGCGGCTGAAAAGTAAAAGTAAAAATATTTTTTATTATAATTTTTTCTTTCCAAATTTCAAAATATCGCCATAATATTCTTAATTAAATAAACGGTTAAATAATTAATACGATTAAATAAATAAAATTTAAAAATGTGTATAATAAAATAATTCATAACGAATTAATAAATTTTCTGAACGTGAGGAATGAAAATCCATTCAAAGCTTCCTTGAAAAAGCTTCAAAATCACTTCTAAGAACTCGGATTAGATTTAAACTCGAGAATAAATTTTAATACAGACAGACTTATTTTGCGATATTGTTTCTGAACCATTTTTAATAAAAAACGAATTGAAGGAATATATGACGGAGTTGGCGAACCAAAAATCTTTGAAAATCTAGAAAGAAAATTACTCGTAACGATCTCGTACGATCTCGTACATGGAAAATTCTCTTTAGAAGCTACCTCAAGTGAGCAAATAAATGAAGAACTTAAATGAAAGTTATTTTCAAGAAAGTGTCAAGAAAGGATGGAGATTTCTTCAGGATTTTCGTGTTTCCAGCTGATTATTATCTCTTATGATTGCTATTATTACAAATGTGTTGTTGTGAATAAAAGAAAACTTTTTTCAGTGTATGAAAGACGCTTTAGATAAAGTAACTGCACTACACGACGATTGAGCTAATCGTAATGAAGTTTCGATCGAACAAGGTTCATTACTTTCAAATACTTTATTGATACCAAATTGATTGTAGTGCCTTTTCAAAAGGGTAATGACCATTTGCGAAATAATATCTTCGTAACGTAATAAAATTATCGGAAGAAGAAAACGGAGCCAGAAAAAACAAATTCAATACGTCGAATTAGAATAATTGAAAGATCTACGATTATCATCAATGAAACATAACGATAGAAAGAAGAGAATTTGCTCCATAGCCCCGACACGCGCGAAGGTAATTTTCTAACTCAGAGAGGCCGAATTAAGGGTATCTTAAGATCATATTTATGAAGACGTTCAACTTGAAGGCAAAGACATCAAAAGAATGATAAGAGGAAGCAAACGAAAATAAGAAGAGAAAACAAGAAAAAAATTCAAAGAGATGAAGGAAACTCTTAGTAATGGCAGAGGTAGAAACTCTCGAAAACGCATACATAGGAAAGTGTATAATTTGCATGTTTCCGAGGAAATGATGACGACAAGATGAGCGTCGACAGTAGTTGCCAATATTGAATTTAATTGCGATGCCTGAGCACAAGCTGCGATTTGGAGTTAGATGAATAAGAACGATAGTCGCGCAGCGATTACACTGCTACAGACGTTTGCTAAGTGCAATTCTCTCACGGATCATACGTTGCGCCGTATTCCATGTGCTGCATGACATCACGTATGTCTCCAACGGTTTTGCATTGCATCTTCACATTCTACGTGATGGACGATAATGATGCTGCGATAGCGATACATTTAATATCGCCAGAATTCGAATCGCTAGCATTGGCGGTATATGCTATGATTATTTTTCTTTGGATTGCATTTTCACCAACACGCGTCTTCCGATTTCCTTTCGCACGAAATTAAGTGTTTCATCGTGTTTTTGCAATAAAAGATGTCTTCATTTTTCGAAAGGATTTCGTCGTTGTGACTTTGACTTTGCGAACGTACTTAAGCATTTTCGTTCAACATCAAAACGATAGTTTAATACCTAATAGCGAAAAATGTTTTGAATCGAATTGTAAACAATACGACAATTTTGATTTTATAATGAAATTAGTTAATTAATTATGACCACATCTTCTTCAAAATATTTTTTTATTTTGGTAAGGGAATATTTTATATTAAAAATAAACGGTAGAAATATGTAGTATATGAAATGGTAGCAAATGTAATTGCACGCGTACATTCATATAAAAGACATACATTTAAAAAAAAAGACAGCGAT
Source organism: Physocephala rufipes (assembly GCA_963966595.1). NCBI lineage: Eukaryota > Metazoa > Arthropoda > Insecta > Diptera > Conopidae > Physocephala > Physocephala rufipes. The sequence continues at coordinate 25,953,332 of OZ016503.1, forward strand.
GCATTTATTTTTATGGAAAAGTAGTCGAGACGATAACTGGGAGATAGCAAGCATTCACTTATCGTCTGCGCCAACTCAACGAGTCATCGATCATCGACGATGCCAATCTCGTTGTATTGAGTCCACCCCGTCTTAAATCTATGTTTCAGGCAAGTTAACAAAAGCTGAAAGGTGACAGCGTCATCCTAGCTGATGGAAGGCCGTTTGATGATCGATGTGCCCCAAAAACCCAGAGAAAAGTTAGCCAGCGTCCGTCAAACCTGCTAAACGAACTGACTTGTAAGATCGTCACCGCATTTGCTGCGTCTTAAAGTCGCGCACATTAAAAATAAAAAGTTATGAAAAAAGCGAAAGATTTTATAAAATGAGACACGATTTCTCCAACAAATTGCAAGTAGTTGATTGCTTGGTTGGTTAGTTAAATACAAGCCTCGAGCAACAATATCCTCGACATTCAGTGGAATAATTTTATTAAAAAAAGTGAAACCCAGACACTATGGCTAATGCACCATCCGGTTTGGTTCAATTATTTGTTATTTGTCCTTAAATTTTCTTTCAATCGAACAAAAAATATAACTGTTTCTTGTAATTTTTTTATAGCTGGAATATCTGGAATAATTTCATTGTTTTGAAAAAAGCGCTTTGGCGCTTAAACAGCGTTGCTTTTTCTCCCTCAAATTTAATGTTTTGCAATATTTTCCGATAAATATTTCAGATAAATAAATTTCTTATATTAATTTATTAAGAAAGATTTTATAACTATTAATTTTAATTCAATTTTTATTACCTGCAAACCAGCCCATCGATTTCTTCAGACTGCTCTGCCAGAGACGATTCCAAATCCAAATAGGCCCCATAATCGCCATCTTTATAAACCTGTATAGCAGCGTCATCCAGCTGTAAAGAAAAAGAATAAAATTGAAAATAAAATGTGTAAACAATTTGCCAAAAATTAACAAATCCTGATTTTAATATCAATCCTAATTTGCAGCCTGAAAAGTGCGTATGAAAATGATTGGTTTAATAGTGATTAAATCGTTCAAGACTATACGACCCGCAGATTGTGACACTACTTTGTATGATCATGTCTGACATTTCTCTTGACTTTCAAAAATACTTTCGTGTCATGACAATGGAAAAGGTGAAAAAGTGCTTTGAAAAACAACTGGTTTTTTATTTCGTTTCAAAGTCAACAACAATTGGCGGTCTCATTAATTCCGTTACATTAACCCAGCTATATAAATTTTCTGCTCAGTTGGCCACGTTGAAAGTAGTTCAGGTCGATCTATATATTCCTTATTCTTCTTCTTCTTCTTCTTCTGCTTATTCTTCTGATTCTTCCACTCTTTTCACTGTCATCGTCATTACAAAAATTGACACATCTGACGAAAGTTGATTAAGTCTTTAGAGGAATGATTAATTTTATGTTATCTCCTATAAGCAACTACAAACAACATTCACATCACTAACAAGAAGAAGAACAAATGTAAGAAGATAACAATACCATGCAGGGAAAATCAACACGGATCCGAAGAAGTCCACCTACTTTTGAAGCAGCTGTTGTTACCAAGAATCGAGTATCTTCTTTTCCAACTAGAACTTGACAACCAAAGAGATTAATATTGTCATGAATGAGGTACAAACGATCTACGTGCGGGTACAATCAAATTTATATTTATTCATCTCGATCCAAGCCATCTCGATTCGTGCGACTTTCTTGTGCGAAACGGTGGAAAGTAAACGCTGTGGCGCGCTTTCAGCGCAAAAATTCTAAATTCCACACGCAACACAATTACACTAATTGTAATTGTAAATGGAGACATAGATGTGTGCGTGTATATGTGTATGTGTAACGTGATCGCATGTAGGAATAACGCGTCCGAGTGAAATAGCCATTATGGCATATTGTTTGGACCAACCAACCGACCAACCGACTTCCACTAGTACAGAATTTTCATTTATCAATATTTTATCAGGTAGCAAGGTCTGTCAATCTGCGAAAGGATTTTCCCGCCAACTGGATATATTTATATTCTGTTTCATTCGGAACACACCCATTTTCGCGTGGAATAGGCATCGAGAATAAACGATACTATAAAATTGTTGTCTTTTTTTTAATAAATTATAAACCACGATTTCATTTCAGTAATGGCTTACTATGAAGACCGAAATAGCACCGAACTCCCAACTAGGAAGTTATTTGTTATTGTTGCGGCTATTTTCATAATGGCAGCCGCACCTTTTCTTCTTGGCCATGTATGTCTTCATACCCTGCGCGCATAAAACAATTTAAAATAATGTTAAGTCGTCTACTCCTTAACGAAAGAGAATGGGTGGTGGGGAGAAAATGTTAACTCTTCTTCACTGCTAAAACAATAGCTTTACTGATTGCTATCGCATTGCTACACGCCTTGCCCCTTTTTGCTCGCATTGTATATTTTTGGGAGATTAAAATTCCTCCGTTTGTCTTCCCTTCCAGTCTTTGCTAAATTTCAATTTTCTTAAATTTTTTTTGTTTAAGAGAAACGAGGAGCTCTCCATATCCTGGCAGTTCGTTTAAGAGAGAGTTTTTTATTGATATATTTAAATGGTCTTTCCAGTTTTGTGGTCTGAATCAACGTCCATCTTCTTAACATAATAAATCGATATATTACCAATTTTCTAATAGTTTTATAGTCCACCAATCAATTAATCAATTTAGGAATAGTCTATGAATTCTCTAAACCTTAAGTCCCATTCTTTTTTACTTTTTCTTCCTTTTTGATTAAAATAACTTGTTGAACCAAAAAGTATTTCCACAGAGAAGTTTTAGTGTAGGAATAGTAAAAGACAAATGCGATGAATACTAAGAGTCGCCACTAAGAATGAATTAATTTTTGGGATTTCCACACCAATAAAATGAACATCGATATTTAACATTAGATGTTATCGATCAATATCATTACTGCACAATTCAAATCAGTGACACAACATTCTCTAACATACGCGTAACAGATACAATTAGAACCAATATAAATTTATTATTTTTATTGTTAACATTTTTCGAAATTTATTTACGCTAAGGATAGGATTAAAGTGTGCTCTTTGAGCGAACATTTAGAAAGAATCTTCTATTAGACCGCCCTTTCTTCGTTTATTTTGCAAAGAGAGCGATTAATTTATCTCATTTCTGGCAATCTGTCATTGAGTATTGACAATAGACAAATATACCATTTTAGTTTGCTTCAATTCACGTCTACCGCTCTAGCGTTCGTTACGTGCCCTTGCTTCCTATCAAAACCTTAACAATCAACATGGAACCCAATAAGGCAAAATTAAACAAAGTTAAAAAGGCGCACCTCGCTGAAATACCCTCAAAGGATACGTAAATCCTGGGTAGGAGCCATAAATTCTAAGACATCGTTAGGTATTGCAACGAATGCATGTTACCTACCACATTTCTACCATTGACCACTGTGACTGACCAAAATTACCACGAGCAAAAAATACATCCGTAGCTTCTAGAGAAGAGAGGAAGTACTGCAGCCTAATGCGGGTACCATTAAATGGAAGATGCTTGTATGCAAGGAAAATAACAAAAAAGAAATCGAAACGAAGTAAATGATAGTGGTCTGCCAGACAGGCAGGCTGCCGGCTGCATTCGATGCATTGAAATTGGTTGAAGAGATCTTACGATTTGTTTGCGATGCCGGGGAATTTATTTTCATCTGCTTGAAAAGTATTAGACAATTGAAGCTTCGTTCTTAATAAATTGTAATTTGGTTCTTAACAAACTCTTTTACTCTCGGTACGGTGCGAGAATCGGTTTATAACCGACAGTCTTTTCAAATATGATTCTGAAAAACGAGTGAATAAAGAAAAGTGAGTGTAATAGATTGAGGCTTAGAGATAAATGGGCGAGCTTTTAGTATGTGTTTGGGTATACCTCCTGGAAGAAACGTTCTATTAGTACTAGAACCAATGTCTTTTTAATTAACAAGCTGTTACTTTATGTAATTTATTATATTAAATTGATTTGATTATATGAATTCAATTATATTAATCTTTATTATCTGTGTTTAATTTGAGAAACATTGAAGGCTTATTAGACATTCTTACATCATGTGCGAAAATAATTGTAAACTTAGTTTGTATTCTTTTTCTTTTTTGAGCAAATCATAGATGAAAATAATTAACGACCTTGAAAATATAGTTGATATTAAAAATTTTCCTTAAGATATTCCTTACGAATATTTCGACTTTTTCGCGTTTGTTTTATCACTTATGGCTCTTAAAATGATAAGATTTGTTTTCGTTTTTCTAATATTTTGGTTTGATTCAGTCACAGAAATGAAAAAAGTAAATACGTTAAGTTCGGCCTGGCCTTAGCTTTTGTACCCTACACCCTCAAAATAAGTTTGTTTTTGTTTGGTGTTTATGGTTCTAATATTGCGTTTTCCCCTTTTTTGATTAATTGAACTAACTCAACTCCAGTAAAATAGTTCTCCAATGTCCACACATGATATAGCATATTAATGGGCTTGCTACGCCCATTTTCGTCAAAATTTTATCTATGTAAATGAGCTCCAACTCCGGTTACAAATGTTGAAATGATATATTCATACAATGTGTCTAATTGGGAAAAGTCCTCATCCGATATAATTCGCGGTTCACTTTCAATAATGAACTGCTTATCACAGAAGAGAGCTTATGTGTCAAATTTTATGAGAATATCTCTTGTCTGTCTATCTACAGACAGATAGACAGACAGACGGCCAGAGCAAAATCGACTGAGGATATGAAGCGAATGCTACACGATCGGAGGAATAAACTTAATTCCCTCTTTCGGTGTAGGGCACAATTACAAAAAAGTAATATTGTTAAAGGAATGTATTTTTCTTAACCATATGTTTACATTCAATAACGGTAATTTCGCTCGAACATTAAACGTAATTGAAAAAAGTTAGTCGAATGACGATATTATTCGATCTACATTAACTCCATTACGTTCTGATAAAAATTTGTAGAGATATTATTCGTGAGGAAAAATCGTTTCAAAATTTTAACTTATTCCTTCTCTTATCAAAGAAATGATAAAGAAATTTTATAAAGAGTAAACTATCAAATTTCGTTGGCATTTCTTAGATAACAAAAGGAATGAGTTAAGAATTCTGAAATGTTTATTCCTTATCATTTGTCAAATTATTTTAGGAGGCAAACCGGTTTGGCAATGTACCATTTTAAGACTTTAAATTCGTTCTCACGCTCGTACGTACTCAAGTTCTCAGAGAACGTAAATAGACGCTAAAAGTGGCACATCGTCGAAATCGGGTTAACTCCAAACCTAATTTGACGAGCTATGACGAAAAATAGCACCAATTAAAACAAATAACGCTGTAAGAAATCTCAATGCATATAAGGATTTTTTTCACATAGTTACCATAATTTCTCTCGAAAATTTAACTAAAAAATCTTATATTTTTCAAATGCTTCATTTGAAAAGCCGATAAAAATTTCAATGGGCAAAAATTCAAGATGTTTCTGATATTTTATCGTTTTAATATTTTATTAAATATAAACACAATAGAATCGTATAGAATCTTACCCTCTGCGGTGCCCCAAGCTTGCGAAGAATTGAACCCAACTGCGTTGCCAACGGCATCGTACTGGCAAAAGCGTACGTTGGCGCACGTGTCGGTATCGGATACATCGCCGTGCAATTAAGCGGATCAGTATCCACAAGATACTGTATTCTAAATGTGATCAATTCATCTGGATCCATTTTCACGATCATTTTGAGTATTTTACTCTCCTTTTCTTTCCAATGCTGTTTTTTTCTTTGTTTTGATTTTAAAGCGTCGATTTAAACGACTCACATGTTTTTAAAAAATGCCTTTAAATGTAATTATTTTTCGTTATAAATATACGAGAATGTTTTCCATTTAATTTGCGTTTATGACATATTTATTATTAAATTGTCGCCGCACTATCGCATATAAACCGTTAAAGAAGCTGTACATAGCAAACATTTATATATGAAAAAATATTGCAGTCATAGCGTTATCGATTAAGTCGGTCGTAATTTTATATAAATCAATTGTTATTACATCGTATTTTTAGCGTAAATTACGAATGTTATTGCTTTCAATACTTTATATGATAATGATAATGCTTGATAATTGTGTCCGTTGAACTTTGAGAAAGTATTTGTCGTATTTAATTCATAAATAATTCAAAAGGCACGCTCTTAGAGTATAAGACTAACGTGTTTATATAATCGCATAATGTTTGGAATTTTGGAGTCATCGTGCTTCGCTACGATTATGTTCAATACACGAAATAATATAAGTCTCCGAAACACGTCCAACACACTACACTCACTTACTTGACCACTTTATTATGATTCATCACAAAAGACGTCGGAACTATTCATGGTTGCGAAGGGGTAGAGTTCCGAACGGAATTTTATATAATATATTACTAATTTGTGGAATTTGGGGATTTGAAGTAATTATAATAAATAAACAATTTCAATGAAGCCACGAGGCGGTAATACTTTTACATCAATTTTAATTTTATTTTAGTATCTTTTAAAATGATTTATTTGAAAACATTTTGTCATGTTTGAATATATATTTTATTATAAAGAAATCGAAATAATAATAATTTTGTATTTATTGAAATTTCAAACAAAACTGGAAATTGCCTTTTAGAAATTTTTTAAAGGCTCCATAGCCCCAAAGCGAGTCATGCGAAACTTTTATTCTTAATTTACAGACTTCGCCGTAGACGTTATTGTTCTCGCTATTTATTGTTGTCCGTGGGAAAGAAGTTAAGAAGGAAATACCGTTTTTAAGATTCTTTTGAGCTTTTGTTTTATTTCTCGGGTTAAAGAATACAAGAATGTAAAAACGACTGTAGAAGATGCAGAGAATGAGTATAGGATAGGAAAGACAGCTGACTGACTATTGCTGAGCAGAATGCAAAAGAGTGACTTTTATAAGTCTGTTGTTGATTTTTAGAAGAAGAATCCTTTTGTAATGATTTGCCTTTGGGATAGCAAATACTTTTTCAAAAATTTGTATGACTTTTCAATATTTATATATTTCCTAATGACCTTTAGCGGAAACACCCGGCAGAACTTTTCAATTAAATTTTTAAACTGCAATTTGAAAATGTGGTTAATAATTTTATAAAGCTTGGAAATTATCCTTTTGTCATACGGAGTTGCTAACTCAAACAAATCCTTAAGCAAGATTGTTTGTTTTACTGGAGGAAAGAGAAAGAGACAGAGATATTCTATAAATACAAAAGAAAATTTTTATATACCTTGAACAGAAGATGAGAGACGTATGAGAGAGGAATGAAGAAAGGATGAGAGAGATGGCTACCGCGGAAGAAAAAAGTTGGACGGAGAGAGGGAGCGAGAGAGAGAAATATTAAGAAAAGTAATACAGAAAGAATAAAGGTATTAATTGCGGAATGAAAATAAAAAGAGCCAGCTGTTTGTTAAGCTGCTAAATTACCAGATGCCTTTTTAAACCTTAAGGATTAGCACCTGCATCCTTTATACGTATTTTTTACTCTTAAGTCTTTAATGTTTTTTATCTGGACGTATTCGATTTTTAAAAACAATTTTTTTTTCAATGTTTTTTATGAAACTAAAAAATTAATAAATCTCAAGGCCAAACAGTGAAAATAATTAATACAAAAAACCTAGAATTGATAAAGTTTTCGGTTTTTCGTAGTTATAATTCAGTATATATTGTATTATAGGTCAAAAATTAAACGAACTTTTTCATAAAATTGTATGACAATTATATTTTCTAACTGGATTTTAGACTGAAATTTAAATTCCTAAACGAACCTGGACCGATGGCAACCCTTGGTGAAAATCAGTTTGACGGTATTTTAAACTGTCGCAAATCATTATAAAGCATTAAAATACATATCAAATATTTGATAAAGGGTGGTGTAATCCAATTGTGACACAATGCATTACAAAGGAATCAGTTGCGACGAAACGAGTGATTTTAGCCTTAGCCTCTTAGTTAAGATTATTGTCTACAGTCGTAGCATTTACTCGTTAATTTGGGCTAGTTAAATCTCAACTAGCAGAGCAAGCAACATTTATTTAAATATCGATTTAATTCATTTTCCGGTGTGGGTACGGGCCAGGCTTGGGCAATATTTTTGTTAATGACTACAAAAAAAAATAAATATCTTGTTTGTGAATCGATTTGAACTTTCACTTTTTTGGTAGTTTACTCGCTTTCTTTCTTGTAAATACGGTATTTTCGTATCATCATTGTAATCAAATCCTTAATGTTGCCGCTGCCGATGCTATTATACATCTGGACCACGAAGGCCGATCAGGCCGGCAATGTTCATTTAGAAACAAACAACAAACTTAATGAAAAAGTTCATTGAAATCGCAGTTCCCTTTGGATTATCATTGGTTTATGGAAAACAGTAACCAAAAATTGTTTTACATGTTGCCGATTTGTTCGTCGGTCATCTACAAAGATTGCCGTTGTTGTTGTTGTTGTCAGTGGCTTTTTATCTCTTCTCTTTTGTTTAAGGTTCTTCATGTTTAGCGCTAGAAATTTGTCTATTTGGTTTTAGGAATTGAGGATCATCCGAAAATATTATAAATCAAGAAATACTATAATTCAGATTTATTTTCAACACATTGCTTTTTTACATTTTTATCTGAAAATACTTTTTTAGCTTAGATTAATTTAAGAGAACGAACTTAGACACTAAAGATGATGCAATGCCGAAACCAGTTTGTTCGCCAACCAAACTTGCCAAAGAGACGACGGATATTCGTTCCGATATCCTTAAATCAATTAGCTTGTTCGAGGAAGCAATGTTATAATGCAGCCGCCCCATTAAGTCTCTAACCTGTTTTTGATAGTATGGTTGAAAATATTAAGAAGCTTTCCACAAATTTGTTAAGATAATTTTCTATGAAAAATATGGTAGTCATTAATTTCCTAGGATATATTTGATCCACTCCAACAACAATTTGCAATCCATTGATATTAAAAAAATGAAGGAGAATAAAATTAGTCTATAATTTATTGCCTTTCAACAAACCTTAGCCCATTATGCGATATAAACTATGTTTACCCGAAATAATAGTCAACCTATTACCCGAATAAAATCCAATTAAATTACAAAATTATAATAAAATAATCTTTCTTTTCTGCTTTCGAATTAAATTAAACTTCAGCTATAAAAATAATTGTATAAAAAAATCTATAACTTCCGTTGTTACAAAATATTTCAAAATCACGAAAAAACTGACGAAGTGAAAAAGGCGTTGAAGGCCTTTTCCCTAAAAGGCTGAAGCCAATTGAGATTCATTCTACGTTTGTGACAAACCACTTGGTCGTCATCGCTTTCACAAGGAAAACGTATTGGTTTCTATAGAACAAATAAAAGAAATATAACGAGCAAAAGATAAAAACTAGAAAAAAATCAATGATAACGTTGAATGAAGTGAAGTTGAATGTTGAATGAGTGTAAATTATTAAGTTCTTAGTTATTTCAATTCAACAGTGTTTCATTAAGTAAATACCTCGTAACAGCCTTTTTTTTAAAAAACTAGAAACTCACAAAAAAAGGTTTACCACCACCACCTTTTCTAAAAAAATGCCGGTAGCCAGATAGTTTGTTAGATGACTTGAACAACAAAGCAACAAGGCGACAAGGTGATGAAGTGGAAAAATATTTGGAGCTAACACACTTAAGAGTTAGTCATTCATCACTCCAACATCTGACAGTTTTTCTCTTATCTTTCTATCGGTGTAACTTTCCTAGCTCTAACTCTTCCCAACAAACGGTTTGTTTGAGAAACGAGGGGTAAACGTCGAGGTCGGGATTGAAGGAATTGTGTATTGTTCTTTGGAATTAAAGACTCCGAAAATATTAAGTATTAAATTATGCGCATTGATATTCATAATTTATTACGCGAACCAAAGCAAATGTCAACGACCTTCGAATATTGAGAAAGAAAGGTAAAGAGTTTTACCGGCGAGCGAATTTTTTTAATTAAGCTTTTCTCTTTACTTTTGTCTCTTTATAAAATCAATCATTTTATATAAATAAATTGAAATATAGTATGAAAATCGATTGTGTAATATAAATATAAAAAAATATATTCATATTGATATTAAGCGGTTTTGCCTTGTGGCAAAAAAACCACATTTATTTACTGCAATGCGTTAATAATTAAATCGACCTTGAGTGCAACGCAAATGAGAAATGATCATGCGAGAAATGATCATAACCATTGTTCAGAATTTTTTTGTACTTTTTTGTAAGAAAAGAAATAGTCATATTGTATTCTTTATTGATGAATGGCAAGAGAAAGAGAACTCATCGATTATGGAGAATTTATTGAATCTGTTTTTGTGAAATATGAGTACTTTTTTCGAAATAACGGCTCAATACTTATTCGACTAACCTTTATATTTACGATTTTAAAATATTTTACAAGTAAGGTGTGACAAATTAGCTACTACTGCTGTCAGTTCTATCGTAGTGTCATGTAGTGAAATCAAAAAAAAAGAATTTCCTTATGATTAATCACGCAATTATAAACTTTTTCTTATTAACCGACGTCTTCTATAGCCCGCTAATGCTATGACTTTAATGTGCACTACGGGTACTATTTTTAACGATACTATAAACTTTTAACAAATTTTAAAAGCTTAAAATTTTTAAAATATAAACAAGATAATAAAATTTTTTGCTAGCCTACTTAAGTATATAGTGTTGATTCTGCGGACCGGACATCGTGCCATTCGCAAATTTTTCAAACTTTCTCCCTCTTACCGTTTCTTGTTGCTCCACTCATTGACCCTTCTTCTGTCACTTATTCTTTTACACTTTAATAAAAATGAGGCGATATAAGAAAGAATTTTCTACTTCCTGCGCATTTGTATGCGTTCGGTTTAAACTGATTTGCATGAATTAAATCAAGTGTGTTACCGTGTAATGAAACGACGTAAGGTAACGTAGGTTACCCAAACAATCGTGCAAGTAAAAAATACAAAGGGCTAAAATTATGTAAATTTTGATTTCTATAAAAATTTCTTGGAGTAAAACGATAATATCTATATCGTTCGTTGGCTAGCAGTTGGTTGGAGAAATTTGATTGACGACGATATGGGTATCCTTATAAGGAATTTCATAATATCAATTAAGGAGTGAAATCATTTGTTAAATAGCCTTGCGTACATAACTTCCTGTCTCTGGATGTCTTTTTTAGAAATTGAGCGATGAAGAAAGTTTGGCAATTTTTAGACAAAAAATTTTAAAACATTAATCAAAAAAATTATTGATGTTGATAATGATGTTGATTTTGTTAATGAGTATACATTAAAATTTTTAATATATTACAACTATTAATTAGTTGTAATAATTTCTAATTAATAATTAGAAGTTATTCGAAATAAGCAAAAGAATTAACCTTTTAAAAGAAAATATTTAAAGAAAAATCCATCATGGAAAAATTTATGACATTCTGGAATGGGGTTGAAATGAATCGTTGTCAACAGAAACTGGGTCATTTACCCGGTGGTAGCGTGCAACAATTTAATAGAGTAGGCCGATATGGAACACATAAAACCACGCGCAAAAGTGTCTATTTATATTCAGTAAAAACATGTGTGTGTATGTACGTATAGGCATTTGTGTGGTGTGTATCAGTATGTGGTATTGCATAAGCTCATTTACATTAGTGTTGGTTCTTTATCTGCTGAGAAAATATTGGACGAAAATCAAATGCAAGCGTAGGCATTTTTCACCTACGAATCAAATAATATGCTGTTATTTTTATAAATTATAAACAAACTAACATACAAATAGCCACAGACTCATTTAAAATGCATTTAAAAATAGCAACAATTTTAGACCTGTAAAATGTGATTCGATTTTATATTTTTATTTAGAATCTCATTTCGTTATGTTTTGGTTTTGATGATGACGAATAAAAGACATTTTTATAACGTTGGTGGTTTCGAATTGTCAACACATGTTCGAATTGTTTTTGTTGTTTCGAATTGTCAAACGTAATTTTAATATTTTCCATTGAAATTTGAAAGATAACTAAAATGTTTAATTTGCAAGCAATACAAAGTGAGATAATAAGCATTATAATCATTTGATTATTTCAAAAGAATCCCACCTCTCATCGTCATTCTTCAGATACGTTAAAGAGATCATGTTAAGCAATCCAATTTGTAGAAGATCGATCTCAGAAATACTCATTCAATTCAATGCAATTTAAATTCAAATCGTTAATTTAGTTCCTATGCGAAAGCGTTAATGATGTAATTATTTGATTTCTACGATATGTGAAGTTGCTTTTTTTTAAAAATAAACAAATGATGTGTCATTGTTTGCATCTCAATATTTTTGTGTAACATTTAAACGCTTCGTTAATTGATTTTTCATAACCCAAATACCTTACAAAAAGTTCAAAGTAGAATTAGTGAATTACACACACATGCAAGTGCAAACATACATTTTCTACAACGAAAACAACCCTAATTTTCCAATGTTAAAATGAATTATTCACAAACTTTTAGACTTTGCAGAAACGATTGGTGTAAGCCATAAAAAAGAACGAACGAACAAGTGAATGCTTGCATGAATGAATGAATGAATAATTGTTTGAATAAGTAAGTGAACGTATAAAACCAAAATAAGAAAAAAAATTGTACTGTCTTAATAAAATAAGTCATAGTAATGAAGTAGTTGTAGTAGATAAAACCGATTTCGAGAGCGTTTTGCCGAAGTGCTTTAATAATCGTATAGAGTTCTAAAGAGGTTTCTTATTTGAAAATATTGTTTTTTCTGAAAATTTATTTTAATTATCGATTATTCCATATTTTGTTAGTGCACTCAATAAGTTGAATTTTACTTAATTTTCAACGTGTCTCCTAGAAAACAATTTAGGGGTGTCTCAGATATTAAAAATACGTTCTTATAAAAAAACATACGTAAACCTCGAACAGTTTCGAAAAAGTCCCAACAATATCTAGATCAAATAAACAATCACAATTATTATTTCTCCACTTAATAAATGATATTCATAAAAAGCTAAACTTGATTACGATTGTCATCTACAAATATTTGAAAGCATGGAAATTTTTCTTCAGAAAAAGTGAAAAAGACAACGTAAGTAATCAAATAAATAACTAAAGATTTCAACTGATACGAGAATTAAAATATGAAACACTCGCTAATCCGATTTAAGAGAAATAGATAAGACATAATAACAATTTCGGTTAAATTTAAAATTCAGAAAAATGGTAGTAAAGGAAGAGAAAGATTCCCATGTCACATAAAAATTATACTCCGTCCTGATGATAAGAACGATATATGCAGGCTATCTCGAATAAAGTCCAACTAATCTGATTTCAGATAAAGAAATAAATCAGGAAAACATTTTCGGTTAGAATTCAAATTGCGGCAAAATGAAAGCAAGGGAAAAGAGGTGACCATAAGTAACAGTTATGCCTCGGTGTGAAAAAATTAAGGATATAAAAAATGTGTTGAGTAAGATTTAACATGAAGTAAAGAGTGTATCCAGTGATTTGGTTTTCCTCTTTTTTAGAAAATTACGAGGTTTTCGAGACTTCAGCAAAAGTCTACTTAAACTTAAACAATTCATTCTGGACTTATATTATAATTTATACACCCTGTATGTGTTAGTCCGAAGAACTATTAGAAGTTAAATATTTTTCTGGTTTGTTTGTAATTTCAATTCATTTAATTGTTATTTAGTTGTAAATTCTTGTTCATTTAGGTTATGTCTGCGGTAATAAAAAATAATATTATATTTAATTATATACTAAAACTGTTGCCAACCATTATAGTACCACACATTTAAAAGACAACCACTTTCCACAATTAAACTGAATTTTTAAAGGAATTTAACAAAAATTAACCTCGTCATTATTCTTCTCAATGCATTTTTGTGTCACTCACGCTATACAAAAAATCTTCAATTTCGAAATGAAGAGACTTCCTTATACTCGATGGGGCATTACAATGTGGCAACAATTCTGACACGAAAGTGGCTTCGAAAGTAGCCTGAAGTGAGTTGTTGATTTAGTGAGGTTCTCACTTTTTCACTTTCCACACGCGATACTAAGTAAAATGAGCTAAGGCGAAGTTAAAAAAAATCGTTACTTCGTATTTGTACATATAGTTCTTATAGTGTCTGGTCTGGTCTGGTCCAGTTTGGTGTGACCGGTGATGGTGGTAGTGGTGGTGGTGGTGGTGAGCGCATAACATTGCCTCTTGCTTTCGCATTATTGCTGATACGGGTTACAAATACCGGTTTTTGGTTTTGTTTTTTGTTGGGTTTTTTCTTTGAGTTTTGTCTTGTCTTGGCGGTAATGAAGCCTTCAGAGACTTTTCTACTTTGAAGAACCGTCAAATTGCAGAATTTATTTATGATGTTTTAAGAAATTTTCAAGGCGGCACAATTTAATAATAAATCGATTTTTGTTCATTGTAATCTTTTATTAATTTGTAGAATAAGAATTCCAAAAAATACACTCAGAACATTCTTGTTATAAAGACTTTCGATAGAAATTTCAATTCATTGATAAGGATAGCAGATAACTTTTCGTATAGCGAAGCGAGAGAGAGGAAGATAAGTAATCAGCTGTTGAAACAGTGCTGATTTGTCACATTCAAAATATAATAAATTTACTGACGATGTGATTCCGAGTGTGTTGTTGTTTTTTTATTATACACTTAATTAACTTGACACGATTTGCATTTTTTTTAAGATTTATCACATTCAAATTAAATTTGATTTCACCACATTTTTCAAAAATTGCATACACACAGAAGTTTCATTGAAATGTTTTATTTCTATATTTTTTTTTCTTTGAACTCGTTTTTTGGTCACAAAATTAAGCCACGAAGCAACGAGCAAATAAAAGGGTAATGATTAAGATAATTCGCAAACGTTTTTGTTATTATTGTTGCTGTTGGTGATAATGGTGGATAAGGGTAACAGCGACAACTAAAGTTGAAACAAACTAATTGGAATTATTACTTTTTCGTTTCATCGTTTCTACATTAATCATTCAAGTTCACAATAAAAATTTTTCAATTACGCTTTACTGTATTTTTATGATATATTTATTTTTACCGAATTGCACTAAAAAATTATTACAATTTCACAAGCAAGAAGAAAAACGAACAAAACGCCGGCCGTGTACAATGAAAATGACACCTTTACTCGCTGCAGTCATGGATACCTGGTAGCGACGATTTACACCTCAACGCAGTCAGAAATCAACTGATGTTGAGGATCTCGCTTAACTGAAATGAACGCGGCGAGTTCCGCTAGATATTTGTTACTCTTTGTTACGACATTGCATGGCCTCAACACAGTCTCAGTACGGTCTCTGCGTAGGTAAAAATGCAAGAAGGTAAAAAAGGGAATACTCTTAAAAATACTGAGGTGTTTTAAACAAGTACAGAATAAACACAAATTAAAATAATAAGAACAAAAAAAACGTGCTACGACATTTTATCGCGGTCGTCACAATGCAACGCAATCACAACACAGTCGACTTCGATGGCAACAACAACAATGTTGTTGTTCACGATGACGACGGCGATGACCGTACTTGAAGTCACTCTCCTAGACACGCTCTTTTGGGGCCAGTTTAGAGACTACGCTTTTTATGTTTTGGGTTTTGGTATTGGAGGGGCTCAATGCTTTTGTTGTTTTTATCGTTATAAAATAAACCCCTCTTTGCAACGCAGCTGGTATCTGCTCCTGTTAGTTAAAACTTTACCTAAAGCTTAACCCGTTGGCTACTTTACTGGTCGCTTTTGTTCTCAATACTTTCTGATAACTTTTGCTCTTAAACGCAATGAATACTTTAGATCACTGAAGAGCAAACGTAGAAGTTTAAAGAGTTTAAAACAATCAGGGAATGTGGCAGTAATTCCGGCTAGATTTTTATTGGAATAGAAAATCGGAATCTGTATCGCATTGAGCTAGCATTGATTCAGGAACAGTCTGGTTAAAAATAGAGCCGACATGCGTGCGCCACAGGTTGCTGTTCCAGCAGCTTGATTGAGGTTTGCACGGTTTTTTCATTATATTTTTTAATGCATTAAATATAATCAATGCGTTGCGTTTGCGCAACTCTTGTGGTTTTCCCTTTTATTGATGCTGGCAATGAAGTCGACATTGAAAAAAATTGCTTGAGCGGGTGTCGATCGCAATACGCGTAATAGCTGTAATGTGGTCACGACCAAAGTGGAAAATGTTTTTAAACGGTTTTTGAAATTGCTGCTTATTGGCGGTGGGCAGTAGTTAAAGGTTTCACATAAGCGAAATTGGTAACGTCTTTCTTTTTATCTCTGTTGGAGAAGTTCTTTTCATTTGCTCCTCTTCGTTTTCTTCAATGATCGGGTTCATATTAATTGCCATAAAAACCTTAGATTCAGTCATGCTATGACAGGCACGAAATTATAGAAAAAATCTTCGCATCTGCAGAATGGTTTTAGCGTGAGAAAAAAAAGATACTTAAACTTAACCTATAAAAGGTTCGTTTTAAAAAAAAGGATTCGTGTTGTTAAGAAGTTGGATTGAATGTTATAATAAGTCAAGAATATAGAAATATTTCTGATTGAACAATAAACATTAAATAAAACATCACAATGCGCTGTGGCGGTTATGTGACGGTGCTGCTTAACCAAGCTGACTCAGAAAGTTCGTCAAAACTTAGTCACAATACTCGAGGAAGTGGCTGCGTGATGGTATAGAAGAAGGCGCTATGGGAGCGGCACTCAATATCGCAGAAGTACTGTGGAGGTGTAGCTGGTTGCTTGGTCTTTACAATCGCAATTCCAAATCTTTATTTTCTTCAGTTTCTTTTGTTACGTTTTTGCAGCCACAGCTGAATATTGCTTGAATTCATAATTACAAGCAGTCATCCGTCTGTCCGTCCACCGTCTTAAACCTCGTTGATGGGTGTCAAAGCACCGTGGTTCAAAATTATTTTTTATCAATTAAAAATTTTAATTATTAAATAATTAAAATGCATTCGATAATTGTAAGATGACGTATATCAATTGAACTGGTAGATAAAAATTATTTGATAAAATTGTTTTATATATAAATTTAAAAAAAGAAGTTCGTTTCTCGAACAATAAAAAATGAAGGTTTTAAAAAAACTCCACCGTTCTTGAATTTCGGTAAAGATATTAATAAACGTCCTGAGACGCTGCAGTTTCTGAAATTTCTTATTGTATAATTTTATAAATTAATTTAAGTAATAATAACAGAATTTTGGTATGACGTACGTTTAAAGGAATGACAGAAATATAAGAAACAAAGGGATACAGTTCTGAGTAAAAATATTTCCATAGATAAAGCTCTATATGCATGCATTGATATAACTGTCAATTGTGCTTTATTGCAATACAAACTATAGAACAAAATGAATATACGCTCACTACATGACCTCATATCTTCGGGAAGGCGGTGGGTTTAAATATAAATTATAAAATATACTGTTTATCGATTTCAACAATGTGCAAATAAAAATAATGAAATTTATTTATTTATTTTAAATAAAAACAAAAAATGAATTTCTCAGAGCCTTCAGTTCTTTGATCTCTTTCCATTTGTTTTAGAGTCGTTTTGAAAAAAAAGATATTCTTCACCAACTTTTATATTTACTGAAGATTTTTATAAGTTCATCAAACTTTGTGTTGCAAAGTGGCAAATTTCACACAATGCCCGACCCTAATGAATTCTCCTACCCATCCTCTCTTTGTTCGAAATTCAATGAAAAAACTAATGAAAAACTGATCAGTTCGATTTTATTTCCAAAAGTTTTTGGGAAGCCAATTATTTTCTAAACAATTGACAAATTACATCACTCTAAATGTTAAGTCTAAAGTCGAACAAAACAACAACAGCAATAACAACAACAATAATAACAGTTAATTATAATTACATTAAAAACGTCAAGGTTGATAATCGATTTATTTGAATGAATCGATTTATTTGATTTATTTTTCAAAATAATAGAAAAAGCAACGCTTCAGTGAGTTTTATCTTTTAATTTTTCCCATATCAGTCTTTTCAATTTCTGCTCAATGGAAATTATGCGAAACGCAGCGTGGGTAAACAGGCCAAGATATTGGCGCAAAATATTGCGAAATGAATTCAATCGGTTGACCTTAAGCAACAATCACCTGGATAATAAAATCGAACGAAGTCAAGCAACCAAAGATGAAAAAATATTAAACGCTCGTATTTAAAAAAATATTAAACGCAGAAATTTCGACGAAAAATATGTACTTCATATGGAAATTATTATTACAGACGTGTTACTTTTGGTGATAAATTCTATACTGAATATTTGGAAATTCTATCCTGAGGACCAGTTGTAGCACCTCTAAAATTTTTATGTGCGCCTGAAATTATGCAGATGTTTTTTACACCTTAGAATACCTGTTGCAGTCATTTAACACCCTCTCTTATTATTTTGGCAGCCGTCCAGGTAAAACTCAAAGCAATTATTTTGGCAATCTCTGTAAAAGTCAAACTACTACTGCTTATATATTTAGCATTTATGCACACCCAATGCTCAATGATCTGTGAACAGAATGTTCTCAATAGAGATATGACCGACCTAATTTACCAAGTAACTGACGGGACGGGCGAATTTATTTTTTACTTTTACTACATCATCGATGCGACATGATTTCTGCGAGAATATTGGTCTGTTTATTTGCACGCAATATTTTTATTAGCAGTTTTATCGTGTTTTAAAGTATATTCTTTATCTTTAAACTAATATCGAAGGCCGTATTCTAATATTGAATATTGTAAACTAATATTGAAGGCAAATTGAAGTCAATTCAAAATTCATTAAGAAGATAAAACTCACCTCATGTGTTTCTACAGGTGAAGCGAATTGAGGAGGGGCATTATTGTAATCCCATTCATCCCTGAAAATGTAAAAATCTACTACTAGTAAATTCGATTACTATCATATTCCTCTAACTCACCTTCCCATTCGCTGTATTACGGGCATTTGTGGCGTACTATCATGAATCTTTACTTGATCGGGTGTAATCTCTTCGAGGAAGGTGTCAAGCACTGATGAGTCTGGTGGAAAAGTGTTACTGTCACAAAAGAGAGGGCTAAATGGTCTACATGAACCCCCTAAAACCTCATCGATGTTTTTGTGGCGAGAAATGAAAAGCTTTTCTTTTGAAGATTGGTTTTGATAATGCTTGTCGTTTTGCTTGTTCGTTCGCTTCCGTTGATCGAGATGTTGTGGATGGTTTTGGGCTTTCAATGTTGGAATGTTATTATATTGTGAATTTGAAGCAAGCATTGGATCCTCCAACCCATCGGGACTGGCGCGATGACCCAATGGCGGCGGGCGATCGACATAGTTGTTGTTAAACGAATGATTCAAATGTGAATTCGAATTCGAATTTGTGATCATGCTAACACTGCGAGTTTCTGTTTTTTCTATTTGAGGCGAATTTTTATTGATTAATCGCTGAATTTCTAAGTCATTACTCTCGCCCTCATTGTTTACGTCATTATCCCTCTGGATTTGAGATGATTTGACAGTCACATCGTCGTCTTCCTTTTCCCACCAAGCCTTTTCCGCAGAATCACCTTTTCGCGCAGAATTAATCTTCCCTCTTTGTGTGTTGTTTTCTTCATCCTGTTGCCACCAGGCCTTTTCGCCTGACTCCACACGCTTGATATTCGACAGTTTCTTTGAAGGCTCCTTCATCCACCAATGATTTTCATCCCCCTTAATTGTACATGTAGAGCAATCTAATTTATTCTGGGCGGTAAGTGAATCTTCCCCTGTTTTAAGATTAGCAGAGGCCTCAAATGTTATATCCCTAGACCGCTTATCATCCTCTACGAGCCACCAAGCGCGCTCACCCGATTCGTCGCGAAAGATTCTCGCTTGCACATTTTCAGTCTTCTCCGCCTTACTAACTTTACTGCAATCCTCTTCAGTCTCCTTTTCCAAAGCATGTCCATCATTATCAGAATCACCTTCCCACCACTGAGCTTCCGGTGTGTAACGGCTTCGTACATTCCTTTGAGTTATATTCCAGTCCTCAGAGAGAATTTTCTTTTCAGAGAAATTTGTCTCATCTGTAAGATCTTTCTGTACATTACTCTCATGTTTGTCGAAGGCCTCGCCGATATTGTTTTCAGTTTGGCCCTTCGCATAAAACTGTTGATTTTTAGCAGCATCGTAGTCTTGCGCCCATTGTGCACTATTCGAGCTATTCGGTAAACTATCGAAATTGCTAAATCCGTCCGTACTAATACTAAGATCCTCGTCTTCTTGGTTTAATGTTTTAATATCATCATCTGCCAAAGTATCCTCTTCATCGCTTTTTTGCCACCACGCAATCTCTCCGGAGTCTATGTGACGCAAATTGTAACGCATAGCGCTATAGTGATTCTCGCTATCAAATGTCGCCGAGGTCGCACTAGTCTGACAGCTGGAATCGTGTTCCCAGAAGGATTCTTGCAATTCTGCACTAGCTGAGGACACCGCGAATGTTTCTGTTGACAAATCTATATTTGATAACCGATGGGAAGCAGTCGTGTTATTGGAGTGAAAATCTGAATCCTTAGTCGTTTTACTACTGATATCACTCTTGGTGCTCGTATCAGAATCAGCCGTGTAATGTGGATCAGTTACGGAACGATCTTCAGAACTCGCAGTTGATGGATTTGTTTCCCTAAATGATCGTGTAGTCGGCGATTTCGAGATGGCGCTTATTTGCTCGTTTGTGGAAGTTTCAACTATTTTCAAAGTATTCGTCTCGGTCGTATTTTCGTTCGCTTGAATCGATTGTGCTTTCGTTTCGAAATCTTTTTTCAGACTAACGTCTCCAATCGAATGCGCACCTGATTCGGTAGAGCTCTCACAGCTCTCGTTGATAGTCGTTTTCCTATAGATATCGCCGAATTTAGGAGCACAAATATTCGTTGTAATTGGCAATTTATTTATTGAATAGGACGGTGAAGCATTGCCTTCTCTTCCCACTTCCGAGAAATTCTTTCCCTGCAATGAATCATTCTGTAACTCTCGGTCGCTTAAAGGTTTACAAGTATTCTTTCCTGCTTGAGACGATTCCTCTAAACAGATGGTTAGTGATTGTATATTGGTGTTATTTTTGTCGACAATGAGAGAATTTGATGGCATTTTGTTAGCATCGCTCACATTTTCCGCATGTGACGCTGCTTTCAACTCAACGCTATTGCCAATGATTTTATTATTGCAATTGTTAGCGTTGCCACTATTAGAAATCTTCTTCTTAATATTAATTTTCTTCTGCTTCATCGACTTGCTATTCTCGCTAGCACTTTCCGTGCCACTCGAAGAAGTAGAAGATGCCACTATTCCTGAAGGATGACAAGCTTTGTGAGCGTTTGATTTAATGCTTAAATTGCTATTATGCCGACTCACTGTCGCTGCTGGGACGATTTTCGGATGGCAACGTTGTCGTATCTTAATTTCATTATTCTTTTTGTTGTTGTTATTATTATTATTATTGTTAATGTTGTTGTTGCTTGTTGAAGCATTG
The DNA here is from genome assembly GCA_963966595.1 of Physocephala rufipes. Taxonomy (NCBI): domain Eukaryota; kingdom Metazoa; phylum Arthropoda; class Insecta; order Diptera; family Conopidae; genus Physocephala; species Physocephala rufipes. The sequence goes on from OZ016503.1 coordinate 25,974,962, forward strand.
CTGGTTTCTGAACATGCGCTCGGTGAACGTTCTTTTCTTGGCTTTGCTAGCCCGGAGGGTCCATTTAGAGTGGTAGCCACTATACCATCAGACTCGGTTCCTGTGCTTGGTGTGCGCGATTTTCGGGGACGATCTGTAGGCCCCACATTCAAAGCCGATTTACGAAAATCTTTATTTGGCCATTTCACGGGAGAAGTTGAGCCGGAGGAACTGCTTTTTGTGGGTGATTCTGCCTTGGGAGCTGTTGGAGGTAATGATTTCATTGCGGACAAATTTTCCACAGAGGGCTGACGCGAACCAGTGCGGCGTCCCGCTTTCGGCGACGAAAGTTTACTTTTGAGAATTTTTGTTTCAGAATTTGTAACACGTTTTGATGAGTCTTCTTTTTTGGTTTCATTGTTATTGCTGATCGATTTCGAGGTGATCGAGAGTGGACTCGCGTTGTATCGTTGACTGCTACTCGCTGAATAGCGTCCTTCAGTGTGCGAACTATAAGGTGAAACGCGACTGCTCAATCCAAAACGCGAGTAACGTGTCGAATCATCCAGTCTGTCCGATTGAATTTCTTTCTCCAGCGTTTTCTTCTTCTTCGTCGATCGTTTAATAGTCTTCTCAATGGTTTTTGCGATGTCGATGCGACGAGCTCGTTGAATTAAACTACTTCCCGGTGGTGTCGGGGATGTGGCACGCGTTACTACTACTACAGATTCAAACGTTTCTCCTTCGACATTCCCCGATTCGGCATCTGAAGGAATCTCAGATTCATCTTTTGGTTGTACGGTTTCGTTATCTTCGGAAGTTGTAACGACAGATTCTTTCACTTGGGAAATCTCTCTTGCACGACTTATAGAGCGTGCCCGAAAATCACTTGCTGACAAATATGAAATCGATTTATCGGGTATCGTTGACGTAGATGCTTTTGAGCCTACAGGATTGACGTATCTCGAAGCGTAAGATGTGGCCGAAATCCTTGGCGTTGAAGAGAGACGATAGTGATTGCCGTAAGCTATTTTACATTTTGAATCTATTGCAGGGCTTGGATCTCGGGATTTAGCTCTCAGTACTCTCAATGAGGGCGGGCTTGGTTCGCGGCTTTTAACCCGAGTTGAAGAACTGTCGGGTAAGTTCGCCGGGCTGGGCTCTCTCGAACGGCCATACCTCGGCACATTAGTTGTGGCAGTAGAATAACGCTTGAGTTGAACGCTTGATTCTTTGTTGGATGCACTTGTATTTGCATTACTATATTTTAAAATGGGCGTTGACTTTGCAGCGGAAGATTCATTAATTTTTTCTTCATTTTTAAGACCGCTGCCGGTTGATCCGTAACGACTGACGTAAGGTGTGGTAGCAGCATTATGACTGCTGTTAATGTGAGGTGTGGTCGTTAGATCTCTCTTGATACGATATGTTCCACCCGAAAAGGAAGGAGTTCTGTATGAACTTGGTGATGCTAAGGATCCAAAACGTGTGGACGTAACATCGTCACGTGAAGCATACTGTGTATCAAAAGTAACAGAATTTAATCAAAATTATTTTATGTAACTAAATTACTTACGGTGCTTGAGGAACCAGGCTTGTAAGAACTCCCCAGATTGGATTTCCAAGAAGTCTGCAAGAAATTTTTTCATGAGAAAATCGAAAAATAAAGATTAAATGTTTTTATGGGATGAATAGCAAAGTGCAAAAGGGACGGAAGATGGAAAAATTATTTCCCAGGGGATTGATATATTGAAATTAATGTTCCTTGATATTTTGACTGATTGCGGATATAAATAATTTCGCCTAAATAAATATTCTCATTCAAATATTTCGTCACATCATCATTCGATGTTTTCTGAAGCACAAAATGAAATATTTCAGAATGGAATGGATGAATGAATGATGTCGTTACGAATTTTTCCTTCACCATTTATCTCGTGATGTACATTTTGATATTTTTAAAAAGTTCATCGTTATTGATTGTTTAATTGATTCTAGTGGTCTAGTCGATTAATTTTGAGCATTTCAATACTTGGTTTTTAATTTCGGTTATTTCATCATCTTTAAATGCGTTACAATTTACGAAGGCGAATAATCGATTTTTAGCAAAACTTTTACATTATGAAATTTATCGTAACGATGGAGCAATATTTATAAGTGGAGAATATTGCTTTTGCATTTACCATGGGGTAAATAGATTCCTGAGGAGCCGATTTTTAGATTTAGGGTTCAAAATAAATTAAAGGAGACTCGATGCCGGAAGTTGATAAACTTCGCCGTGATCGCGAACAGAAGCTCGCAAAGTCTGGACATTTGCGGGGTGATAAAATAACATTTCATGATCATATATCTCTGCCCCTGCCTCAATGGAAAATACTACGGATCAAAAGTATTTATTGCGGCATGTGCAATACCTAAAAATCATTAATTGAATTTTAAAATTTTTATTCAGTCTCTTACTAATGCTAGCGACACTTGCGTAGCGTCAATTAGTGTGCGAAATGGACTTTGAAAATGTAAAGAGATTTTTGCATCGAAATATTAATATAGTCGTGTGTAAAATGTCGTAATGTGATTGTTTGCGAAATGTAAATGCATTCAGAATTTTAACACAAACAACAATCACAATTTCATTTATATTAAATAGTTCTATTTCATTTTGTTTTTCTTTTTTTTTTTTTTGCAAATGGCTTTATCGTTTTTCTTTTACTTTAAAAAAACTAAAAACTATTTGTAGGAAACAAATAAAAAGACTCATAAATATTATTGTGCTACTTGTGTGCACGACTACTGCATGCACTAAATATCCGTGTTTTTCGTCGATATATAACGGTATATATAAACATATACTATAAGCATAGCAAGAGTTTCTCGACCCACATGGTATATAAATTCATAAATATTTCTCACTAATAGCGATCATTCAGAAATTCAGCTTCAGTTTCTACAACGAAATTTTCGTTCATTTGGTGTGCGATATAAGACGATATAAGAAGATATAGCTCATAATCTTCATCTTCTTAGTGTTATTCCTATTCTTTATTCATAGCCAGGAAACAAATCGAATAAAAGCAGTGACCCAATTCTTTGCTTTTGGTGTTTTGCAATCAGAAAATTTTGCTTTACATGATTAAAAATCATTTTAATTAAAAGATAATGATTGACTGACGGGATGCAAAGTGATGTTTCTTCATTCTTAAATGTGATGTATTTACTAAATTGTATGCGTATATTTTGTAGAAAAACATTTTTCTGAAAAGCTAAACCGCCAACATGTGTCGACGTTTAGTGACCTCATTGGACGATGAAAAAAAGAAAAGAAAAGAAAAGAAAACATATTTCAAAAGATAAAATTGAATGCGAAATATATTCCTTTTTTCATTTAGTTATTAATTGCGAGAACATAAAAATATTTCATAGCGAAAGCAAAATATATATATCACGCATTTAAGACTTCAATCCATAAAGTGTCCCAGACCCAAAACCGTTAGACGTTATTCCTAGAAGGAAAACATATCTAAGCAAAACCAATCTAGCGTAAAATTTCATTTCGAAAAAAGTGCAATACATTCCAACATATTTAATCGCATTTCCGAATTATGTTTGAAAACCATAATTTATACATAAACGTTTCGTTCGCGATTCGAATAATCCACCAAAATTAATATTTTTATATTATCTATATTTATTCCAATTTTAGAATTTGACTACTCCACCCACTCTGCCCACGAATGACTAATCCCCTTTGACTCATAATTCGCGGTGCCCACTAGTACAACCACCCATTTGTCTGCCAACTGTGAGAAATGTGATCTATCATAAACTTATATTTCAATTTATCACACACATGTTGATCTCGTGTGTGCTAGATGTGACCTAAATGGATTGTGTTTAATTTATAAATTCGAAAACTATTATTATTAAATAAATGAATTTTAATGATCCAAATTTGAATCTGATTGAACCGTCATCCTCTTTTAGATTATTCCATCAATGATTATGAAATAACATGATTTAAAATGAAATAATAGCCTTTATAAACGATTATATTTTTGGAGAAGAATGTTGCAAAAAACTGAAGCATAAAATTGATTTCAAACAATTACAAATCGTTTTTTAGATTAAGTTTAATGATGTTTAAAGAAAACAAAATCATTTTATTATTTGCCAAGATTACGAGATCTAACGAAAGAATCGAAAGCGTACGTATAATGCCGTTGGTGTCGAAGTAAATGATTTAAATTTGGATGGAACCTTGAATTCACTAAATTCAGAAGACCATTCGATCATACCCGACGTAAATAGATTAAATAAGATGTAAACAAATATCGCGGATACGATTAGAATTGTAAAAGATTTGTTTGTTTCATTTGCTTTTTCGCTTTGTTTTCAACGAAGTGTTGCAACATGCCGGAGTTATTTTTACGTATACTAACTTAAAATGAGAGACGATAGACAAAAGTATTGAACAACTAATGGGTATATATAGGCAAGGGACCTTCCCATTGCTGTGAAACACAATAATCTAGAAGTTAATAAAAAATTCAACATAGTAGACTAGCGGCAGCATACATCGTCGGCGAAGTTCGCTGAAGGGGAGGGGAATTAACAACGAGAAGTACAAGACTGTGAAAGGAGAGGAGTTGGAGAAAAGTAAAAATGAAAAATTTTCGAGATTTTTCTTGAATTTATAACAGCTAGGCTAATCTCATTGGAAAGTCATCTTTGAAAATGATAATTCTCATACGATGATAACATTTTCCCCATCACGATTGAAAAAGTAGTTAAATATGTTATTAACAGAATGTAGAAATATAGTCAAAACTGCACTTTACGGCATTCTAAATTGCAGCAAGGTGGATATAATAACGATATAGTATTGAGTACTCAGTTTTGTCCTGTACTGTCTCAAGAGAGGAGAGTAAGGAATTTCGAATTTGCTCGAGGTTTTGAATATATTTTCACCAATATATCAAACCACTAGCTTCAAATAAAAGAAAAAATACAGTTTTTTGATTCTCCAAAATTCTTTTAGTTTGATAATGAAAAGTCCAAAATTGAGGAGGATTGAAATTATGATAATGAAAGATTTGACTTACGTAGCTTCGGTACGAAGACATCTTGCTGTAACGGAGAGCTGCTATCGTTGATTAATTAATATTTTCAAATTTCAGTTTTTTCTTTGCACGAAAAATGTATTAATCTATTTCTGCTCCGTCTTATTGTGCTTTATCTAGTTTTATGGTTTTATTTTTATTGATTTTAGATTCTTCGTAGACTTGTTGAAAGAAATTATCAACTTAACCTCTTATCATTTTTCCTGACCGGCAAAATGACGTGCGATCAGTAAAACATACATCAAAATTCGTCTCGTGCAGTTGCCGCCATACAATTTAATCACTCACAAACAACACTTCAGTCTACCGCTGCGAATCGTTACGATTAAATCGCGTGAATAATCGCAAAAGCAAATTTGATGCTATATTGACGAGATTCATGTTTAAAGTGATCTATGTATCGCGTGCTGCTCGACAAACTCTTATCGCTCGCACCTTGCCGCTGAATACTGCCTGACGAAGTTCTTGATCCGCGTAATTAATGTGTGTGTACTCATTGTATATAACTGTATGCGAATGGCGTGTATGTGAGTGTGTGCGTGGATCTGCAGTTGTATGTATTTACGTGCCGTGGCTCGTGAACTCAGTATCCAGACGCGCATTTACTTTTACTATTTTTGCATTTCAGCGTTCAGGCACGCGTACAAAGAAGCAAACATTAGTTTTTCCCGCGATATTTGCCGTGTATGCGTCGCATTTATATCCGTCGCTCTTGTTTATGTAACGAGCAACGCATGCAGTTTCACACTGACTTACTCAGAGAATATTTCGCTCGGAGTGATGAAATAGAAAAAATACGAATGAACGCACGCACAGGAACAAACACTTAAACCCACTTCAGATTGTGAGGCTGCAATTTTTTCACATTCTTCTCTTATTTTCTAAATTTTAAATAATTATTTTACATATATCTAATTCACAGTTTTCCACAGCATTTTGCGTACGTCAATTCCATCATGCGTTCACCTCAACGCGTTACCAAAAGTACACTGCTCATTTTTGTATTTACGCGATTCGAAATTTTCCGTAGAATCGAATATTATTCTCAGTTTTGTAAGCTTTTCAGTTTTCCGAAATTCAGCCATACCCGTTGCCGCTGACATTGTGTCGATAAAATGAAAAAGACGTTTTCAGCGGACGGGCAAACGGAAAACGAAACACATCTCATGAATGGATTTCTGAGAGATTTCTAAACACACGAGTATTTGGTTTCTCGTCTCACGAATTCGAAATAGCATTTTTGTGCGTTTATTCCATTTAAAAGTGTGAGAATTCGGTTAGGGGCGGGCATAAGGTGCGGCGTATTCCAACGCAGCAAATTATCTCTATCGGTGGAGGGAACACTAATGAAGATAAATTGCGATAAATTAATCTTAATCTCGTCATTTAAGATTATCGATCGGATCGATCTTAAATTTTTGCCCATTTTGGCCTTCGTGTCGCGCATGTTAGTACCGTTATTTATCGATGTCCTTTCATCGGCATTCGATTTTATTACCCATAATTATTTCCTTGGATTTGACCGGTGCACATCTAACAATTTGTTGTTTAGCTCTGAAGATGATCACTGTTGGACCTCTTCTAAGTATAAGCTATAACTCGATCACTCTGAAAAAAACGCGTATTGAAATTTATTTGTCTTTTTATATTTTCCTCAATCATTTTTCTTATACCCCGATGTTTAATTTGCTAAAAAGATTCATTTTTCAATAAAAGGCAGACGCCGCGTAATTGTAAAAAGTATTCGACACACGCTAGCATGCTAATGCATTAAAAATAGTCGGTGTCTGGATGATTCACTCAATTTGGAAGAATTAAAAGCGATGGTGTTAATGATTAGTTGACTGTGTCATGATGGATGGCAGAAGATGGCAGGAGGTGAAAAGGAGGCAGAAGATTGTTGATCATAATCAATTTGTCTACGCATTTTGTTTATAATTGCCGGTACTGCAACAAGTTGCCGGCACGAATCGAACAACGAAATCAACAAAAAGCAAACAAAAGATCAACAAACACAACAAAATAAAAGAAAGAAGAAATGAACAACAACAACAACAATCTTTAATAAAACCAAAAATTTCATAAATTATTAAAATGCGAGGGAAGCGCGCAGTCAATCGGTAGTACTGCAATTGACATGCATCTAAGACGTTTTCATCGCCACTTCATTCAGCGTCTTCATCGCTTTCATTGAGGTGACGCTATCCGTTAGCACATTCTCAACACAAAAGAAAGCAGAAGACAGACGACGCACAGTGGCAGATATTTTGAAATAGCGGCCAAAAGTTTTTTTTTTCACAGTCGCCAATTTTACAATTAGTATGCTTATATGAAAGATAATACATCAGAACCTAGGGTGCCAAAAAATAACAGCTCTAATTTGATCCTTTCACTAAAAACAGGACAATCAAAGCTAGTCCTTTTCTGTTTTGGCCTAAAATTTTTGATTTTCTGTAATTTTTTTATAGTTTAAATAATTATAACTCGGCGAGTTTTGCTGATATTAAGTTCCGGTCTTTTTTATTTATTTTTCTAATCTATTTTATATTTAAATAATATTAAACTAAGTTAAATAAGCGTTACTAATAATATGTAACAGGTATTTAAAAAATGTACCAAATTTCAATAAATTTTCATGTAAATTGGATCGGGAATCAAAAGGGCCAGCGTCGTCCAGAACAAATTTTACACGATCGCATAGCTGAGTCTTTTCTCTAGATTCTGTATATAGTTTTATTTGCGGAAGCTTGCGGATGTGGTACCTGGAGTATTTTTTATGACACAAAGTCATCTAATGCAAAATTAAAGGATTCTTATTTCATGTTTTTTTTTTTGGCTGTTAAATGATTATGAGTATTTTGTTTCTTTAAATGATTGTTTCGTTGGAAAAATAAGTGTTGTATTTTTAGTTATTAGGTACCTATACTTAATTATCAGGTACCTAAAACATTAGGTAATGGTAGGGTATGGGTATAAGTAAAGTTTAAACGTTTTGATGAATCAGGTAGCAGTGTTTATGAAGAAAAAAACCAATTTTATGACCAAATAATTACCTACAAATATTGTTAAGGATGTGTGAAGATTAGAGTATTTAAAGCGCTGCCAAAATATAATTTCTGTAGTGTTGATAAAAACATGGTGAAGTTCACATATAAGACTTTGGCCGATATTTACTTTGTACGAAAAGAGGACCAAGATGTTATTTCGTATATTCTCAGTAAAACTTTTTGCGATTCTTGTAATGAAGAACGTATTGAAACATATACAAATAAAATAAAAACTTTTTTGTCGCATTTGAAAACGCGATATAAGGATGTGCATCGAAAAAAAGAGGTGATGTACCAACGCTATAAAAATTGGATGGAAACTGAACTCGTCTTTGAAAATGAAACTACTGATAAAGGCAGCGAGAAGACTGGTCGACCAAGGAAATCGATTGATGAGTGCAGTGAACGATCTCGAAGGCGCAAACTTGGCAACATCAATGAAGAAATATCCACCGAAATAATAAAGGAATCATTTCTTCATCAACTAGGTCCATCAAAAAATAAAAAGGACAAGGTAGAACTAATTGAGAAAGTAATGGAAGCTACCCCTAAACGCATAAAAAGATTACTGACCAACGTTAAAACTCCAACTGAAGAAAAAAAGTTTACCCCAGATGAAGCATTTGCATTATTCCTAGATTTAAAATTGACTAAAAATCAGTATATAGAATTACGCAAGCGAGCCAATGGAAAAAAATGCAACATCTTTCCATCATACGACGAAATAATTGCTATAAAAAAAGACTGCCTACCTTCGAAAAGTGCGATCGAAATTACTCCAAGCTCAGCAGAGGTTAAATTACAAGATCTTCTAGAGCACACTGCCGAGAGATTATTGCTTTCATTAGATGAAAATTGTCTAAAAAGTCTTGGCGATTGCAATCTTACTCTTGTTTCTAAGTGGGGATGTGACGGATCATCTGGTCAGAAGCAATATAAACAATTTAACGCAGAGAATTCAAATGACGGCAACTTGTTTATGATTTCTTTTGTTCCTTTGCGATTAAGGAAAAATAAAATAGAACCTGAGCCGTCAACCAGCAAAGATATATGGAGAAATGAAACACCTTCTTCAACAAAATATTGCAGACCAATTAAATTTGCATTCAAAAAGGAGACAAAAGATGTCATAGTCGAAGAAGTTGATAAAATAAAAAGCCAAATTCAGGAACTGCAGCCAGTATTTTTTGAGATTTATGGACATCGTATTCAAATAGATTTCAAACTTCTTCTCACTATGATTGATGGAAAAGTAGGACAAGCCTTAACGGATACTAAGGCATCATCTAGCTGCATTATATGTCACCAAACCTCGAGTAAATTGAACCAAGTACCACCAAGTGATAATGACTGTAAAGATGCGTACGAATTTGGATTGTCCCCTCTTCACACTAGAATTCGTTTCATGGAACATATTCTCAAATTGGCTTATGATTTGGAATTCGGAGCTACAGGAACAGTTAGAAGAAATGAATTGAATCTGGAAAAAAGAAACATAAGGAAAAGAGAAATACAGGAGCAATATCGTCAACTAGGTCTGATAATTGACCAACCAAAACAAGGAGAGGGTAACACAAATGATGGAAACACTGCTCGAAGGTTTTTCTCTGATCCTGAGACTGCAGCTTTCATAACAGGAGTGGATATTGAAATAATAAGGCGGTTTAAAGTAATTATAGAAGTTATAGCATGCAGCAAAATGATTGATGCGAAGAAATTCGGAATATATGCTAAGAAAACCGCAGAGATATATAACGAAAAATACCCTTGGAGGAATATGCCATCAACAATACATAAAGTTCTGTATCATGGAGAACAAGTAATTGAACATAGTCTGCTTCCACTAGGTGATCTTTCCGAAGAAGCACAAGAGAAAAGAAATAAGGATTATAGATTTTTTCGTGAGCACAACACAAGAAAAATGTCAAGATATTGTACGAATGAGGATCTTCTTACAGTTTTGCTCTGCACATCAGATCCATATATTTCGAATATTCGTCAAAAATGGAAGTCTTCATCAATTGAATTGGATAATGATGCTAAAAATTTACTATTAGACGACCAACAAAAATATTTTGCTGAACATTTTGTAAAAATTGCTTAGTTTGCATACACATGTAAATATTTTGTCTTTATTTATTGAATTATAATCTTAAATTATATATCTTTGTATTTTGCCTTTATTATTATAATAAATAATTAATATAAGTATTCAAAAAACACAACATTTATAAAAAAACGCAGTATGTTTGCAGTGTTCTTTATTCATGACGGATATGCTTAGAAAGATTTAGATTGTAGTAAAAGTACGAGGTAGGTTGATAAAATCTGTCATATCTTTGGTTCCCCCATGTCAATTTTAATGGTTGTAGCATGAAATTAAAGCTAAAGATTAGGGTAGCAAAGAAAAAAAAATAAATTAAATAATTTAACGCGTTCAGAAGATATAGACTTTTGACCGCTATTTCAAAATATCTGCCACTGTGCGACGGATAGAAGAGCAATCACCGTCAATGTAGTTACTCCCTCCCCGAGCGGAAAACAAACAGACTACAGTGCATTTTGACTCGCCTGATCTGACGAATTATGACTTTGTCACGCGGCGCCCGATCGGTCGGCCATTCATACGTCATGAGATGCGTGTACAGATTTAATTATGAATTGGTGAGCAGATATATCTGCTTAAATATATGTTGACTTGCACACGTGTACGTGTGTATGTATGTGTATTCATTTATCCCTTTCTATTTATTTACGAGCCGTATCAGAATGCTCTTAAAAACCGTCAGACGAAACGACAGACTTTGATAAAATATTAAAGAAGCAGTTAATGCATTTAGAAGCTTTTATTTTCGTTCTCAGATTTTTATTTGCTGATTTTCGCCTTCTTTCCACACTCCGGAAATGACAATTCAATGAAATGGGTTTTAATCAGGAGAGAAACAAACATTAGCTCTCTCACTTTAACTCGAAAACACACAAACACTTGCCCTCAAACACAATCACACACACACACCCCAAACACACAAATACAAACAATAAAAGGTATTTCTGGATCTACTGGGAAGTTATTTAGTGCTATTGGACTGAAGAGCGCATCATTCACTGGCGGATGGATGGATTTCTACGTCTGAGGTTTAATCTTCTCTGACTAAAAATAAATTCGCAAATATTTTTAAAAATTTACAAAAGAATTTACAATTCATTTCGGAAACAAAAGGGAAAGGGTGAAGCATTTTACGGAAATAGAATTGAAAGTAATGAAATGAAAGTAAAATGGAATAGAGCGATTTGCAGGATGTTCGCGTTTTAATTTTTGCCATTTTGCGATGAATTTTGAAAAATTTTGAATTGGACTACATATTATTTATGATGATCATAATGATGATGTCGGGGATTGTGGTGATAATGAGCAGAAAGTGTATTCCAATCAAAAAGAAAATAGTGAAAAATTTCTTTATTGTAAAAAATTTATGAATAAAATAAATTTTTGTTTTATAAGACAAATTAATTTCGAAGGAAATTCAAATTTTGAAGCCCTTTCCTTCGAATTATACCACTAGTACGACGAAACTTTCGAGCGAAAAAATCACAAAAATCATTTTAATAATAATATCGTAAATGACAATAATCACGGACGTGACGATGATGTTTACTACGTATCTCAAACGTATATAATTATGTATTGAATTATAGTAAGGCTTCCTCCTCTATCATTTATAACAATGTGCTTATTTGTGGAACGTGAATCGACTTAGTAGAAAAAAGTAAAAAAAATCGGTTTTTAGAGAAAATTCTTAGCGCCCACTAAAAAATTTTTCAGAAATAATGATTTTCTCTTCAAACGCGTACGTGGTGAGTGTTGCCAAATTTTTTCGTAAATCAGTTCTTTTCGGTTTGTTATCGAAGATAGAGGCGAATACGTCACTTCCGTGCAACGGTGCAGTAATTACTTCCACATCGTTCGAAAACTTATTAAAGCATATTTAACATAAGCACAAAGGTTTTCACATTAGAAACGCATTCGGTGTATTCGATTCGTACGACAATCAGAGAAGTGGTAAAAGCTGTAAATAAAACTTTACTAAAAACTTGGAAAAAGCTTTCGTAAGTTCTCGAAGCGAATTTTATTGCGTATTTCCCGCAGTGATCGTGCTTTACTTCCTCACTCTATCTCTCTCTTTCTTTCTCTAACTCTACTAGCCGACAGATGGCAATACTACTGATTCATTTGCGTCGGCTCGTTCTGCTGACGAGCATCGTTTACCTCAGCGGAGCATTTGCTCGTAGACTGTTAACAGAATCACGATCGACTTATCTGCAACAGCTGAATGTTGGCAAACATTTGTGGATGAAACAACTTCATTTCCAGTGGTGGGCGCACATTTATACCGTTTACGCCTATTTGCTTTTCGTGAATTGCACGACAGTACATCGTCGCACCAACGTAATTGAATTCTTTTTAACTTAAAATTGAAGCTCCTTCTGTGGACTTAATAAGATCAAAGATTAAAGAATAAAGTTTAAAAATGAAATGCAATGAAAAACACTCTTCTCTTTATTAGACGTTATAACATTCTTCATAATTTCAGTTTATAATCTCAAATGATCGCAAGTGTAGGAGAAGTTAATTGTGTTGATTAGGTTTGAATTTTAACATTTCATAGTTCTGAGTTCTGAGAGATATTAAGTGATCGGCACAGGTATTGATGGAAATTAACATCCATTGCACTGTCAATTATTGATTTATTTATTAAATTTTGTAGACACATCTTTCGTCTACTTTCACTTCGAGTTTCCATTATTCTCTCAATAGTGACGGCATTATAAGCTCAGAACGAAAATCAAACGTGACTTGACATCGGCTAAGACTCCTCAAGAGATATTCGGATCGATAAAAAGAGTTTACAGTGACAAGTGTTTATCTCATATATAAGTATTCCGCTGATTTGCTAGATCTCGTGATGGTCGTCAAAACCTTGAAGACGATGAACGCGCATTGAAGTCGAGAAGTTCAAGGAATGAAGAAAACTTTAAGATTCAACCAAATTCTGCGACGCGACCGTTATGCGCCCGCGAGACTTATTAACAAAGTAACTACTGACTTTCCTATGAGTGTGATACATTACATTCTGACCGATGATTTGTGAAACAGAAAGATCTGCGTGCGATTTACTCCGCATTATCTCACGGGCAGTCATTGCAAAGGCGTGAAATCTGCAAAAAAGGACCCTGTATTAATGTCATCTATCCTAACTGGCGATGAATCATGGTGTTTTCAATATGAACTACTCACACAAAAGCAGGACACAACATGGAAGTCATTAGATGAGCCGAAAGAGAAGAAAGTGTGGATCAAATTAAAACATTATCCATAAGAAATTCGTTCCACAAAGTCAGGCTGTGAATGTTCAATATTATTTGTCTACAAAGACTATTGTACAAGAAGTTGACCGTTGATTACTGTTGCGTGATAATACGCCGCCTCACAAAGCCGTCGCTGAAAGTATTGCGACCATTTGGCAAACAAAAGCGTCATAACGGTCGGTCACCGACCGTACTCACCTGATCTAACGCCATGCGACTTCTGGCTATTTCCTAAACTCAAATTAGCATCGTGCACTTGCAATACCACTTCAAGAATCCATAAGGCTTCGACCAAAATCCTAAATCCGTAATAGCATTTAGACATGCTTCCCCCCAAAGAACCAGACATGCTTCGACAAGTTTTGTGATTAGTTTGAACGCATTATTGACTCGGAAAGAGATTATTTCGAATAAATACGATAGAAGAAATGCACTTTAGAGTGTCTTCTTTCTTATTTTCGAGCAATCGGAAATGGGACAGACTGTGTGGGTGATTGGTCATAAAGCCTTATTAATTATGGGACGCTTTTAATGAAATTATTAATGAACCGTTTACGGTGATTCAGTAACGAGTCCGTCAAGTTGGGGAAAGATTAGATTTATGGTTATAACACATTTATACGAATACAATCATGGAAAAATTAAACTAATGCAGATGAAAATTTTTATAAAGGCATTCATATAATCATTATTATTTCTCAATATGATTTCCGCTTTTAATATCAACGCATTCACATTTTCCGGATGTTAAACCTTTCAAGCTCATAGCTCTCAGTGTTGATGGTTTCACCTTTTTTGTGAGTCCATGCTGTAAAGCTACACATTTGTGAACCCCATAACAGAACACAAGGTCATAACTGGAAGTGTGACCTTGAATGTTGTAAGAGGTTAGAGCCGTTCTCGCTTTAGTGCACATTCATAGCAATTAACAACAACTTTTTATTCAGTAAAAATTCAATTGAAAGTCCGTGATGGGACTTCACAAGATGGGTCTTCTTCAACTTTAATAACTCTCCTCAATACTCCTTTCTAAATGTCACCGGCCTATCTACCTGTCGTTGACCATAGATAATTACCAACCTAATGATCGTAATTATTTAAAATCTATTTAATTTTTTTAATTCATAGCTTTGAGGAAATAAAAGATAAAAGCCGTTGTGCCGTACTCAATGAAATTACCTACGTTATTAGTTATTTTCTCGATACCGGGAACACATTGAACGCACCTTATACCAAAGTCATCGATCTTGAATTTCATCATTTATATAGCCCGACCCACGCACTCAGAATATTGTTATATTCGTATGACATTTTTACGTGATCGTGGAGTGGAAAATTTATTGGATCATTATAATCGAAAAATGGGAAAACGGTTCCCCCATTTGGAGGTTATATTTGTCATTAATACAATTTTTCTTTACTTGCATATATTTCATTTTCCTTCTTTCTGTTAAAAAATTTCTTTTAATTTTGCGAAAAAACTTTTTTGTATTTTAGCCACTAAGTGGCCCTCAGTGGGCGGCCTTCTTCAGAACATTATGAATATATACAAAGTCTATATACTTTGTCACATCATCTGCCAAAAATACATTGATGAATAATCATCAGTGCTGCTTCATCTTCTCGACATTTTGCTACACCCCCTTGCCAAAGTTCTTTTCCACCGTCCTCGACGCCCGCGCTCTACGCGTCAATTTTAAAGACATAATTTAATTTGTCAGATCTTCTGGGTTTTTTATTAAAGTGAAATGGGAAAAATACGCGTGTGATTGTAAATGGTATCGTTGAAAACTTTCAGGTACTAAATCAAAAGTAAAAAAAACAACGAGTTGGAGTTTTTTCAGACCGCGTTGAGACTAGAGTGGTTCCGAAAATTCCCAAACTGGCATCATCCACACTCAATTTGACACTCCCTACATATTAAGGAATATTACTTACTATATACGAAACATTTTTTTCAATTTTTTTGTTTTATTTTTGTTTATTTCCTAACAATAAAATACCCAATATAAAATCAATTTTCACTTTTGTAAAATTTTTTATTTATCTTCTGTAAAAATTGCGTCTGAAATTCATAAAAAATACGTTCAGCTCGTTTCGGAATTTCGTTTGTCAGAATTTTTGGTTTTGTGGTGGTGGTGGTGGTGATTGTTGTTGCTTTATAATGCTTTTGTATTTTATTCTCTATTGTTGTTGGAGCGTTCTTTCTACGTTCACTCTTTAATCAACAATGTAAAAAGTAGGTGTTATTTTGCCCGATTATTTTTAGAAATGGAATTTTTGAAGATACATTCATTTCTTCTCATAATTCTTCAAGAGTTTGTGAAGTATTCTAGACATATCTATATCTAAAAATTAGTGTAAGTGTGTGTGTGCTTGTGTATTGTCAGCTTCGTTATTATTTTAGCCAGCACGAACCTGAGACACGACACGACGCAAACATTAATGCAGTTTGAAGAAAGCCCAAACGAAATATAAATCTTTCACCATTTCATGTCCAACTAAGCTTCCACTAACATCACTTCTCCTCCCACATCGTTTCCATTTCTGTCGTATTCGTCCCAATCCCACCACACTTTTTTCCCTTTTTGCCAGTCAGAATGTCATCGTGGCATCAACTCTTTGTCACTTTTAATAAGAGTAAAAATAACAGCAACAACCGCAAACTTCAAAGAGAACATGTCTTTATATTTTATGTGATGTGGGAGATATTTGCAAATATGTGCGTGTGCATTTGAACCCATGTACGGGTGCGTGTGTGCTCGCATACGGGCGTATTGCACAACTTGCGTTTGGACAAGTTTTCCTCGAGATCGCCAATCATAACAATATTGACCCATTTCTTTATTCCGCGTTCGAGTATTTGAGAATAATGGCTTTGGAGAGGGATGGGGAAAAGAGTGAGAGGACGGTGAGAGAGTTCACGTGTGGATAGAAAGAGATAAAAGTTCTAATACAGTCACTTTTTGAGGTGACTCGACATGGCACGGCAAGGCATAATAAAATATGGGTGCATAGTAAGAAATATCCTAACTCTCACGCTGCTCCGCCACTTTGTGAACGATCCGATTATAAAGATAACAATCTATATATCAATGATAGAAATTTATATTTAATGCACTATAGAATGTTGCCATACGGCTGCAATGGAAATACTTTTTTTCAATCTTTGTATTGATTTTATTTTATATTTCTTTTTAAGTTTTCGTTTAGATAAATTCGGTGAGAAAATATGGTACAAATTATTATTAAATAATGACTTTAATCAAAGGTATTTCGCACACCCACAAAAAAGTTTAAATTTAAAACAGACTGATTTGTGAATTAAAAATAAAATAAAAGATTAATACAATAACAAAAATAATTAAATTACTCATCCGTTCAAGCGAATTACTTTAATTCGGAGATCTAAGCTATTTTTAAATTATTATTTATTTATAGTAAAAATATTAAATTTCTTGGGACAAATGCTTCTAAAAACTCTATCGAATTTGGACGTTTATTTTATAATTTTGAAATTGTTCATAATAATATTTCCCATACACGTACAATTTAAAAGTCTTAAAAATAAAATGATCCCAACGCCGCCAAATATTTGGAAGGAATTAATACTCAGGTAAAGACTTTAGAGAGGAAAAAACTTTCGAAGAAATTATGAAAATTGTAAATTTTAATTTTCAATGAAAATCGTTTCGAAGAAGCTTTATTCGCATGAAAGTGTGTGTGTGCGTAGGAATTTTTAAACACATATATTTATGTATATAAATATTATAAAATTATATTGAGTGTTTAAATTAACCAGCTGGTATTTTTATACACTCACACTATTTTATTAAAACCCATACAAGTAAATCTTTCGATGCAAATTTTTCACTCAAACATTTCTTTTTTTTCAAAATCTTCAAGAAAATATTTTAATCGGCTTTCGAAAAATTCTATAAATATAAAATAATAAAAATAATTACTTAGAAATTATTCTTTTCACATTAAAAAATATCCTCAAGAATAAAAAATGTTCTCGGAAATCTTAATTTCGACCTTCACGTATGAGCAATAAAACGAATAATAATCTTGTTAAAAATATTTACTAAAAATCATTAAACCTAAATAAATCGAATTTTTTGAATTTTATTTTTCATTTTTTTTTAAATTTTTTAATAAGGCTGCCAATTTTATTTGTTGGGGAGATATTTTTCTATAAGATATTGCATATTATTCTGAAATTATTTTCATGAAGGTGGAGCCCATTTGGAAATCGTTAAGGACGTTAAAAGAGGAAAGTTAAGAACGTTTAAAAGTGGAATTTGTTGTATCGCGTTTGCGATTATAGTTTAGCTTCCTTTTCAACATTTACTTTGAATTCGAAGCTATTCATTATCTCCTTTCCGCTCCTCTTCAAAATTTTACTTGTAGTCCTCAAAGTAATTTTCCTCTTGCAAGACTTTTGGCTTATTAATAATGAAAGTTTTTTAAGACAGCTCCGTAGAAATGATTAACGATTTTTGCGAAATTCTCATTCAGTTATTGAAAATGAGAAATCACGTAGGAATGTTTTAAAACGAGCAAGCTAAAAATAACAAAAATCACTCCAAAATTAATTGGAATTAAGGGAAAGCGAGAGAGGAAGAGAGGAAAAAGTAACAAGCAAAATAAGAAATAAAAAATCATACATATTTACACACACAAACACACAAGTACGCACAGAAATACAGGTGAAATATCTAAATTTTCGCTGAAAAAATACGAAACGATCATCGTTCACAGTGATCATCGCCATTTTCTTAGCGAACGGAACACCATTTGCGAGAATTTCCACAAAATATTGAATTGATAGAAATATTAATAAGAAGAATGTGTAGGGGTGAAGGGTAGCGCAGGCAGGGCGGTATAGGGTATGAGCATACAAATCTCATATGGACCATTTTTAAACAACTGCTTGCCACCGGCTTGCGGCCAACGACGCGATCACTTGCAGGAGGAACCGTCCGTCAGGTGTTGATGGCTGATGACTAGCGTTTTGAATAAACTCCGAGTCGGCGCCTTCCTGCCACTCATTCTCACATTCCCACTCAACGCACAACAACAACACCAACAACAACAACAACAACGCGGACATATAACGATTTGAGTGGCTACCGAAATTGATTGAAATAGACGAAAACAAGCGGTAGCTCGGGTAATTTTACGAGATACTCTTAATTCGAACGACAGCGGGATCTCCTAGTCAGTAGATCACCAGCCTTACTCCGGCGTTTACTACGAATTTTTCGGTGATTCGGTGACATTTTTTGTGTTCTGTGTAAAGTGCGAGGCGCAGCCATTAAGAAAAGTGGATCTTCCTCTATTTGTTATTATTAAAATTAATCAAAGGATTTCGAAAACGAAAACTGTCGGTCCGATCATTATTATTTGAATTTAATAAAAGTTTAAAAGAAAAATATCAAACAACAATCGAAGAAATATATTCGTTTTAATATAAAAACTAAAACAAACAGGAAATATCGACAAAATGTCTTCATCACAAGCTGTACGCACGTCTAAATATTCCTATAGGGCCACCTCGACTGGACCCGGAGGAGCTGATATCAACATCGAATATAGTGCCGACTTAAGCGCCCTCTCGCGATTAGAGGTAAGATCAACGAGATACAACGAGATTAATAAACGAACATCAGAATTTAATCACAACTTAATCGGCCTAATGTAAATGGATTTTAGTAATAAAAGGAACAAATAAAACATATTAAATTGGCGGAGTGAGAAAGAAAATCATGTAAAGAATATTCAGATAAATAAAAACAAAATGTCAAACACAACTAATGCTTTATCTATCATTAGAAAGCTATGTAACGAGGTTATATAATTAAATAATAGAAGAATCGAACAATCGATACAATCGAAAAGAATGATGTATTGAAGAGCGGTCAATTCGGAAAAGTGTGTGGTGGAAACGTTTTGTTTTTCCTCTTTTCGTTGCGACTTTTCTTCTTTACTTCTTCATCTTTCTCATTTAATGCAATCTTTTGCATTCTTCATTCCAGGATAAAATCCGTTTGCTCCAAGATGATCTTGAAGTCGAACGTGAATTGCGCCAAAGGGTAAGTATCTTTCCACTTCATTCTGATATCCACAAGATACTCCGGAATTACAGTCACGAAATTTGCACTTTTCACTAAGTTTTGGATTTAAATGCATTCGTTTAATTTGAATTAAATTTGAAAGAAAATTTAATTTAATTTGAAAGAAAATTTGAAAGAAAATTTTATTTAATTTGATAGATAATTTGATTCATTTTGATTGAATGGAAATTGGAATTAATAGTTTTACACTCCTTCATTTTGGGAATTAAAATTTTGAACGTTTTTCCTTTCAAGAAGCTTTTTGAAGAGAATTCTGGGTTTTCCAGATAAACTTTATAGATTTGAAAATTTTTAAAGGAAATCTTTTTTCTGATAGTAAATTATTATATATTTCCATATAGCAATTATTGTAGATTAATCATTTTTTCACTTTCCTTAGAAGCTTCCAAAAGTCATAAGATTTTATCAATCAATTATCAATTTCAGAGTCTTACCTAATTTGTATAAATTTTTTGGATTTTCAATTATCGGTCCAATGGAAAAAATGTCAAAAAAATGGCTTTAATTTCTAAAATTAAACGACAATTTATTTTCCATTTTCCCACACACTAAAAACCAGAATTTATGTAAAACGACGCCTCAATTTTAACACTCAATTAATACTATTTGAAAGGATTAGTAGAGGTCAATCAATAAGTTAAATTATTAACACATTTTGCTCCGATTTACAAAAGGTTGCCTTTTAGCATAAATTTTCCCTTGCAATCGAATAAATAAACTTTCGAAATTGCCACTTTATCGATTCATTTCCAATGTTCAAAAGTGCAAAGAAACCTGCAAGATTTTTGTTGAAAATGTCAAGCCAAAACAAGAGAGCAAAGATTATCACGATCAGGGCATAGCGGCAACGATAAAAAAAGTAGTTGCAATTTTCTAAATACCTTCGATCGATACATATTGGCGAGAATCAGAGATAGTGATGTGCATTGAACTTCAATTTTATATAATGTGCGAATGGATGAAGTTGAAGATAGTGGCGCAGATAAAGACACACACAGAAGAATGTAATAAATAAGCTCGATAATTCAATGAAAAGTTCTGTGAGGTACGAAACGTTTATCGCATACAGGTTAGACGTTCTTTAATAATGATAGTGATAATGATGTTGCTTACATATTGCCGATTGCATAAAATGAAAGATTAGAAAGAAAAAGAGAAAAAGGGTGGGAGAAGAAAAGTGAATTTTTTCCTCACAGACATAGCCCCGGCCGACGGAATGCAAGCGCCTAAAACAACTGAGCTGCCTAATTCTTTATAGTTGACTGCGGCGACGACGATTCGAGTACAAATTTAGAAAATCGTCTTGGCCTGGGGCTAGAAAACTGTCAAATTCAAAAATAGTGTAAAGGAAATTATTGTATCGTGGAATTAAGAAAATTTCATATATATATATATATATATATATATATATATATATATATATATATATATATATATATATATATATATATATATATATATATATATATATATATATATATATATATATATATATATATATATATATATATATATATATATATATATATATATATATATATATATATATATATATATATATATATATATATATATATATATATATATATATATATATATATATATATATATATATATATATATATATATATATATATATATATATATATATATATATATATATATATATATATATATATATATATATATATATATATATATATATATATATATATATATATATATATATATATATATATATATATATATATATATATATATATATATATATATATATATATATATATATATATATATATATATATATATATATATATATATATATATATATATATATATATATATATATATATATTTATATTTATATATATCCATATGTATAAACTTTCTTTGGATAAAATATTCCATTTGCTTCCGATGTAAAATAATTTTATTCGATTAAATATATCCGTCAGATATGACTGCAATAGATATAATTACATTTACGCATAATTATAAAAAAATTCAACCACAATCGTTCCCACACTGGCTCGGCTTAATCTTTAGATTTAGCGTGGCAGCCGTTTTGGTCTCGTTTCTATCATATGCTTTAATGCATTTGAAAAAATAACTCATAATGAAAAATCCTGAATATTTTGTAAATATTTTTCCAAAAAATTTCAACGCAATCTTCGTCAAATTCAAACGAGATTATCGTTCTAGCGAAACAACAACGCGTATGAGTAACAATGAATTAAAATTTTTTCTACACGAATTTATTTAAAGGCGGGGAATGTATGAAATATATATATATATATAATATGAAAAAATATGTTGCTAAATTTAGCAACGACATTCAATACATGCAATGATTTCATTTTGACAAAAACATCATCATCATCATCACAACAAATTTTGTATTTATTATTATTATTATTATTATCTAGAGGTTTATAGTTTCTGCCTCTCTATCTGTCTCTCTCTCTCCCTCTCTGGATCTTCTTTGCTCGCTTTTTCTTCTTCTTCCTCTCTGTTTTTTTCAGCGTATATGTTTTGGGCACAAATACACAAATAAATATAAACTATACCATAATATGACTTCCTGCAGAAGTATTTGTGCGTTAACGACAAACACGTTTTTGCTCATCAGAAAATAAAAAGAAGATCACTACAGAATATTTTTTTCATTATTTATTTTCATCTCGTCGGCAAAAATTTTGTAAAATATTTTTTAGACTGTTCTGTAAGCAGATCAGCTCGTACACACGTATATGTATAAACATAAATTTGAAGCAATTATTTTCCTAGATGACGACGACTCTCCTTTATTTAAGAAGACGGGAAAATGCTGCTTGCAATAAAATAAGGCTTAACGAATAATGCACTTGAATATGCGAATTCGTAAAGGAAATTGTAAAAGATTTTTCACCTTTTACTTTAAAAATCAATCATAAATCAATCTTAATTTCAGACTAATTTCTAAGCGCTTGAATAATAAAATTTGTGACCAATTTTTCTCTTCAACCTAAAATTACAGTAGTTACAGAATGAAAAGTCCAATTGACGTATTGACATTATTATCTAGAGGAATATTCGCATTCTTGCCGTTTAAGATTGATCGATCAAATCATCGATAACTTTCTCGTGCGGATATAAAGCCCACCACACCCACCACACTCACCACACTCACCACACCCACATTATGGATAAAAAATATCCAAATTAGATCCCAACAAATCGTTATAAAAACGCTAAATAAACAAAGCCTTCTTTATGAACGATTATCAACAACGGTTTATCTTCAAATTCGTTTATTCTCGCTTATGATTTTATTTTTCGATTAGTTATGCTTTCATTAATTTCTTAGAAGTCGATTTTATGATCATTTTCATGTCTCTCAACTGCACTTAAAACGTTATTTCCTCCTCTTGTTAGCGTTACGTCGAAGAAGAAGAAGAAGAACAAGCGTAACATCTTTTTGCGTTTATTTTAACAGAATTTATGTTTTTTCATGCGTATTTTCTTGCCTGCGATAAATCGTTATGTTTGCCGGTTCTTTTTTCTGGCGGTTCTTTGTTTTTTGTCGATGCTGTGAATAATATTGATGTGGTTGCAATTGTTGTTGTTGTTGCTGTTGTTGTTGCTGCTGGCGTTGCCAAACGCGCAAACGCTACAAAGAGATACGAATATACGTTGTATGTTCTCGACGTTACTTGTGGATAAATTTCATCGAATTGGGTCATTTTATTTTAATTTTAATTTTATTTCAATTTTAATATCATTTTTAATTTTATTATTGTGCACACGAAAATACATGAATAAGAATATCACAAACATGCGAGTGCATGGGTGTTTAGAGAAAATGTACAAATAAAACAATTTTGGAAAATAGAAATCAAGCAACTTATTTCACGCTATCGGCAAAGCATCTTTCATGCACATTATACGCGCATCATGCACACCGCGATACGCATAGCATCCACAGCATTATGATGGTACCAGGTATACCAAGCAAGTCATGCTGTATAAAAATATTATTAAATTTTCTTGGCAAATTGCCGTTCCAAGTTTTCATCGTACCGGTGCAATTTTATTAATTTTCAAAAAAAAAAATGTTAGTTTATTTATGTCCAATTTTTTATGCACCATTTCGGCAAACGGAATGCAATAATTTATTTTTAATATCAACAGATTCTGAGTAACTCAATCGATTTGCTACGATATGCCGTGTGTTCGGTCCATTCTTAGTTACAGAAATAACTAAAGAAAAACTACAACAAAATCATCCACGATGTAGGTGAGACCGATTGTTCCGATCCTTATAGCGATTGTTAATTAATATTTTCCCGTATTATTTTAATAAGTTCTCACATAATTTCGGAGTTATATAATATGGATTGTTTGTGAAATAAATTTTGAATTTTGGTGCAAATTTTATTTCCTTTTGATTATAAAAGATTTTTAAATTGAAGCACCTTTGAGTCTAGAAGATCATGTTAAGATTTTGGAGTTATATAAGCTATTACGTTCACATGAATTAAATAAGAATCTTTTACCGAATAGGAAATAATATAATAATCATAATAATAATGATTATGTAAAAGGTGACCGTTTACCGTTTATTGATTTAGGTCTTAAATTCTTAAAAGTGCAAATTTCTTAATTACTTCTAGAGTTTTTAAAGACTTCTAACCTTTCCTTATTTGAGCTCTAAAACTAATTTATAATATTATGTTTGTCTTCCGATTGATTTCTCTCAAAAACAAAAACAAAAATTTATTAGATCGAACGTGAAAAGGCCGACTTGAGCGTGCAAGTCATTCAAATGTCCGAGCGTCTTGAAGAAGCTGAAGGTGGTGCTGAACATCAGGTGCGTACGCGATAACCTCATGCGATTTATATGAAATTTATTTAATCTCGATTTCTCTTTACATTTCGTTTGGTTTTTTTTTTGTCAATAATTAGTTTGAAGCTAATCGTAAGCGTGATGCCGAATTATTGAAATTACGTAAAATGCTGGAAGATGTCCATCTCGAATCTGAAGAGACCGCTATGCTCTTGAAGAAGAAGCACAACGAAATAATTGCAGATTTCCAAGAACAAATCGAAATCTTAACGAAATCTAAAGCCAGGTTTGTATCGATAATAAAGAAACGAAAGAAACGGAAATGACATATTGCAAAATTTATAATCATCCTAGTAATTAACCACATTCCTTTTTACCCCTTCCTCCTTCCGCCTTGCCTTCGTCAGACCAATCAATGCGCAACTTCCATTTGTTGCTCCGCCAATGAAAAGGAATTTATCATTGGCAGAGTATTGTGTCTAATGAGAGGTACTATATTGCAAATTAAATCACTAAAGGAGATGTAGAAATAGAAACTCACTAACGCCACAATTAAATTTGTTAATGACAAATTTCAAAGCCATCAAGGCTCTCTAATCAAGGGTTTCAAATCTTCCTTTCGTCGATCGTTCTGAATTCAGAAATGATCTCCTACACAGTTATTATTTTTTGTTTGGCCTACGAGTTATTTAATGCTTATTTATGAATTTATATGGCAAAGCATTAAAATTCGTCGGGTCAGATCGAATTCAGTCTTAAACCAAATGAATTTTATAATTAATAAAAACGTATTCTAAATCCTTACACAAAATTAGACTCGATTTTCTATGACTGGTAGTTAACCATTAAAAGCTTTCAAAATTAATCATTACAAATCATTTAACTCTGTGTAAATTTTTAATTTGTGATCATAATCATGATAAATCTTTTTTATTAAACCCAAATCTGTTAAAGCCTTTAAACAAAATAAAATAACGCGATAACGCAAACGCTGTACGCTGCTGCCCAATACGCTTTTATAAAATAATTCCGAAATCTTTCGAATTGAGTTCATTTATTTTCGTATCCATTTGAACGCATGTCTCATATTTCCAAAAGCTGCAAATGAATGATGATTTGCTCGTGTTTCATCAAAAAGAAAAGCACAAGGTCACAATTAACGTCATAAATGAGTAGAAGTTGGCAAAAATATTTTTATTCAGTTGCGCAGGTCTCAATTAAATACATATAAAAACACGCACACGTACGAATATATCATATAATGGTTGAAAATTAAATGAATTCGTTTCATGAAATCACGCAATATACGATTAGATATCATAAGTATTTTCAATATGATTTGTCAAAATGCAGCAGACACTCTTAGGAGTCTATAAAGGCGACTCTTGAGATGTGTCTATACTTAGCAAATTCACCATAATTTCAAATAAGAAGCCTAAGCAAGGTTCTCAAAAATAGCGCGTGATATCGTTAGATCGGAAGATCGGACGGAATGGGAGGGGAGAGAAAGGAAGCCCGACCATCAGTTGAATAACTTCAATTAATGCACCAGCATTTTGGGAATTAAACTAAATTATACAATATCTAATTTATAAAATAATTCGAAATAAATCTCACAAAGAGTTTCACGTAAAACATTGCTGTGGAAGCAATTCCTCGATCTTGCTGATCATGCTCTTATGGAAGCTTTTACCTTTTCATCAACAATATATTGAATTTTCTCTAAATCTTTGTTTCCCTCTTTCTAACTCTCTCTCTCTTTCTTTCTTCCTAACAGTCAATACTTATTTGTGGCATTTTCGCTTGAAAATTAGCCCGTATATTCATCCTTCTCACACTTACTTTATCTTGCGCTAAAGCTTAAATAATCCCTCATAATTTTGTTTTTCTTTTTAATTGCATTCGCTTAGAATTTAAAGAAGAAAAATATTCGGTATTTTATTTTTAGACTGAAAGTTTCTTTTCATATTTCTTTTCCATTTCTACACATTTGGTTACTTTTCTCTCTTTTCTTCCTTCGCGATCCGCAAAAAAAATTATATATCCGAACGTTTGATTTGTTTCAATGTGGTTAACAAAAAGGATTGTTAACATTGTTTTTTTTTTGTATTGTCTTTGCTTTGGTTGTTTTTTCGTATTTGTTGTCTCTTTCCAGTCAATTCCAACCTAAATAGAAACTCGATACTTATGCATTTTCCGAAGGCGTTAGATGTTTTCATGTCCAATTAAATAATTATTTATTTGTCATAAACTTCGTTTATGAAATCAAATTTTTGGGGTAATGAATATTTTGCCATTTCATTTTGCTTTTCCTAAATATTTTCAGATAGAGGTGATTATCTTGGCTTCCCCGGTTAGTTTTCAAAGAGGTTCTAATAAGAACCTCTATGTAACGAATCCTACCAGGGAATCCTCAAAGATATAAACGTTTTCAATATTGAAATAAGCGTTCGAACACTTGTGTGTGTCTAAATATTATTATTGCTGATTGAAAAAAGAATAATAATATTTGGATTTTTGTTATCAATTTGATGACAGCTAATTCGCAAGACCATTTATTTTTTATTCCACGCAATTTTATATCAATCTGAAACTATGAAAGCTATTTTGTATATATTCAAAATTTAAGCAAAAATTAGTTAAAACTTTGACGCATGCTTTAGCTGAAAATATACGGAGTAGCTTTTGTGGTTCAGTGTCATCTTGGTCCACCTTCGAACAAGTTGTACCTTTGAACAAGTGAAGGGCATAATTAAACCAAAGATTAATTTAAAAAGAACTAATTTCTCAAATCAAATTCTTTTCAGTTCTCGAGAAGATATTAATTTGTGACATTCATTGATCTCTTGAAATGTTTGTTTTTATAATTTTCATTAATAAATTAAACTAATCGTTTAATCATAAGCTTAGCTTCTTTTTAGGCTTAAGTTTAGCTTGCCACAAAAGCGTCTCACTCAACACACTATTCCGGCTTCTAGAAATGAAAAACGCAAAGCTGTTGCGCCTCTAAGTATACTATGATTAGAGCTTCTCTTTTTATGATGTCGCGGCTCAGATATTGCTCAGATTAAATTTCTCATTTTATTCTAATTTAGGGCTGAGAAAGAAAAATCGAAATTCCAAGCCGAAATTTATGAATATCTGAGTCAGATCGAATCCTTCAATAAGGAGAGAATTGTTTCCAGCAAACATATTGAAAGGTTGGAAATTTCGATTAGCGAATTGAATGTTAAAATTGAAGAATTGAATCGCACTGTAATCGACATTACGTCGCATAAGACTCGCCTCTCGCAAGAGAACATTGAATTGATCAAGGACGTCCAAGATCTGAAGTCGCAAGTGGACACCGTCTCATATTCAAGGAGCCAGGTCATCTCTCAATTGGAGGATGCACGCCGGCGTTTGGAAGATGAAGACCGTCGTCGATCAATGTTGGAGTCCTCTCTTCATCAGGTGGAGACTGAATTGGAATCGATTCGTCTTCAACTTGAAGAAGAGTCAGAAGCGCGCATCGACTTGGAACGTCAGCTGGTCAAGGCCAATGGTGATGCTGCTTCGTGGCAAAATAAATATACCGCCGAAGCAGCAGCACGTGCTGAAGAGTGCGAGGAATTACGTCGCAAGTATCAAGTGCGCATCACCGAGCTAGAAGAGCATATCGAGACTCTGATAGTGAAGATCAACAGTTTGGAAAAGCAGAAGACTCGTCTATCCAGCGAAGTAGAGGTTCTCATTATCGATTTGGAAAAATCAAATTATACATGCCGCGAACTGCAAAAGTCTGTCAACACTTTGGAGAAGCATAATGTCGAGATGAAGAGCCGTTTGGAGGAGACAATTATTTTGTACGAGAATAGCCAGCGCGACTTGAAGAACAAACAAGCCGATTTGCAACGCACCATCCATGAATACGAGAAACTTAAGGACGCGAATGGTCAATTAGCTCGTGAAAACAAGAAAATGGGCGGTAGGTGAAATAAATGCAATGATACGGTTTAAAAAATTAAATCGAAAATTTAATTTAATAAACAACGATTTTTATCCCATAGATGATCTCCACGAAGCCAAGAATGCTCTAAACGAAATGAATCGTCGCATGCATGAAATGGAATTGGAATTACGTCGTTTGGAGAACGAGCGTGACGAATTAGCTGCAGCCTATAAAGAGGCAGAAGCTGTAAGTAAAAGCCTTCTGTTCCTTTTTATAACGACATAATCTCAACGAGGTTTGCTTTTTCTGACACAGGGTCGCAAAGCTGAGGAGCAGCGCTCACAACGCTTGTCTTCCGAATACGGACAATACCGTCACGACGCGGAACGTCGTATTTCTGAAAAGGATGAAGAGATTGAAGCTATTCGGTAAGTTTAGACTTGTACTACAGTCCACACGATATGCTCGTATTGCTCAACGCGAAAGTATTAGACGTTATTTGACTTTAAACTAGTTGTCAAAATGCTATCAATGGTTGACACAATGTTGCAAACACCGAGCACATTTGTTAAAATATTCCTTTGACTTTTCAGCAATGAAGCCAAAAGTAGTTCTGTTTTGAGAAAATTTTCATTTTAATGATTAGAACGTCGGGCACTGTATTTCGTTTTCCTTTTGCGAGGCCGTAATCATTACGATTTCAACACACGGCAATACTAAAAACCATTAAATAAACGGAAGTAAATGAAGTCAATTAGGAAATAATTTTCTTCGGCCAATTTTATTTTGATCGGATGATTTGTTGTTCCACAGGGATGGCTAATGATCCTCTACTCCACTTTGTTTCCATGGTTGGAAATCTGAAACTCGAAAAGTATTTCTATTGCTTGACTTAATATAACAAGTGTATTCTTATGTAATGCTTATGAAATTTTATCAAATTATTTTTAAGGCAAGTGTCTTCAAAGGGGTTTTCTATAATTTTCAACGATTAAAAACATCTCTGATTAAATTGTCATTTCAAGGGCATTTAATTTATTTAGTCATTTCATTGCGATGATCAAGAAAACAATTCAAAATCAATTCGATTACCTTCGATCTTAATTTCTTTTCGCATCGATTGGATACCGATCGATTGGATTTTCATATAATGGATACGGAAGCACATTTTGTTGCGGAGATTTTTGCATTTAGTTCGATTTTAATAATTGTTCACTCTAGTCACAGTTTTTGAGAAAAAGTGTGAATATTGAACAAATATATTTTCGCCTAGATCGTATAGAATTATACCGTATTAATTGATTAATAAAAATTATAATAATAAACATAAATAATAAAACATAAATAATAGTAATCATAAAAAGCTTTTCTGTAAGCGCTTATCAATTTTAAATATCGAATAAATTAAATACTGAAATTCTTGAGTTAACAGCGTTTCGATATAACGAAGTTTCCAACGACGCTAACGAAATTATTGAGGAATAACCAAAAAAAAGGATCAACTGATACTTAAGTTTGCAGGAGTTAGTTTTTCAAAAGGTATTCGAACTTCATGGATGAACATGTTTGGCAATTTAGGTGAAAATATTGTAACAGAATCGCTTTTAGAGGTCTTAATGGTATCATAAAAGAGCTAAGCCAGAAAATAACACATTTCTTGATTAAGTCTTTTATTATAAAATTTAAATATTCAATTTTAATATTTACTAAATAATTAACATTTATTATTTTTTAATATTTCTTCATTATTTTTTGTGTTTATTAGCATTTCCATATTTTTAAATCAATATTAAATATTTAAAAAAGTATAATATTTTTGGGATGGATTAGCTTAAATTAATAGCTTAGTATGCTTAGGATTAATATTTTATCGTTTAAATTTACAAGCATATATTCGTTGAGATTAATGGTTTTTTAAGGAAAAAATAATCACAATAATTAAACAAAAATATAAAAATTAATGCTTATTAATTAAATTAATTAGAATTATGGTAAATTTGGCTTAGCGCGTGTGATCCATTTAAAACTTTCTTTTCATCTATTTATATTCAAGAATAATTGTTATAATAAAACCATTAAAAGTGAATGGACAATGCTATTTGTTCATTGATTTTTAATTGCTTGTTCCAAAAACTACGTAAGATAAAAAACATTTTTCGTCCAAATAAATATCCTCTTATAGGGATTTTTCTGCGTCCAAATAAAGATTTTCACCTAAAAAACGAATGTGTTCAAATATTGAATTTAAAATCTAGATAAAGTAGTCTGTAATAGGGTTACTTTTAGCGACCGAACAATTCATGACAATTGTTGTCCTCCGCGTTCAACCAACCAACACAATTGCAATCGGATTTCAAAGTCGCAAACTGAACGCAGTATTCATTGAGAGGCAACGTCTACGGCGACAGCAGTGTTAACAGCGGCAGCAGTGTTAACAGCGGCAGTATTAGCGACAGCGACAACAAAGCAGCTGATTAGTGATATCGTATAGAACAATTAAAATTTGATTTAAAGAATTTGTATCTTTGATTTTGTTCAAAAAGCTAAAGCAATTGTAAAAAAAGAGAAAAGAACATTTTTTGTAGCCCTCGCTCGCACTACACGAACTTAATATCACTAATACACACACACGCACACCCATACGCAAAACCCATAAATACACAAATTCGCTACAAGCCAATCGATACCTAAAACTTACGACAATATGGCCCTCACCTACCGCATGCGCCCTGGCCGCGTCCGCCATATGATGAATTCCACCTACGAGGACAATTACGGCTACACAATGAATTTCTATCAGCCAATGCTCGACTATTTGGATGCTAAGGCGAAATGTTTGCCGGTGAATCCACCGCACCTTCCCTGGACCTTCGAACGTGGCTTAAAGCTGTATCGCCCCTCGAACCCAGTCCGCAATTACAACAACGATGAGGTAGTACGTCTGTCGCGTGACTATGCCAATCGAGCTGATGAGATCTTGCTAGACTTTCGTGTACAAAAACGATCGCCATTCAGTGTGAAGAAGCTCGCCGACGCAGCGCGTGTTACCAAACATATAGAACCGGATTCGGTAGTCGAACGAACGCTCGAACGTCGTAAGAAACGTCAATTGGAACTCGAAGAAGCCATACGCAAGGATACGATCAACATTCTCCAGCGCATTAGAAGGATGGAGCTCGATAATGATTGCCACATGACGAAGGAATTTAAGCGTTCGCTACGCGGCAAATCGGCAACGGCTATAGCTCAGGCATTATTATCCGAATCTGAGCGAAATATTAAATCGTGCAAAAGGGAAGAAGAGGACCTTATCGCACAAACCATGATAAGGGCAAGCCGTGCTTGTAGTCGTGCTTGCAGCCGCGCACGTTCGGGCTCTCCGGAGGGCCAGATTACGGCTCACACCACGCATATTGAGTTCATGGATGACCGTATGGTCGATAAACTCGACCATCGCGTGTCCTCTTCGTTAGTGAACGTAAAACGCCAACTATCGGCGCTCAATCAGAAGACAGTGGAATTCTATGCGGACTCAAGGTGCAGTATAACTGATAAATGTTGGATCTGTCGCAAGGTCATGTACAATCATCCCAAACTGCATGATTACAGATATTTATACTATACTTATTAAATCGATCGGTATAGGAGGAATGGTGGGTAGGCGGGTGATGATAGAGCATGCTAAAGGCGGCTGATAGATGGTTACCAAATGGGTTTTAAGGATGTCCCTCAATTATTTTGATCATATAAAACACAAATGCACCTAACAACAAACACAAACTCATATCCACACACTGACAACAATGTTCTTTTTCATCCTTTTTTTATACGACGGTGCGTATGCGATGGGCTTTATCGAATATCGAGAAGTGTTTGGTTGCAAAACTGCGATCATTTTTTTATGATTTTTTAATAAAGTGCTAAACAAAGTGCTTGACGAAATAATTCGTTAAATCGTTGCATGCGAAGTTTTACTAAAACCTTATGAGGGAAGGAACCTTAAAATTATTAAAAACTATTAAAATCGAAGTGATAAATATCAACGATTTACATTTAATTAACACGGACTATTTCGGTTTCTAGATTTTAATTTGTGAAAAAATTAAATTTTGAAAATTTTTCTCTAACTGCAGGACCAGATTTTATTGAAAATATAAAACATTTAGTAATCAAGAAATTAATAATTTTAATTTTTTTTATCAATTTTTAAAATTTTCTTCAATTTTATATATTTTTAATTATTTTCTTTCTTACTTCATTTAACGTTTTAATACAACAAATTTAATATTTTGGCATCTGTCTCGAAAAGAAGAAATATTCTACTTCTTATGTTTCCCCAAAGAAATTCACTGAAAATGCGCACAGAATTAACTTCTGTGAAACTAGAAAATTTAGCACAAATTCGAATTTTAAAAATCATTATAAATAATTTCACTCAAGGTTCAATTATGGTAACGACCGATAAGGCATGCGTGGGCATTTATTTTAAGCACAGTAAAAGTACGAAGTACATTCGAGTCATTTGAATTTTGGTTCGTCAGTGAGGAAATTTAGGAAGGGGAGATCATGTGATCGAGGTAAAAGAAAAACAAAAAAGAAGCTTTCGTGTTCCTCGAGACAATATAAAGAAACATTTTAAAAATCGACAAAAAACAAAAAAAATATTGCGCGGAATACAATTCATTGGGTGGTATATCGTATATCGCATTTCCTTGGGAATGTGTATGTATGTGTTGGTGGCGCGTGGTAGAGTGTAGGGTGACAATTAGAAAAATTACGATCCGTACTAATATTCCCCGATTCGATGTTTTGTTCGCATCGACAAAGATTTCCTTGCATTTTTTGTCCTTCGAATTCATAAAACGAAAATACAGAAAAAATGTTTGTCGAAGCAAAACAGAAATTAACTAAAATTAATACAAATAAATAAGTTTAATTATCTTCGAAGAAAAAGTTCTCTATATGCTGCCAATCGTAAATGAACTTTTGCTTGGCGTAATCTTGCGTGAAGAATGTTTATTTATGGTCACCGCGATAGCAGGCACTATTTCTTAGATTAAGTAACGATTCGAAGCAATTGCGAAAAATTCTATTGTACGAAATTCGTATGCTTCTAATTGTTTCACAAACGACGACACGGAAAACTAGCAAAAGATATTTGTCTGATTTATTTTTATATTTGCTTTCATCTTTTCTGCTTGGCAATCAGATCCTCTTCAGGTCAAATTGGAGCAGGTCGCACATTGTTCGTGAAAGAAAAGCTGCAACTCTTTATGAATGAAAGTTTTTTGTCATTACCATGACCCAAATTATAATTTCGGTTTTAGACCTCGAGACCCCTAGATAGAGAGAGCATCCAATAAAAACAGTATTGTGTATTCTGCAATTGAAACTAGAAGAATTTCTAGGTCATTTCTGTTGATTTACTATTCACAATTTTTTATTTGCACTAAAATTATTTAAAAAATTAATTTTTCTTAAGGAGGCTTAACTTCTCCGAAGATTATTAATTGAAGGAAATTGTCACAAAACTTTTCTTTACTTTATTAATTGAAGGAAATTGTCACAAAACTTTATTTCTTACGCAAGTACTTAACAAATTGAGGTTACCTCAAAAATAAAAAATTTAAATGATTAGACCGTAATAATCAAAGTCAACAGGATACAATAATCAGATTCCGTAGAATGGGTTAGAGGCGATTTCATATAAACAGATTTATATGAATTTCCATTTTTCAAACAACTAGTCCATCGAGATAACCAATTGACTAATGAGTCGATAGTTTGAATGACTAGAAGATGTCAATATAATAATAAGTATATATGCATCTACAAACAATAAAATACATACAAGCACTTAGTTTTTACCAATGCTTAAAATAGCACCCAGAAATAAATTCCACGGTTATCGATTAAACAGATTTATATATAGAGCAATTCTTTATATTTATAGTTTTTCATCAATTTAATTCGAATCCACTAGTTTTTGTCATTAATTTGCAAGCAAGACAAAAACTTACATAAATAAGAACACACTGAATGAGTTTTTGTTTTAGTTAATCTTTTATTTACAATAGTTTATGATTTTTATATATCTTCTGCAGTATATATAGAATGACATAGACATAGCAGGTTTATAAGCGTATATACGAGACACATTCAAGGCACTCTCTGGGTGTCGCGGTAATTTATTATATTTATCAGATATAGATAGCTTGACTAAATTCTTCATTAGTTTCACTACCTGTGCGAACACTTCGAATATGAGAAAACAACCAATTAAGCTCAAGGAAGCTAAAGAGCGTAATGGATATGATCCATGTAAGTTTGGTCCGCTGGTACTGTAGATATTAAAGAAAATGTCAAGAAGCTTATAGAGCAGGATAATAATTATCATGTAAACTATAATCCAATACTACAATGACCTTCTAAAGTTATTGAAACTTGTGAGTCATGAATGTCGACGGCGCTTCAGAAGAAACGAGCGAGTCAATTTATATTACGGAGTAGTTTTCGAGATATATGATGGAGATCATATCAAACATGTTCAAACAAATTTTTACGGGAGACCATAATTACCGTGTTTTCAGAGAAAGGAGACATTTACTTATTTATCTGCAGGATGCTCAAATGCTGAGTAAGAAATGCATTAGTGATATATATATCAAAAGTACGTAAAAAAATATCGAAGCAATATTAATCACGTAGCATTTTTCTTATGCAATTACCGAGAATAAACTGAACGCCCACTCTACAATATTGTCTATTTTATTTGAATTTATATGACCCAGCATTAGTCACCAAATTAGTCACCATAAACTACTTTTAATTCCTTACTATAAAGGTCGAATTGTAATATCTTTTAGGAATATTAAGTAAATTAGGAACGAAAATTTTCAAAAACAAAAAACCAAATGTGTTGTAAATAATAATAATAAAAGCGAAATGAAGTTAGTATAATGAAAATTGCTATGACCCGCTATGACACACCTCTGACACCTAGAATGAAAGTTACATAAGGTTTCTCTTACTAATTTGTATCCTAAACATAAAATACAATAAAATACGATACCAAACAATTTTGATTCTCGGAAGGTTTGTTCATGTGTCCCTGAGTTCTTTAACGCTATTGGCAATCGTGTTTTCTTGATCAGATTCATATTGAAGAAAAATTTTGCCAAGCCCCTAACTTCTGTCCTACTTTTGGTTTCGATTGGTTGGAACTATGTCAGTTCTGCTGAAATTCGATTAAAGATGCATTTCGTGATATGAAACTTCGGAGAAAATTATGTCGATCTATTCATATAAATATTAATATAATTCAGCATTCATTTTTCGTTAAACAAATTATGAATTTGTTGGTATAAACTCCATGAATGTGAGTCTCCTAGAGGCAATCGGCTTGATTTTCACACACAAATAAACACAATAGACGAGCATTTAAATACCTTGAGAACTCTAAATACTCTTATATTTCATACTTCTTTAAAAGCATCAATATTAAATCTTTATAAATCCTCATCGAAAACAAAACAAAATTAGCAAGCAAACCTCTATCGAGATCGAGCAATTGAGCGCTCGTGTCGTAGAAGCCGAGACGCGTTTGAAGACTGAGGTTCAACGCATTAAGAAGAAGTTGCAGATCCAGATCACCGAACTGGAGATGTCCTTGGATGTGGCCAATAAGACCAATATTGATTTGCAAAAGGTCATCAAAAAGCAGTCTTTGCAATTGACCGAAATCCAAACTCATTACGAAGACATCCAGCGTCAATTACAGCAGACATTGGATCAATATGCTGTCGCTCAGCGTCGTCTAGGTTCACTTAACGGAGAGTTGGAAGAAGTACGCTCGCAACTGGAAAGCACCAATAGAGCCAAGCGTACTGTTGAATTGCAATACGAAGAGGCTCAGACTCGTATCAATGAACTGAGCTCAGTCAACGTCAATTTGGTCTCTATTAAAACCAAGCTAGAGCAAGAACTTACCGTGGTAACTTCTGACTATGAAGAGGTCACCAAGGAATTACGAATTAGCGATGAACGTTACCAGAAGGTTTCGGTACGTATGAATCAGCCATACATCCATGAAGGACATCTAATAATTCATTGTTTCGAAATAATATCAGGTCGAGCTTAAGCATACTATGGAACAAATCCATGAGGAACAAGAGCGCATTGTGAAGTTGGAGACCATTAAGAAGTCCTTGGAAGTTGAAGTCAAGGTACGAAATATAAAATAAATCCGAAACCAAAAACACAAAATTTTTTCTAAATGAAATGGTTTTTAATTTTTTGGCTCTGTTTCAGAATCTATCCATCCGTCTCGAAGAGGTCGAATTGAATGCTGTTGCCGGTAGCAAACGCATTATCAGTAAACTAGAGGCCCGCATACGCGATTTGGAATTGGAACTCGAAGAAGAAAAGAGGAGACACGCCGAGACCATTAAGATCTTGAGGAAGAAGGAGCGCACCGTGAAAGAAGTTATGGTACAATGCGAAGAGGATCAAAAGAATATAATTCTGTTGCAAGAAGCTCTCGATAAATCCGTAGCCAAGGTCAATATGTACAAGCGTCAATTGTCCGAACACGTAAGCTACGGAAATCGATAATTACATTGTTTACGGTGATAACAATTACTTCCATAGGAGGGTATGTCTCAACAATCAGTGACCCGCGTTCGACGTTTCCAACGTGAACTTGAGGCTGCCGAAGATCGCGCCGAATGCGCCGAGACCAACTTGAATATGATTCGCGCTAAGCATCGTACATTTGTCACCACTTCCACAGTCCCCGGCTCTCAAGTCTATATCCAAGAAACAACAAGAACGATCACCGAATAAAAACGAATCGTAAACTAAAATAAAACATTTCAAATTTCAAAATTTTATCAAAATCATCGAATTTAGAATTCGATAAAATAGCAAGACATTTCAAATTGGATTTGGGAAACCGATCGATATCATTAAACCGAATAAATTGAGTATATAATTATAATCACCGGATGATCTTGTTTAATAAAGTTCGTGTATTTTAAGCCAAAAAAAGAGCAACAAATAAATAAAAATTAAATTAACTTAGCTTTTGGTTTAAACTAAAATTTAATCAAACCTTTAAAATATTTCATCAAACTAACGAGAAGAGAGAAACAGAGGGCCGGAGAGAAAGAGAGAGAGAGATAGTCAACCAAAGCAAATCGGCGCAACAAAAGAAAGGGAGACATAAAACGAACCAATAGCCAAGAATGTTGCCGCAATGAGAAAAAAGCAATTTTTATTTATTTATGTACGCCATTTTACAAATTGTTAAACATTTCTTTATTATACGATATATTGAAATAAAATTTTTTTTAAACCTCATTCAATTTTTATAAAAATTTCGGCGATTTAAAGAAGCCGAAATCAATATAAATATATAATAAAGGTTTAAGATTAAGAATCCTCCTTATTACTCGAACTCCAAGTTTGACTAATCAAATAATTTAATGGATTTATATAACCATCAATTACGTACTCTTTTTATTTTAGGTTAGTTTTATAACCCGAATTTCACATACACAAATACATAATAATAAATACAGACAAATAAGTGTTCATTATTAAATTCGAATATTCTTACTTTTCAGATTATTTTCAAATCATTACATCCGATTTATGTAATAAACTTTAAACAAGCTGAAAATAATTGAACGATTTCCATTTAGAAGTGTCAAAGTTACGAATACGCTCGAACTTCACACACTTCCGCCAACGAATAATTTAAGCTTTATTTACGTATCCAAACTCTGGTTTTACACACATTCGTGCAACACATTTGCATACATGCATAAATGTATTTATTACTTTAATATATGCCGTTTACGCCATCAACGATAATATGCTTTTCAAGCCAATTAGGAAAAATTCAATGATATTAATTGATGTAATTCTCACTCAGATCACCTAAACAACTATAAATAAACAACTAAGTAATCATACTTACGAGAAGTATTAATTCATTATCGGTGATAGAGAAACTTAACGAATGCTCTAATGCAGACATTATCACATTATTACAATGAAACTACTAAAAGACTCCTAAATTTTTTAAATTTATTTTGAAAAACCAAATTAGTAAATAATTCCCCTAACAGCTTATTTTTTAATTAATAAAAATTAATTCGATTTCAAATTTAAAGAGCATTTGGGCTATCGCTCCGATTTGTCTTCTTTATTTAGTGACCTTTCAATTTTTTGTAGTTTCTCTAACAGATCGAAACAACGTCGAGATAAGGATTCTAACGTTTCATCTTTATCCTGTTCAACTGACTTTTTCGATTTTAACGTTTCCAAATACATCCGTTTATAAATTTCAGCCAGATTTTTAGGATCCTTGCTATTGAGAAGCAATTTAATCAGTGTTTTCAAAGCGTTTTGCAGACGACTTTCAAAAAGTAACATATGTTTTAGTAGGTCTATTGACTGATTGGAACCGCAACTCGCATCGATAGAAGACGGAGCGTAATCAAACATAGACCTTGATTGAAGGCAAATATTGAGACCTAATTGCAAATGCTTTACTTTTCTAGTATTATTCGTGGTGACTGAAATGAAATGTAGAATTTTTTAAAACATTAAAAAACTTTACAAAAATTTAAACTAAAAAAATTTTACTTTCTGCTAAAAACTCCTGCAAGGATATGCGTTCCAACTGCACTACGAGGTAATCACTTGCCTCTTTCAAACTGTCCAGAATATTGGCAGCTTTTTCATAATGAAGTTTACACAACTGTAGAGTTGTCTTCGGTAAAGTGGCACCATCTGAATGATTATTACGCAGTTGACTATAGTGCAAGGATGCAATTCTGTAAAAATATTCATTGATTATAAAATTTGTTAAGCATTGGAATGAAGTAATTGATTTGCTTAACCTCCTATGTATCAAGCCAGAACGATATGTGTAAAGAATTTGACGTGATCCCGGATGCTCAACATCACATAGTTTCAGTGAGGTGTGCAGAAATTCCAAAACCTCCTTTTCTAATGAACTGGGAACCTGAGAATTCGATTCATTTAATTCTAACTTATTTCCAACACAGGAAGAAATAAAAAACCAAATTTAAAATATATGCATAATTATGCTATTACCTCTGTATTGTAACTGAAGTCTTGTAAAAGCTTGGCCAGATTGAATGTCGCTGTCGACAATTCCCAGTTGACCAAGTCCCATAACTCTGGATTCCTTTTACGAGACCCCAAAACACTTTTAGCCTTTTCATAATAAGCGAATGCTTCGTTGTAAAACTTCTTCTTATTTTGTGTGAAGTCTACACTGTAATTATAAATCAAAGTCAAATTAAAAATATTTTCCATCTCAATCCTTACTTTTCTCTTTACTTTTCCTCAGGAAGAGCCAAGTGCGCGCGAAAACGCATAAATCGTCCCATATTGCAGTATAAAAATGCAAGATTTACATTATCCTGTGCATCAGAGAAAATGGCTATACCTCGCATCAATGAATCATATGATTTCATGGCTAGAGTCACATATATTGGTTCACTTTTGCAAGCATTTTCCTGATCAGTAGTAGTTTCTATGCCGTTATTATCGTTTTGTGACCTATCAGCATCATCTTCCACAGCTGCTAGTGCTTTTTCTTGTTCCTCTATTCAGAAAAATTTTATTTTTCATTCAAAAATTCGAAACGATGTGCTTTCTACTCACCTTGTGACCAAAACATATACTTTACGCCAAGCTCATTAAGCACGTTCCCCAAACGTCGAAGTAGTTCAATTCGAGCTTCTTCATCTAGGGGTAAAATCTCACTACATAATTTCAGTGAAACCTCATAACATTTACAACTGGAGACCATTAAATGTTCGATATTCTTAGAAGGCTCAATGAGATTGTCCGTATCAGCTTTAAAAGACAAGCAATAAAAATAAATATTTAATTATATTTAATGTTGATTCAACCTTCATTTAGGTCCTTCCCAAGCTCCTGATTAATAATTATTTCAGCTGCTTTGTTTTCATTATAATCTTTTATGTATTCATCTATGTTCTGCCAATTCAAGACCATCTGGAAGAAGCAATCTCCCGCACGTGCCAAAAGACGGCTCATTTGAGACTTCACCGTTGTCATGTACTTTGACACCACTTGTTGACATCGAATGGCCATATGTATTGCTTTTAAACACGCGCCCAATTTTCGTTCGACATAATTGAGCTCTGCCCAAGTGGTGTACGTTAAGCACGCCTTCTCAAGCAACAAAAGTTTAAGATGTACATCCCAAGATCCAAACAGCTTCGTGTTTAAATTAATCGCCACTTCTTTTGAGCCGGTTTCAATATTAGGATTTTCGTACTTATTACACTGTGTTATCTCCTGAATTTTGTAATTCTTTAAATTCTGCTTCTTAGTTTTTCTCTCTTGGGTGGGCAACTTTACATCTTCCTTATCTTCTGTATTTGGTTGTGGCTGGGCTACATCTACGTCCCGATTCGATCGCCGGCCATTTAAATCTTTGTAGGGCAATGGAATCGGTTTAAAAGGTTTAGCCATGTTTGGATGTTGTTCTTCATGGAGTATACGTTGTTTCTCTTCGTCTTTGATTCGATCTTCACAGTCTTTAATAAATTTCTCTTCGTTTTTATTGAAGAACTGAAGACACGATATGCCTTCACTAATATGCTCGAGTGATATACGACAACGTTCTTCGGTAGTGGCTTGTAATGGAGAGGGTGGACGGGAACCTCGCCTTCTTTGCTTGGTATTTTGATCCAATTTGAACTCCAAGTTGTTACAAATATTCTTTACTGAGAAATTATCGCAACTTTGACTAAAACTTTTTCCCAAATTATTAGTGTCGAAATCATCTTCACTCTCACTACCGTCCAAATCGTCGTCATCATATACTGATGGCGTATCAGAATCAAGATCAGAATTGTCAAATTTTGGATCTTTTGGATCAATGCCAGCGGGTATATGTAAATCAGAAAGTATATAGTGTGAAGAGGTCACTATTTGGGGATATTTTTCTTTTGAGAGAAGTTTAATACAGTTGCCCAGCAGTGCTTTTATATTGCCCGCGGTCTTGGGAGTCACGCGTGTTGCATTACTTTTCATATTTCGCGCTACGCTATAAAGCAGCATGGCAACAGGTACCGTAAAAGGATTATCTTTCTTATCATCACAAGTAGTCTGATCCTCGCATACAGTCGTCAGATCATACAACTTAACGACATCATCATTTCGTCTTTTAAATAACCAATAGGTGTGCCCTGATTTGGTGGCATTTGCTTTCAGGAATGACAAAATATTTTGTGCCACATTACGTACTACTTGCGGCGAAAACTGAGAGTCTTCGAGATAGGGTAAATCCTCTGTTTTTATTATTTCATATTTCTGAACAATTCCATCGAGATGATAACACATTACAACTTCAGGAACGTTGCACATGAGATTATCCAACCAATAATCTATACCTGTTAGTACATTAATTGGTTTGGCCATATCGCGTAATCGCAAACTAATACAGGGTCGATTTGGACCACCAAAAATCGGCATATCCGTACCAATTAGCATACGTATGTCTTCAAAGGTCCAAACGACGTTTCGATTAAAAACATGACTTGATTTTGGATCGGGCACTTTTTCATCGATTTTTGGTTCCGGGAGTAAAGGGCCTGCGATAGGTAACGGCCGTTTGCTTATCAGCGATTCACGTTCGCTTTTCGGTGACTCTGTAGAAGACTGTTTAAGACTATGATACAGGAATTTCGAAAGCAAATTTTTCGTTTGAATAGCTTC
Organism: Physocephala rufipes; assembly: GCA_963966595.1. Lineage (NCBI taxonomy): Eukaryota > Metazoa > Arthropoda > Insecta > Diptera > Conopidae > Physocephala > Physocephala rufipes. The sequence continues at coordinate 26,017,159 of OZ016503.1, forward strand.
ACGTGATTTATCTTTCAGACAAAAATTCTGATCTTTACCACCATAAGACAAAATTTGCTCAACTATAAAAGTACGTAGCCATTTCCAATCATCATCCGCTTTGCGTAATAAATACTTTTGTATGTCGAACTCGTCCAGTAACAAAGTGTTGCCAACCTTATGGACAATCATGCTTATTGCGCCCTTGGACGTATACGGTAGTTTGAGCAGCTTCTTAATATTTTCTGCATCGGATACAACATCAACGTCACCAACGCAATCAGGAAACATATGCGCCATTCGAAAACTAGCGACAGAATTCCATTGGTATTCTTTCGATAACCGTTTAAAATGCAAATGTATTTACCTCTCAAATCCAGACGATTGATAGATTGCTTGATGCAGACCATGAGTGCTTTCAGTAGTAGTGAGCCAATTGGATGGTGGTAAATTAAGATTTGTGTTACATTCCAATCTGTTGAATTTCACAGGCACCTGAAACGCTGAATATTTAACCACCGCTTGTGATCTGACAGTTTCCACTAATGCATGAGGTTCGACATTTTGGCATGTTTCGATCTAATACAAGGTATATTCTTTATTCATATGTTGCTATCGCAATCCCCGATCACTTACCTCGTCGTTTCCATGAACCATGTTAAAGCTTATTAATGCTTAATAACAGTTCAATTATGTATTATTTAAATTATGGTAATCATGTCAATTTAGCACGGTAAAGGACTAAAATTAAACTCCTATCCTCAATATTAATCAGATTCCTCTAACGGATTATGGAAACCTTAACATATCCAAACAGTAACGTGAACAGCTGTTTCCTGGCGGCCTAATTGACAATATTTCTTGGCGAAACAGAATGCTTCAGAGTAAATTTAAAAACAGACTAGAATGTGCCAATAATTGACTAAGCGAACTTGACGATACCTGTTGCGCCAAGACAATTTTATGAAAAGCGAGTGTTCACAATTGGATAAAGCCTATGTTCTATTTTTTATGTTTATTATTCAATTATTACCTCATATTAAATCTCGAAAAGAGGCAAAGATACATCAACCAATCTTATATCACTCCCACAAACCTAGAAACAAACCGAGCTGTGATTTAATTAGCAGATGTGATTCAGAAATGAAACAATGAATGAATGAATGAATGAAATCTACAGTAAGTACCACATTGAGAATTCACAAATAATAAATTTGTTCGCAAAAATTTCACAAACTTAAAATAGGAACTAAAAACAAAAGTCCATTTACAGGATTTTATTTTAAGATATATAGATTTTATTGACGAAATCATCTTTATGGAGTCATAATTTCTTTATCGAATATTAAATTAAAAGTTTATAGAAGCCGGTAATAACCTTTCTTTTGTCGGGTCTAAGCGGTTTGATAATTTTTGTATAATATCTAAGCATATAGCCACATAAATGAGCGCGGATAGTTATCCACGTTTACTAAATAAGCGGCGATAGGACATAATGAAGCTTGTATAACCTATTCCCGAAACTCTTGATAACAGCGTTCAACTAATATGTGGGCGGGTTATATAAATATATTATATATTTATATTTAAATTATTATATTTACTATCTATCCCGTCGTGGTAACTATGCACGGACGTATCAGTTGTCCTGTTGCACCCATTTTCAATACCAACCAGCATATGAAGTCATAGAAATTTCGTCCCAAATTTCATGATGATATCTTTATTTTTTATTTTGTAATCGTGCTATTTGCCCATAGAGAGCGTGTAACGCCCATTTTTGGAAAACAGTTCCACCTGAGTTGCTAGACACAGGAACATAAATTTACTATTGGATACACAACTCAATTTGAGATTGATGTATAAATACGAATTAATAAATATTCGCTACAGACAGTAGCCGTGGCAGTTGTTCGGTTCCACCCATTTATAACACCAACCAGTCTATCCTAACAGCAAGTTTTCGCACCAAATTCAAATTCATGATTATATCTTTATTCGTTCTCGTGTAATCGTGATTTCTACAGACAGGCAGACAGACAGACACAGACAGACGGACTAAATCAACTCAGGAGAGTTTATTCTGAGCCCGAGTATACTTTTCTATACTTATTGTAGCTCCTTTACTGATTAAGAGATAGGACATTCGTCTCTGTAAATCAGAAATTCGTTGTAATGGCCATTTTTTATAGTCTGTTGAATTCACGGACACAATGTGTGAGAACTATTCCTATGTTATTATTGTTTACTGTACGTTTGCAACGAGTATAACGCCATATTTTTCATCAAGCATGTTGAAAACATGTGGACCAGCTTCTGTTTCTATATCACCAACCGTAAAAGTAGTAGGCTTTATCTTAAGGTCAGTGGAGAGCTACGGGAATGGACTATCCCCAACATCAATATGAAATATATAATTCTTAAAATCTTAAAGGAAATTACAGACATATATAATTAATTTTTAATACCAAGACACCACCAAATTTAGTACAGTGGCAAATACCAGAGCATCATTTATATCGGAGAAGAAATACATGGTTCGGTTTTGCGTTTGTTATAATGAAATAACCTTTAATTGTATTAATTTTGGCTTTTTGTATACTGAATCATATTAATTCATTTATGAAATGATTAAAAAATTAAAAGTAATATTTTTTATGTTCAATGAATTCATACAAATTTTCTATCACTTTTCACTGACAACTTCCTCAGAAATGATCCCTATTCAAAAACTCACATGCGAGTTCCGTCAGCGTGGCTTGAGTCCCTTGATATTTACTGGGGACACCAAACAGCGGGTTGTTGTATCGACAGATAATAATATTATGACTTCGATCGTATACATTTGTATTGTATTTACAAAAGAACATTATTAATTTTGCGGAAGGTTTGTTTGATCGATATTGATGGTAGAATTGCAAATCGTAAACTATATTATTTTGGCTTGCATTTTTTGACAAAACCTAAATATATTATATATTACTGCCACGCTTTCTTCTATTTTGTTCTACAAATTTCGATTCCTTGTACATTGAAATAATTTGTATACAAATGTTTGCAATTGAAATAAAACGAATCAACAAGATTATAGTTACTCGTCCTTTGTAAGCGATGTATGTTTAAAGTATGTTTAAAGTTGTAAAATTCCTAAACTGTTTACGAGATTAGGGCAGTCTATAAGGTTGGTATAAACTAAAGCGAAGTGATAACACAGGAAATTATTGCTAAAGCAAACGAACCAAACATTTGAGGTTCCAAAATCTCAAATATTTATCAATGGTAACGGAGAAATAATAAGCGTAATATAAGTAAATGTGTACAAATATTGCACCAATACACGCAAGAGAATTTGATTATGTTCAAACACAAATGTATATTTCGATACAGTGGCAACCCTCGCAAAATTGATAAACACACGAAACAAAGTTCGGATATCTATCCCCCTTTTTACAAAATTTCTCCTGATTAGCCAAGTTCGTGCAAAGGTAGCATAATCAGCCCATAATTATTTGTGCTGTGAGGTGAACTTGGTAGCAGATTCGTTGTTATTTCTAAATCAAAGAATTTCTTTTGCTGGGTTATTAAAATGGAGGTACATTTATTTTTATATGATTTCTTCGGCAATATATAAAAAATCTTTTAAGATTGAAGTAGTTAACGCAAAGACATCCAAGTCCTTCGGAAAGGTTTATGTTTCTCCGGACACATTCATTGGGGATCTACCTGCATTTATTCATAATCAATTACATTCTACTCCACGCCCGGAACGCCAATCGTTGCGCTTGGATGCACGAGGGAAATCATTGAAAGACTCGGAAACCTTAGAATCGCTTAAGATTAAGAATGGAGACAAAATATTTATCAAGGATTTGGGACCACAGATCGGTTGGAAAACAGTATTCCTTGCCGAATATGCTGGTCCTCTTTTTGTGTACCTTGTGTTTTATACTCGGCCTTACATCATCTATGGAAGTTCTGCAGAAACGCCGATGTCTCTAACCGCACAGTAAGTTTAAATTATTTATACATGTATAATTTTTTGCATATGACTGCAAATGGACTCTACCAGCGAGTCGGTGTCAATAAACTTGACCTTTTGGTGTGACTTGTGTTGAGTCCGCAATCATACTATTGAAAAATTACATTTGAATATTGCCGTGCATGGATATATAAAACTTGTATATATTTTAGCATTGCAGCTGGTTGCTATACCGTACACTATGTGAAACGTTTACTGGAAACGATATTTGTGCATCGATTTTCACATTCGACAATGCCCATTCGAAACCTTTTTAAAAATTGTTCCTACTACTGGGGTTTCACTGCTTACGTCGCGTACCATGTAAATCATCCACTTTTCACTACTCCATGTCTATGCCAGGTTTGGGCTTCACTGGCCGCATTTACGGTATTTTCTTTCTTTTGCAAACTTATTCAAATAACAGTAATCAAACTTTTTTCTCATTTTTCAGTTCTGCGAAATTGGAAACTTGTCGATACATATTGCTTTACGTAATTTACGTCCACCTGGTACCAAGGTGCGACGAATACCGGTTGCTTATGGAAACCCATTTACAAAACTTTTCAAGTAAACTTTCACAGCGTTTACTTAATACGATTTTTATACGCTTCATATTTTTTCCCTTTCTCAGTTTCGTTTCCTGTCCGAACTATACTTACGAGATTGGGTCTTGGATTTCATTTTCATTGATGACATCATGTTTGCCGGCTATGCTCTTTGCTATCGCCGGGGCTTTTCAAATGACAATATGGGCTTTGGGCAAGCATCGAAACTATAAGAAAGAGTTTAAAGACTATCCAAGAAATCGCCGAGCTATTTTTCCATTCATCCTTTAATTATTCATAAATTTGTTATTTTTTGAACTGACGTAGGATCGAATCGAAATTATTTCGATTCTCATGGATTTATTGAGTTTTTAAAGGGATGAAAAGCATATTCCTTTCTTGTTTAGCCTTTGTAATTATAAGAATAGCGGTACCAATTTAATTTATCAAAAAAGGCCACAAGAATCAATGGGAAATGTCAAGATTTTTTTTGCAAGGGGTTGAGGAAAGTTCTAATATTTTGATTGTTTGAAACATAGGCTTATAATAGAATACCTATAGTATATGGGAGTATTTTGCAAAGCATTTTTCACACATTACTCGTGTTTATGATGGAAAGTGCAATCTGTACACTTAGTTAAATCATATGGTGCATTATGTTGGTTATCAAAACTAATAAATTTCGAATCACATCTTAGTGAACGATTGGGTATAGTATGATGGTCTTTTCTTAATTATGGGTCATTTAATGAAACATTTTCGTAATGGAATTTGGCAATAAACAATGTCATATTGTGCACATGACATTCCGTTTGTTTTAGATTTTATATAATTTCTGATAATTCTATTTTATTATGTTAATCGTTTTGCATTAGCTGTATTCCCGTTGTCTGTGATCCTGTTCCTATATTGGTTTTTATATGTAAAACAACAACAAATTAGATCCACCAAAATTTCTGATTCTAATTAAATCCAAAGTGATACTACTTCATACAAAAACTATCCTCTGAACCACCCTCTAAATGTAACTTCTCATTTTACTGCATGGACGTTCTTTGCATATGTTTATGTTTGCCAGTTGATCAAAATCAGATCCGTCAACTGACAATATAATTTTGACCGTGGATTTTGTGAATACGACGTTTCCTAAATTGTGACATTTGGGACGGTCGTTTTAGCTCACCAGAAGACTGAATAAGGGTATCTGTTATCCTGCTCCAAACGTTAATATAAAGGTTCTATTTCATACAAAGCCCGATTTTTTTTGAATTATTTGTGTTATTGAAAATGAATCATTTTGAGGAACTGAGTGCTTTAGATCCCCGTAATACGATATATGTTGGCTCCAGGATCGAAACACCCACACCTCATAAAGTGGCGGTGTTAATACTGGTTCAGCAATACCTAAAGGTAATATGAGCTTGGCCGGTCTGATATAGTTAATCAAATATACCCTCAGGCGAAACAAGCAGCAGTTGATTCGGGCGTAGGATATCCGGCGCAATCTCGACAACGCTTTTGTATGTTGCTGCTAAAGTTAATACAGTATCCCGATATGACTTACAAAGATCTACATAATTTGCTTACCTCCGTTAAATACAGAATTGACACGGGACATATGGAAGGTTTCGAAAAAGCCATGACTGAATTAACGTCAAAGGGAATAGAGAGCTTGTTTGATTTTGCAGAGATGGAAAATATTGAAAAAATGCTTTCAGAAGCGATTGGTGTGAGCCAGTTCAGCATCGTTGGTTTATACATACGAAGAGTGGGCGTTATATTAGAGCACATGTCATTTCCAGAAATTATGGCTTTATACAAGAATATTTGTTTATACTTTGAAAAAGGTATGCATTGGTAAAAACTGAAGTTTTTGATTAAACGAAGGAATTCTTTTCTAGGTGCACGAAATCCTGCGTCAGCCGCAAATAAAACTTTATCTTCTTCGGCCAATGCAGAATGCAGGGTTCTTAGGCAGATTCCTCGGGTAGGCACACCTGACATTGACATGATTCAAGAAACTATTGATGATAAAGAAGACTGTACCGAGAGAAATAATATAGAAGAGTCGGTGATGGACACAGATACTGTCCATCTAGATCGTAATCTGCACAGCAAATGGTCTGCAAAACAGGCCGATTTATTTGTAACGCAGCAGTGTAATTTACTCGAATATAACGAGCTTCGCGCTTTGTCTCCCATCGAATTACATACCAAATTGAATGAAATCATTCAAGATAACCCGCTCCATTCACAAGCGTATTTTTTGAGTTATATGAATTACTTGCGCTTGCGCGACTTCTTCGGTGCTATGGATGCTCTGCATCGATCCTTCGACCGTAGTCCCATGCAAATGATGACTCACTACGAGCAAAAGGTTTTTAATTTCAATACAAAATCAAAGCGTTTTTAAATCAGTTCTCTCTTTAGGGCTTTCAATACTTCAGTGTCAATCTGGCAATACTTCACGCTAGTTTTAATCATCGCAAGGAAGCCTTTGAAGCCTTACGCGAGTGTATTATGCTAGCGCAAGAATGTGGTGACAAACGCTGTTTAGATCTCGCTAACTCCTGGTATTGCCTTCTTAACAGTAATAAGATTGACCCCTTCGAAAAAAGCTTGCCGGATATCCACGATCCAGGGCTTATACAGTCACTCTCACTTGCCATCCAATTTGTGGTGAAATTCGGCGCTCAGTGTGGCTTCCTACCAACCGATCTCTTTGAGTTATTGATTAAGAGTGACGAACTAAATTGCAAGAACTCTATTTTAGAGCACTTTTCCGACTCTTTGGCTTTGCGATCGGCATTGTGGTGTTTGTACGGTCGCTACGAGCAGTCATCCTTATACGCTCAACTACTATTAAAACTGAAAAAGACATGGGTTTTCGGTGACGTAGGCAATTCCGAGAGTGTCTGCAAGGTGATCTGCAACTTGGCATTATGGCTTAGCATTCAGGGGGAATTGACGATGAGTGCTGCGGTACTGCAGCACGCACGTGAACGTTACACTCGCCATCCTTTTGCAAACAACTGGATGATTTGTCAATGTCACATTACAATTCAACAAGCAATTTATCGTTGTCGATGGCAGGAGGCTTTAAAGGCTTGTTGTCAACTTTATGTGCTGGATAGGAATGCTGGCATCCTGCAGCGTGCTACCGTGTATGTTGCCAAGCGATATCTGCACACTGCTCGTCGCATGATTAACAAATTATTGCAAATCAAGAATATCGATTGCTTGACGCAAGTACGTGCTCTCATTCTAAAAGCATGCACAATGATATCACCGAGCAATGTCACATCCGAAGCTATTGATTCACTGCTGAAGGCTTCCACATTGGCTCTGTCATCATATATGGAGTATGAACATGCAATCATTGACATGATATTTGCCCATGTACTGCTTTATATGCACATGCCCCAGAAAGCACTGCAATCAATAAAAAATGGCATGGAAAAAATTCTCACTAATGGAAGTATTTACGATCGGGCACGTGTAGATTTTATATATGCGCGTTGTTTGGTGGCCACCGCAAAGAATGTCGATCAAAAAAGGAAAACTCTTTTGGAATCATTAGAGCTGTTAACGCGTGCAGAAAAATATTTTAAGAAAATTGAGGCACATGCAAAAGTTTTAGATGTTTATATTTATTTGGCACAAACATTTGATGAGTTGTGCATGCGTGAAGAGCGCAATAAATACGCTTGCAAGTTTAAACATTATCATTCCGAGTACCAAACACCTAAAGAATATTTGAATATGATACTATAAATAAAGAATCGCAGACTGTTATGATAAGAAATAATTAAAATGTGTTTTGGCATCAGCTACGAACTGACAGGGAAGAGATAATTTTATGGCTCTTTAAGAGCTTAATTGCTTTGATATCATTGTAATATCTTTTAGTTTAAAAAGAGCATTGTTGTAGCGGAGTTTAGTCCGTTAATGCTTTAATCTGGATTTAAATTTTGAAATAATTTAAAATTAGCTTTATTTATATAAAGTTTTTACCAGGGATAGTTTACAATATTATATAAGCCATATAAATATATGCATATGTTTTGGGTACGTGTTCTACATTCTATTAATTTGAAATTACCTTAAAATATAATTTCCTACTTTAGTCGATTTTCTTCCTCTTTGCTAAGGAAGGGCGTTCGAAAACTTGTTTCATACCTCCAGCTCTTTCATTGTGGAACTTAATATTGTTCGAATTGTCGGCATACCAAGGAGAATCGAATTTGGTTGTGTCCTGGTCAACCAGATGTGTGTATTTGGTACGACCACAGCGACCGAAATTTTTCACTTGCATCACTTTAGGTAAAATGGTTTTGTCGAAATGATCCTCCAAAGTTGCTTGCGCAAAATCGCGCTTCAATACTTCGTTTTCCTCGTCCAAATAGAAAGCTCCACGATGATAGTATTTCTGTAGGAATTTATATTTTCCTTTTGTTGCCTTGTTGGTAATAATTTTTGGGTTTTGACGCATTTCCTGACGTCGTTCTTCTTCAGTCAAATTTCGCATTCTTTCTATTTCAAGTTTCTCACGCTCAGCGCTGATGGAATGGACAAGTTGTATATAAAATATTTTGTAATAAAAGTATTTTGTTTAACTTACTTTTCACGCTCTTCACGATCACGTTTCATTCTTTTTAGCTCGCGCAATTTCCATGCTTCATATTCGACTTCATCGTTTTCATCATCCGTGCAGACGTCGTCAATGCTCGCTTCCGCAGTTTCTGGCTTAGCTTTTTCTAAGTCTTTCTTTATGCTGTCCTCTACCATTCGCAGTGTATTGCGGCGCCTCTCTTTTGCTGCTTTTTTAGCATCGGCTTCGAGCTGTTTTTGTTTTTGTGCTTCGCGCTCTTTTTCCTGGATCGTAGCCCGATCACGTTTGCGAACGAACAATGGTTTCAGACGCGGCTCATTTTCTTCTTCACTCTCGGTTTCTTCTTCATACTCAGAGCTTTCGCTTTCCGATGATTCCGATTGTTTCTCCTCTTCCTTTAGCAGTATCTACGGTATATAAGGCATTAGTGTAATAGGAAGTGACTGCTGACTTTATGCTGCAATAAACTAATACCTCTTCTTCTTTCTGCTGCTGCAGCATACGCTGCCTTAGCCTTTGACGCTTTTTCTCCAACTCAGTTTCACTGAGCTCTGCATCGGATTCTGAATCTGTCGCTAATGTTATTTTATTTGTAGCACGCTCAACGCTATCGGCAACTTCATGATCCTCTTCTTCGGAATCTGTTTCAACAATCTCCGGCTCGTGGATATGTCTGTGTCTTTCAAGACGTTCGCGTTCCAAATCTTCTGGATCTACTTGTCGAGATTTCAAACGTCGCAAACGAGGATCATCGACTTCCTCATCGTCAACATTTGCCGCATCTTCCGCAGCTTCTTGTGATTCAGCTTCTCGACGCCCCCGATCGTATGCTCGTTTTCGGTGATCAATAAAATCCTCTAAATCGCTGTTCTCTGAACTAGAGTCCCCACGTGCATAATCTGGACGCTTGCCGGAAATATATCTCTGTACTTTAACCTTCTGCATGGATATCTCTCCTGGAAAGGGGGCATCTGGTACATACTATATCGGGAATACAAGTTTGTCTTACCCTTTTCATTTCGAACTGGTATGGCACCTGCGGTGCACTGAATACCGACCGGTGCAACAGGCGGTCCCATTTTAAGGTATATCTAAGAATATTAATTTATCGTAAATTAAAAATATTTACAAATTACTAACTCCACAAAGTCAACGATAAGCAGCTCAATGAAACCTAACCATCCGCACACTGTCATTCATAGATAATTAATTTTCTCTGCCGTCAGATTTTTCAAAATATTTTTTGAAATCGAACACAGGGTGGCCCATGATTTTTTTTAAGTCAGATAAAATGACATGATCATGAAAAAGAAAAGGCGAATTTGAATTTACTAAAATAAATTGTTAACATAATTGTGTTGGGGTCGATTTTGTTTTTTAATAAAATAAACAAAAAAGTTAATACAAGAAAATTAAATTTATTGAAGTTATAATTATGTATCAATAGTCCAATAAAACATTTTTGTGAATGAAATATCTGATTCACTAAATTTATTTGAATAATTTTATAAATAATATAATTTTGTGATATTTGACAATATGACATCATATCAATTATTATACAACTTGTTAGTTAATAAAATCTGATAATATGCAATTAATTTTATCTACACGTGTTTTGTGTAATAGGTTTACGATTTCTACAAATCTAGAACCGGTTTCTGATATAATTTAAATAAATAGTAAACTAGGTTTCACTTGATTTTGCATTTCCAAATGTATTTTGCATACATAACATTTTACCATACTCAATGCTTTCGTCCCTAGCTGCCTGTTCCTTCAAACTATATATTCGGAGGGAGAATTCATTATCATCATCATTAATATAATTTGTGATCAACAAAGTGAGAATGGGGAAGTTGTTGCGTTGTGACGAAGTAGTTAGTTGGCTCTTCAGGCTTAGCCAACACGAGAACTCAGGCCCGTGGCCCGTTGGTCTCTTTTGAATAGGGGTTTTGGTGAAAAGGGGCGCAGTTGGGGGTGTAGATTTATCAAAATTATATTAAAAAAACCATTTTAACAAATATAGAATTTGAAGATATAAAAATTAATTTTTATTTACCTTATTTATTTGAATTTCATTTTATAACAGCGCGTTTGTTTAACAAAACGGCCCGCGAAATCTATTCGTTTGGCCAGCTCTGGGTTAGTCAAGTGGTTTAAACCGATTCAGACCGCTTCAATGCGGTTCAGATCCGTTCGGGGATTTTTACACGCCTTTGTCGTCGTTATTTCGATAATATAATTATATCGTAAATAATTAATAATCAATGAATTTTTAAGTTGCTTTTTATTAATGTTGTTTTTAATTTATAATTTTTTTAGAATACTTAGCTAACCAACGTTTAATTTGATTAGAAATAAAACTGCGCGAGCGTTAGGAGGAAAAATAAAAGCTTTTAACCCTTTATTAGTTATTTATTAACGAAAACAAAAATTAAGACAATTTTTTATGAATATTTAAAATTTAACACACGCTTTTTAATACACGTTTAATAGATAAAATGTAATAAAATACAAAAATACAAATGAAATATATTTCAAATAAATATAAAATATATTTATAAACAATTTTTTCAATGTTTTTCTTTATTTCACGTAATTTTAGCTTTAATTAATTTGACCGTTTTCCAAGGATTATTAATTAAACGTCGTTTAACGTACTGAATGATATGAAATTATTACTTTTGTTTGCAGAAACTTAAGAACTTGAAATACTTTTAGTTGTTTCTTTCTTATTGTGAGGTTGTTGTCAATACTAAGTATAACGGTGTTGTTTAAAATGATCATAAAACATTTTGTTTTTTATACAAACAGAAAATGGGTCCACAATGCCAACGAGTCAAAAAGTATAATAAAATATTAAAATAAAATTTTCCCGTAGTAGTTTCTTTACTATTTTGTGATGCATCCAAAATAATATTTGGTAACATCTAATTTCCTTCTAAGTTTTATTTTATTTCCGAAACATTTGAAACCATTTGAGCTTTCTGGTTTTCAGGATTGAATCGTTTTCGATTAGCCCTTACGATCTTGCTAGAAAAAAATCGTGTATTTAATCTTTTTCTTTTTTCTCCCCTTTTTCTTTTTCATAATATTTGTTAATTCGATAGCATTCGTTAAATAAAATTGCCTACCATGAAAAATTTATAATTTGTATAATGCATAATGTATAATGTCATAGAATAAAGACGTATAATGTCAGATCTATTTTGATCCTTCGATTTTATGCTATTTTTAATCAACTTCTAATTTTGATTTATTGCAATCTCTTTAATTATTCCAAAAGCACTTCCGTTTCAAATGAAATGTATTGATTTAGTAATTTTATCTCTATATACATATTTATTTATATATTTTTACAATGAATTAATTATTTGTCGTTTTCATTTTTACTTTGAAAATATCTCACGAAACCGAAGTATTAATGAACAATATTTTCTTAATATTGTTTATTTAATGTTACGTGTGATATTGAATGACATCAAAGAAATTCGTTAGAAATTAATTTTTAATCAGTCAAAATTTATTGCAAATTGGTTGCTTTCCCGTTAAACGATTTTAATTGAATGCAATTAAATAATTTGTCAAATTTTTGTATTGACTTTTCCCTCAAGAACATTACTTGAAGGTTCCTAAAAGTCAATCCCATTTACTTTAGTACAAAAACTGTTGCGAGTTTTTGAAAGAATAAAATAGATTTTTGCAGTAGTGATAGTGATGATGATAATGATAATGATGTAAGAAAAAATTCGGTTAATTGGAATGTGAATATTTATTGAATTTGTTGTGATGATTAATAAATTCCGTTTTGATTTAATTTTTTTCAATAATTATAATAAAAAACTGAATTTTGATATAAATTACATAACTTGATTAATATTATAAAAAATTGCCGAAATTAATTAAGGCAAATTATGCTTAGTTTTTCTTCTTTTTAAAATATAATCGCTCTTCTAGTTGCTCAAGAGAGTAATTGGGTTTACGAATAAATATGGTTTCATTTGACCAATTTTGAAGTGTAATAGTATTCCGTTCCATATTAACCCGCACTCGTTTATTATTACTAGCAATCATGTGTACACATTTTAATATATATAAATTTGTATATATCGCCTGACTAGCATCTGAGATGTTTTTATTGGTGATAAGATCGTTGCGGGCAATAAAGATCCCCACATTTCTACGATTCACGTCAAGTTCAAGTTCAAAACATTTTCTTCTGAAAACAAAAAAAAACTTATATCTCCTTACAATCCCTTTGCCATTTCGTGAAACCTTTTTAAAAACAGTTCTCTTTCACGTCTCTTTTAGATATATTTTGTTTGTTTGAATCTTTTGAATGAATATTTGAATTCTTTGTTTGATTTTCAGTTGAAAGAAAAGCTTTTGTTTACGAATACGTTACGCTCCTACGAAATAACCACAAGAATTAGTCATTAATTATTTAATTGGAAATTTACAAAATTAAAAAATTATCTGAAAAATTAAATTTGAAATTTAAAAAATTCAAAAAGTTCCAAATTAAAAGAAAAAGCACGGAAATGTTCATCACAATAAAAATGTATGCAAAGAAGAAAACAAGTAAACAATCAAACAAACTAAAATAAAATCGCGTAAATGCAATTCAATTGACTTCGGTTACAGCCAATCTTCCAGAACCAATTTTCATTAACGGTCCGCCGCCGCCATCCAATGCGCTCAATTACAACAATTTCATTTCGTTGTTTTTTACTCAAACATTAGTTTACGATGATATCTACGATTCTTTACGAAGCTGCAAACTAACTTTCGATCCAAGCCTCGATTCGAGCTACGTTATTTAACAGTATGAGAAAGTGAGAAAGAGACAGAGATAATTGACCAAACAGGCTCGGTGCTGAAGGAGCCTGTTGAATATGGTCATCGATCTATTGTGAGAGCCGTTCAATAAAGAGCATTTCTTCTAAGATCTTGTTTTTCTATTGGCGCGAACGAAGGAACGAACGAGTGAATGAACGAAGATCTTCATGCTCAGCAATTTGCGAATATATAAAACGATCTGCGATCGCCGGAAGGCGATTCATTTGTTTCTTCGAAGTCAATGTTGAAGAAGGTTTGAGGACTTTCGAGGAGCTCCCAAAGTGGCCTTGTAAATAAAATAATTAAAAGGAGCCAGCAAGCAATCAAAAGGATTTCAGTGCAAAGTGAATAAAGATAAAGTGAAGGAGGAAGTTCTTAATAACATAAAATTTTCTAAAGACTACAATAAAAATAACTTTAGAAAATAATTATCGCATTAAAAGGCGTTTTAACAAGAAAAATTGATGTCGCATTAATTAAAAAAAAAGAAATCAATTGTGGTTTTTGTGTTAATGAAATACAGGAATCATCGCGGAACGATACTCCAGATACAGTTTAGATCGTTCCTGTAGTGCAAAGGACAAAAATATAGCAGTATACTGTTGGTGAGTTCGGATTTAGTGGATCCCACACCCCTCAAAAATGGAGAAAAAACGAACTAAATTAACAAATTCCTTTGCTAAAACTAGTTTTACACAGAGAGAAAAAATAATCAAATTTTTTGTATTGGAAAATTTTTGGAATTTTGTTCAGCTCTCGCTTCCGTGGAAGTTCAGTTTTAGAAAAAACCTTTTTTGACTTTGTGATTTTTTTTATAAATTGCTTAATGGAAGTACGAACAATATATTATTTCCAAAAGATTTAGAATCATTTAAAAATATGCCTACAAAGCTTTTATACATTCTTCTTAGTTACCTAATCATTAATTTACATAATCAATAATTTACTTAATAGATAACAGTTATAAATATTTACATTTGATTTTGTGAAAATGCTGTCTACTTGAGAACGAGGAAAATCATAAATTTTTTATTTCCTCCATTTTTTTAATAAAAGAGTGCTCGATCGTTTATGATTTTTTTTGATCGATTCCTTTTTCTTTTTGTGCTAACTTTTAATTAATAGAATTGGGTCGAAAATTCTGTATCATTTTATCTATTGAAATCAATAAGGTGACATACGTGATAATTTAGAAACAAAAATAAATCAATATTCTTAACATAACATATTCTTAACATTTTTTATTACTTCAATAACGTTTTATTTCCTGAACTTCTTCCTGAACAGACTAAATCAAATTTAATTCTAATAAAATTTAATCAAGCATTTTATTAAATGTGCAAAAAAACTACATTCCAGAACTTCAAAACTGGTCCTATTTATTTGTTGAAGACGAATGAAAATAATACACCGAAGCGATATTATTTATTAAATAGAGTAAATGAATGAATGGCAATGATGTTATGCGTTTCTATTCGTTTGATTTTGTTGGCGTCATTCATTAAAAACTGTTTAATATTTTCTGCTGACAAACCAGTAAAATTAATAACAGAATTTATTAGAAATAAATTATTGGAATTCTTTGCAAAAGAAATAATAAAACAAACTTTATTTGTATCACATCAATTTTATTATCGATTCGAATTGGAAAAATAATGCACACATTTTTGATGGCGTTTTTTATAACTTTACTATAATTTATTTCATGCCTATTTATTTGGTAATAAATGGAGAAAATTTTAGTTTAACAGTAAATATTTTAGAAGAAAATTTTATAATGATTTACTTAAAAAACATTTAACACTACATTAAAAAGAAATTAACGAAATATAATAAAAAACAACAACCGTTACGAATATAATGATTAACATTAAATCGATAAATAAATTCAAAATTCTTTAAAAATCTTACCGTTTCGCTTAAATAACTTTAACTAAAATTTAACTTTAAGTAAAAAGTATTTGGTTCGGTATCGCGTAAGGCTGTTGGAGAATATTTTCTCAATAAATACAATTAACTAAAAAAAGCTTAAAAACATCAGAGAAAGTCGATACGATTACGTACACAGAGGAAAGAGTTTTTAAAGTGAAGAGTTTAATTTATTAATAATTTTTTTTAGTTTAAAGTTCTTGAAATTGAATTGTATTGATAAACGGTTTCATACGCAATTAATAAATACAAATTACTTTTGCACATTTGAAATTTAAATTGATCAATTAGATCAATTAATACTGAAGGGAATTTCTGAAGACTTTAAAAAAAGAGGGAAAGAAGACAACTAAGAAGTCTAACCGCGACATGATCGAAGTTTATATACCCTACACCCAAAATAAGAATTTTTATTTCCATTAAAAAAAATTTCACCCTAGGAATATAAAGGATATTTGTACGGAATTTTATGACAATATCTCTTAGTCAGTAAATTTATATTAAACTAATAGGAAATCCTTCAGGCTGACGAACAGCCAAAAAGGGAGACGTAGGGGCAGTAATGGGTTAAAGCAGCGTCCGATTATGAAACGAAATATATATACTCTATCTGTCGCGTGGTTTCATCGTGCGTTACCAACCGAGGCACTAAGTCAATATATCCTGATCCCTTCCCGGGTAGAATATAGTTATTAAGAAAAATGTTTCTGAAGGCCTTAAAGAGATATGACATGGTTGAAGGGTTATTTATTATATACAAGAAACGTATAAAAATTGTATTTATTTAACAATTTCATACTTATTGCATACAAAATCAATTAAACCTTAAAATGACCTCAAAATACTTTAATAGTTTTTATTTTGAATACTTTTCATATTTCGTTTTATTAAAACTTTTTAGAAATCTTACGATTATTTAATTTTATTATATTCCTCCTTTATGTTTTTTATGGAATTTGTGGATTAATTGAAATTTGAAAATTCCAAACCAACGTTTCCAAAGTGCACAAAGCATAATATTGCCCAGAGAGCACAGAAAGGGTTTTTCACAATTTTCTTCCACTATTTCTTTAAAAAAATATAATTATCCGTTTATTATAATTTTTTCACTGAAAAAAGCCATTTCTTCAAAGGATAACAGATTGGAGGGGATGATTAATTTTTTATATAAAAGAATTACTAATAAATTCTTCAATTAATTTTCAGTTCTCTTGAATTAATTAAAATTACTCTCCATCTCTTTCGATCCTCTTTATAATTAATTGAAACATTGCGTATTGCTTTGGAAATAATGATAATGATAATATTTAAAGGCGCCATTGATGATCAATGACATTGAAGATCAATGACATCATCCATTTTGTTTTTATATAATATATAATAAATAAAAACACTTCCCACTATTTTTTGATATTACATAATAATCGATTAAAAGACGTTTTCTATTTAGTTTTTTAAAATAAAAATATAAATAAATAAATTTTCAAAAATATCAAAAAGTAGTTTTTTTATCATCTTTAACTGCAATAAATGTAATTTTTCAGAGAAATGAATAAGGATTTCTTCTTTTCTCTATCTGTCTGTTTCCACAGTAATGGACACAGATTGATGGTAATTGTCATCGTCATGACCAATTTCGCCAATGGAAATATTCGTAGTGTATTCATTCAAATAACAAGTGCTTTTCCTTCCTTTGGTTAATACGGTGTACGTATTAATTAGAATTATTAATCAGAACGTAGTCATACCAGAGGACCGGGTCCGGAGATAACCAGATAGGAAACTTCTTAAAATGCAACTTTGGTTGAGTTCTCTCTCGCCCTCTTTCTCTCTCTGTGATCGCGGCCAACCTGTTATCGTTATGTACTATCCATGTTAACTCATTTCGGATCGGAGAGCACGAGTAAGTCAAGAGAGGGAGAGGAGTTAAGGGAGTGAGAGCTCGAGCGAGTGACTGGTTGAGAGAGAATTAGAGAACTAGTTGAGGATTTGTTTTGCATTTGTTGTAAGACTGGTGTAAACTGGCTCGTGCCAGTAAGTCTAGTGTGATCTGATGACAACCGGATAAATGCACTTTATCCAACCATCCAGTTGGCGCCAATAAGCAGCCAGTAGAAAAACAATAGTAAGAACAAACAAGGGCCCCATTAAAATGCACGGAGGTGAAATCTTGGCCATATCGTCGTTATGGGCAATTAATATTCTTTGCCATTCTTTATAACGCTTTATGTTATTCATAAACATTCTCCTTAAAATCTTGGTGCAAAATTTAATGCTCCCATTTTTCTGAGTCAAAATATATGCAACTCAATACGTCCACGTGCCGTGATTATGATCAGATAACAAGAGAAATAATACAGGACACTTAAACATGATCCGTTTTTTAATTAGTCTTCCCCAACAAAGTTCGAATGAAAAAATATTTTATGATCATTTCTTCTCTCTGAAAAGATCACTGACCGATGGTAGCAACAGCAATCATATTTCTTCGTGACATTCCTTGTGGTGTGGTAGAGTTGTGAAGGGCAGTCAATATATTCTCGGTATCGGTATAAGGGAACATTTATGTTTTTATATTATTTTATTTTTAAATATAATCTCATAACCCGAATTTGTAACACCGATGTATCGACTTTCCCTATTTTCAGTCTCTCTTGAATTTTTGAACCTGAAATTGTAACCAAGGTCCCGATGGTTTTGGTCATTATTAATCCACAAAAATGTATGATGCGTGGACTTTATGAAGATTAAGAGTTGAAGATGATTTAGTAAATCTAAATTCACTAAGAAGAAGGGAATGTAATATTAAAAAGGGGCGTGCCCCACCCATCTGTTATTGAATTTAAACCATAAATGTATATTACAAGTTTACTAGATTCGATTAATTTGTCCAAAATCACTAAAAATTGAATTCCCACCAGTGACCTTAAATATCATACGATGGTGCTGTCGGGCTTATGTCACTGCATGAATCCCTGTCATAGAAATTAACCCATATTTCATTCCGAAAATAGATATTTAGCGTAATTTTGAGAAGACTTTCTAACTTCTTTTGTCATATTAAGTTGGTAGAAAAAGCGGTTTCGGTGTTGTTCGTTTTTTTCAGAAATGAAAACAGGAAATAGAAACGAATCGTTCCAAAATTCTAAATATTCTAACCCGGTCGGAAACCTCAACGCATATCAAGAAAAAGTTAACTGATTGAAAGCATAGCTCAAATTATTAGTAAATCATGTAGATACCAAGAATACATTGATGTCCCCTCACGAGTGTTTGACATAATTTCATAATAAAAAAAATCTCAAAATGAATTATCGTAAATCGTTTGGCTGTTATTTGTTTGAACGCTAATGGATGTAACCATAAACAAATATCAAGTAATAAGAAACAATTTTTCTATAATAATTATAATTTGTTCTTCCAAAGGATTTCCTCCCAAAAAATTGCTAATTCAAATAACTTAAATAAAAAGAATTCAAATAAACGACACCATTAAACTTATAAATTTCCATACATTATTTTAGATTTTCATGTGATTTCAACGGTCCTTAAGAAGTCTCCTCCGAATTCAATTTTGGAGAATACAAATTTTTGGCCAGAACCTCTTAAGGCAGTACACTTAAAAGCTTTCGAGACAAACACACAGGAACGTCTGTAAACGGCTGTAAAATTTTTAGAACGCCTCCAACTTTATTCGCAACTTTTATGGTAGAATCCATTAAGAGCAATCGAACAGCAATCATTTCTAAGGAAGGAATTGGTCGGAATGTCTGCTGGCAAATTGAACATCCTGCGGCTGTTGGCTTTGTGCCTCCTGGCCCACACCGTTTATTGCTTGTCCATTCCCCCGCAGATAAATATAACAGAATCATTTGAAACGGCCACTGATCCGCCATCATTACATTCACGATCGTCCATTGAAAAGGACGGTAACGAACTTGCAAAGATTGTGGTCCCATCGACCAATGATAGCCTTGAGGAATGTAACAATCCGTCTCATAAGGCGGTATTCTCTGGTTACGATTATGCGGTGCTGTTGACTATGCTGGTAATCTCGTTGGGCATTGGCATATTTTATGGATTCTTTAAGAAATCCGGCAGTAAGTCCGCGAATGATTTCATGTTGGGTTCGGGTATGACGGTTTTACCGGTTACGCTTAGTCTGGCTACGAGTTTTATAACTGCCATCGAACTACTGGGTAATCCCTCCGAAATGTACTATCAAGGAACTCAATTTTTATTGATCGGTAAGTGGATTGCTCCATCGATCGGGCACACACTCACTAAAATCGTAATCAACTGATGTGTCTCTGTAATTGCTTTCCAGTGATTCCTATGGTTGCGGTCATTCCGGTGGCTCGGAAAGTCTTCTACCCAATCTACTTTCAAATGCAATTAACCAGTTGCAACGAGTATCTCGGTATTCGTTTTGGCAAGGAAATACGTATTTTCGCTGCTCTTTTGTATATCGTTCAGGTAAGTTTATTGATCTCAAATGATGCGAATTGGTCACTAGAAATGTCTGGCAAAAATTATTTATTATCGCTACGCTCGTTCTTTTCAGATGTCCTTCTACACCTCAGTTGCTGTGCTGGCACCAGCAATTGCCCTCTCCAAGGTCACTGGCCTGAACACAAAAATTGCGGTGGTTCTCATTTACGTCGTTTGCATTTTCTACTCCTCTCAGGGTGGTATGAAGGCGGTAGTTATTGCCGACACATTCCAGGTGAATTGTCCAAAGCTCGAGCAAGAAATGCGATCGTAATCGTAATGTCGTTAATAAATTTTTTATTATGTTTTAGGCTGCTGTTTTGGCCTTTTCGCTTGTATTAATAGTTGTCTTGGGCTTCTTTTATAGCGGTGACACTTTTGAAATTTTTCATACGGCGGATGAACGTGATCGCTTAGAGTTATTTAAGTGAGTTTAAAACCGAAAGGTTCAAGCAGTTTCTCCTCAGAAAGTAATTGTTTTCTTTATTCTTTTCAGTCTCAGTCTAGATCCCACCAGACGTCATACAGCGTTTTCTGTTGTTATTGGTGGTTTCTTTTATTGGACTTCGTTATTTTGCACCAATCAGGCATCGGTGCAGAAGTGTATGTCTTTGAAAACGTTGAAACCGGCCAAAACGGCACTGTCTCTTGCCATTGTCGGACTCGTCGTGGTATTCCTGATGAATTTCTACACGGGACTTATGGTACACAATCATTACGCGGACTGTGATCCTTTGTTGGCAGGTCGTATTACCGCATCCGATCAGCTCTTGCCATATTATATAATCAGCACGTATGAGCATGTTTACTCAGTGGCGGGTATCTTCGTAGCGGGCATTTTTGCGGCTAGTTTAGGGTGAATTGTTTTTATCTTTCTCTTAACAGCTTTTTTAATTCTCTCTTTCTTCCGACTTTCTATACATATTTTAATATAATCATCTCGTATATAATCTTAGCATTAGTATATATTAATCCTTTCTCTCACTTGCAGGACGGTAGCTTCGGCTCTGAATTCGCTGTCTGCCGTAACCTGCGAGGATCTGCTCATTGATGGACTTAATATTAAGATAAGTCAGGAAAAGGGTGCTCGATACGTTAAATGGATGTCACTTGGTTTTGGGGCCTTTTCGTTTGCCTTGGTGTTCATTGTAGAGCATTTGGGTGGCGTTCTTCAGGCGACTTTGACCCTAAATGGCTTAATTGGAGGCGTTACTTTAGGTCTGTTCGTTCTGGGCATGGCTTTCCCGAGGGCCAACACAAAGGTAAGACTATCAAACAAGTCTGTCTTGAATTTTAAACATTTTTTATTATAATTTACAGGGTGCTCTTTATGGAGGTCTGATTGCTTTGTTCATTGTCATCATAATTGGTGTTGTCGCACAGGTGGCGAATATGACTCCACAACCATTATCTTTATCTGTAGATCGATGTGATTGTGCTGTCAATGCAACGATTATCGGTGATATGAATCAAATAAGCTCGGATAATGGTTTCACGTAAGTCGGATTTTCAACCTGTTTTGAGATTAAGATTGTATGCAATAACTATGATCTCTTTACGATACCCTTTAGGTCTTGGGCTATCTTCAAAGTAAGCTACATGTGGTACTCCATGATCGGAACGCTGCTCACTCTTTTGTTTGGCTTCAGCATTTCCGTTATTATAAGTTTCATACAACAAAGTAAAGTTCTCAAAATCAATTCATCGAAAGCCATGGAGGCGTCGAAGGAGTCGAACTGGAAGTCAGAAAATGTGGCAACATTACGTGTTAATCACAACAAAGCTTCTTCTGCTGGCGTTGCTCCTGCCATTTCGGGTGCGGCGGTATTTACTGTAGCCAACGGTATTTCGACACGTAACACTTTGGGCCATATTAATCACGCGGCTCGCTTGGATGACGAATGAAAGAATGGAAAATGAAGAAACACAAAATTTACGATTTTATTTACAATCTTTTCAACTCAAGTACAAACTATCATTCCCATACTTTAATCATTCCCTTAGAAGAAATCTATTAGCAATAATATCCTTACATTAATTCTTATATTTAAAACGTCATTTTAAAAAATCCTTCTAATTTAGTATTAGTTTTGTCTCTGCACTCTGTTCCTGCCGGTGTATCATCATGTATGGCATGCATGTATTTAATTTTTGTAGATTTAAATATCATCACAATAATCTTGGATTATATACCCGTAGTAAACATAGAATAATTTCCGTACGCAAATGTATTATTAAATAAAAATAGGTACGATCGAATTTGGTATGTTTTCATTTCTTTAATGAACTCAGAGATATCAAAAAATATTATTGCTTTTTATGTATCAAATAATCAGAGACGATCGTACGAATAAGAAATATGACATAATCGGAATGGAATTAATTCATCAGAAAGTATTTTTCTTGATAGTTAATTAATTTTCTAAGACCACCTTATCACATGAAGATATTGATGGTAATTGGTACCTTTATATCCTGTGAAATATTATTAAGACACATATATTCAAGTGTCGCTATATACTCACGCCCTTATCCTCATTTTGAATGATTAATATTAATCAGTCACCTAAAATTCGATTATATATATATATATACTTCTCTTTACTTTTGCCTTAAAATTAATATTTTCATAGCATGATTTTAGGAGCACCCAAAACTTACACTCAAAGCAATCTTACAGTTCATGTTCTGCAACAGCGATGTATTCTGTTAATTAGCAGACCCAGTTCTAAAATAAAAGTTTTGAGAAAAAAACTGCATTTTATTTGAGTTTTTATTCTTTTTATTCTCAATAAATTCGATTAAATCAGTTCCGAATCTAATATAGTATACACAATTCTAGTATTTCTAAAGTGAATCAGAATATTCTCTTAATAACAAGATTTATACATTCTTAAATATAAATTAGATAAAAACTAAATTAAATACCGCTAGAGATATATTATCGCATATATTTACAGTGGTATACTTTTCTCCCCTCATTTTGATTTTAATTTGTGGATTTGATGAAATCCGTTAGCGCACCTTGATGTGGTCACGTCACACTAATCTCTTCATCGCTATCCGAAATTGAGTCGTCGTAGTCGTCGTAGTACATTTTCATGAACTCAGGATTTGGAAAATTCGGTACTTGGTTTTGGTGGTTTTGGGTCCGTTGCGATACCTGCGTCAATTGCGGATGCAGATGGCCATTTAAAGTGTCTACATGTGAGTTTCCCCCAACACCACCAGAAACAGCAGCAGCGTATAAACTGCCAGAGTGGTGTTGCGTTTGCTGGAGTTGCTGTTGTTGTTGTTGCTGCTGCTGGCGCTGCTGTTGTTGTCGTTGCTGTTGTTGCTGTAGTTGCTGTTGTTGTTGTTGCTGCTGCTGCTGTAATGGATGCAGCTGCATTGCATGCTGTTCGCCGTTAAGCAAGTTAAAGTGCCGTTGTTTCGCTTCGTTGATGGTGGCTTCCAGTTTAAATTTGAGATCGGCAGCAGCTAGATGTTTCTGCATCTCGGCATTTATCTTTGCTTGAAAATCGCTGCTATTCAAATGCTGAAGGCTACTGAAGCTCATCATCAAGCCGCTATTACCCCCGCTGCCACCGTTATGAGGTGGTGATGATGCTGTTGATGAGCTCGGTGATTGATCATTGCTGATCGACGATGAATTCAATTTCGGCACGGTCAGTAAAGGAGGCGGTGAAGAAATTTGCATGCTTTGGATAACGAACGGCGTGGAGACACTGGGTGGTATGTTGAGCAGAGGTGGTGATTGAAGAGTGGGCGTGTTAGTGGTTGATCGTGGCTGCGTTGTCGTTATTGTGTTCGTGTTGGGCACTGAAGATTCTTCTCTGGTCGTATTTGTTGAATCACTCGGTGAAGGTGAACCCGGTGAGACTGGTGTCACGGGGCGATCACATTTAGCATCTGATAAGTCGGGATTGGGATTATTTTTGTTGGGCAGGGTTTGATCACGTGAACCGCCGGTAGCGAGTAGCTCGCGTTCTTTGGAATTGCGCCATTTCATTCGCCGATTCTGAAACCATATTTTAACCTGAAAAATAAGAGAGAGAACGATGAGTATGGGAGGATTGATTAAATATTTTCTTTATAGACATAAGTGATAAGTCTAAGGGATAGGATCACATGATGATTGATAAGGGGCCGTCTACCGATGTTTTACGTACGTCTACTCCGCATTTCGTAATCAAACATTTAGTAAGTACGCAAATGCTGTCAAACGCGCCCCTCCGGCCGACCTCTTCCCCATTTCTTCACTAATATTCTGGACTACGACCGAGACGATTTAATTGAAAAGTTGGTTACTTTGAATCATAAATTTGTCTACCTCACTAAAGTAGTCTACCGTTCAACAACAATGCCAGCAACATTTTATGACCAGTAAAGTTCCGAACGAGAAGCTGCCATACGCAGGCACTAACAAATAATAAATGTAAATTAGAGAAGTCGTAGCGAATTAGAAATTGATTACAGGACATCGCAACGTCGGACTTCGCCTGAAAACGAACAACAGCAACAACATGAAGCGCCATCTGTATGCACGTTTTGTTGGTGGCGGAGGCAAAACTGTAAAAGTTTTGTACGTTGGGTTGCCGGCTTTAGTACGAAGAATGTGGGAGGGAAGGATGATACCCGATATCTATGAAAGCACGAGAATAATTGTCCAAGTCTTAAAATTTTCAAAAACTAAAGCCGTTACTGCTGCTAAGTTTGATCGGTGACAGAGTGGAAGAGAGAGGGAGAGAAATTTGTCCTGTTTTATAGTTTGGTGATGAAGAGATCGGAAAGAGAGAGCAAGGAAGTGTTGGTTTGTTGGGAACGCACCAGCGGTGGGCGGTTGCTAGAAATGAGTACTTAAACAATCTTTAGGACTGCGTGTGACAGCTATGGAAAAGGCGGCAACTTTGAATTATTTACTAAATTGTTAGCATTGCGCGCCTGTATGCTCGTGTTGGTGTGTGCGTGTGTGAATGTTTTATAAAAGAAACCAATAAAATCATGCGTGAAGCATGAAATGGTAATTATACTAATAATAATATTTTAGTAAACTCAATATAAATTTCAAGGTCTCTCTCTCTCCCTCGCCAAGCCCCTTTCTCTCACCCTTTCATCGAATTAATCTCGAAGTTTAAGAAATCAATTGACAGATTTGTAAAAGTTGAGAAATAACATTTCATTACAACCAATTAATTGTTGATCTAAAGAAGAAGAAGAAGAAGAAGAAGCCGACGAAAAGCAAGTAAACAGCAACTCATCCATTACAATTCTTCCTTCATCCTCTGCAGCCACTTCAATCGTACGTAAATCGGATTAAACCGCAACGGGTGAGCCCGGTATTTTGAAGAGCCGGGGAAGTGGGCGGGCTGAAAAGGGCAGGCGAGGCCGCAGAGAACTGCACGTGGCATAGCATACAATTTTCTTTGGTCGATGGGCGATGGTCGATGATCTTACACTTCCTGACTTTCTTCCGGTCAGCGAGATTCTGCTGCAAGCGATGGCAAACTTGTGACAAGTATTCGGCACACTGGGCCCTTCTCGAACGGGTTTTGTTGGTTTTAATAAATACAGGCGGCGATTAGATTAATGATTATGAGTCTGCTGGCATCGTAGTAATGGGAAAGGTTATGATGTCTGCTTTTGATGGAAATTAATTACAAAATACTGCGAGTTACAACAATAAAACGTTGCCGGAGCAATCGAGCTTCTTGTGTTTGATTTCATCAGTTGAGAAAGAAGGAAGGCGAAAAGGATGGAAAGAAAGGAAAGGAAGAAAGGAAAAAATTTGAAAGAATGTTCATTATTTTACGACATAATTAAGGGTTCATTATGTTCAATATGATTAGAAGAAATAAAATTTTCATAACTATTCCGACTTATTAAAGACAGCGACGTTCTTATTAAATGTTTCTTAAAAGCTTCAACTTAACCTTCAAAAGTTTTGGTATTTTGAGTGGCTTGAATGTAATCTAGTCATTGGGGCATAAAAAGTGTATTACCGTATTAAATGCAATTACCCTTCGAACCGTTAATTAAATTTTTTGAACCAATGCTGAAACATTTTATTGCTTAAATTTAGGCAGAGAAATATTAATGAAATATTAATGGCTTTACGCTCAATCATAACATTAAAAAATTAATATAGGTCTATTATAACATTAACTATCTAACTTAAACATTCATTAATCGTCGTTCGATAAGTGAAGGCATTGGTATAAATTTATAATAAAAATCAACCCATAATTAATACTTCTGTTTACAGTTAGAATTCTTAAACATTTGGTCCAATGAACTCTCACACGAATCGCATTAAATATTTTATATACGTATATTCCCAAATTACAAAAAAGAAAATCGTAGTATATCTCCATTGATTTGAGAAATCATTACCTCGCTATTACGCAAACTTTCGCATAAATCAGCTCAAGGCTAGACCTCAATCCAAATAATTATCTACCCTTCTAAACCACTTCTGAACTAATTACAAGCTTTTTGAATATTAATCAAATCGAACCAACAAAAGCAATGGCAACCCTGTATGTCCAACTTTCACTTCCTTTTCCTCTCCTCTCTTTCCACTTTCTCTTCATAATCTATAAGAAAATCGGAAAAATCTTTTTATCGCCTCAGAATTTTCTGTCATCGAAAGCGAGCTATTCATTCGGGAAAGGAAATCGTTTGCCAAATGAAATTAAAGAACAGACAATTTTTAACTTCAGCCACACTCGCAACCTCATACTCAGCCTCCACCCATTCAAGGGACAATCTCATCCCAAACCACGTATGTTCCCAATGAGTTCAACCTGCAGGCAGACAGGCAGGCGGTGCCCTAAGTGTTTATGTCCAACACAAAACCGTCTGTTTTTGATTTGTCAAAATTGTTGGGAGGAGGGGAACACTCATGAAACAGGAACTCGTGCAACTCTGTCGCTAATTTATTATACGAGTCTATTTATTTATATACGATACGATACGTTACGATGGATTTTTATATCAATGACTGAGCGTCGTCGCATTTGATTTGATTTGAATACGACGCGCAGCACATGCTCTTGCCTCCTAGGAGAAGCCCTAGGGTTGTAGCGGATATTGGATTGTAGAGTACGGATTCAGAGTATTTATCGATAACGCTACCAATGCCGATGACATTTTGTTTGTCATCATCCTGTGGAGATTTCTTTTTTGACGCGTCCGTTCCATTGATGCCGTTGTCGTAACCGAGAACCAGTTAGCAGCCTGACAGTTTTTTTATTGATAACATATTTGCCGCACACACACACAGACACACACATAACTAAATAAATATACGTTTACATTCACATATTGTTTCCCTCTCCCTTTCGCCCTCATTTCTTTCGTTATTAAGGGGCTTTGTGAATGAGGTTGCGTGCGCAAAATCATTTAACACCCTCATTTAGAATATTCATCCTTAAAACCCTCTCGTACCCTGCCCTAATCCCTTGCGTTTTATGAGGTTGTTTCCTTTTCAAATTTATCTGCAATTGATTTATTCTTGAAAGTCGATTAAAAAAGTTTTGGTAGTTTACTTCGTTGTGGTTTTTTTATTACGATTATACGATTTTTTTTGAAGGTCCTTAGATATTTTTCTATTTATTATTTGTTTATAAAATATCGAATTTATTTGTGTCCTTTGGCGATGGTGAATGCCATTTTCGTAAATACGTTTTTATTGGTAAAAACCTATTTGACTTGGTGGCGATAAAAAGTGTTTCCATTAAAGGGAACGATTATGGAGATGCTGTTTTAGAAACCGCTTATGTTTTCCTATTTCATTCGTGTGTATGAATTAGTGTGCACCAGCATGATTTCTCCAGATTTGAGTGATTTTGTTCTGGACTTTCTCCCCCGGGTTTTGCGTGGAATTCATTTGTCCGGGCGTTCAGAGTGAGTCATGTAATATTGGTTAATTATGAAATTTAATTCCATAGATCTCCTATTTCTCAGTCATTCATTCGCTTATTATTTGAATTCTTAAAACAGAAATTTTCAAATTGATTTCAGAGATGTTGGTAACTCTAGATCAGTGCATCGAGATCAGGGTTTCAAGTGTTATTTGTTAATGGCCAACATGCCTTTGCCATGCCTTTATTTATTTTATCATTAGAGATTTCTTTCAGAGACAAATTTTTTTCATCTAGAAACAATTTCCTTTACATCAAGTAAATAAATAATTTTTGTCTGAGGGAGAGAGGAAAACAGTGTTCATCCAACGCAACTCAACCAAATTGGAAACTGAGATTAAAACGTCCTCTAGTGGACACTTTAGATAGACTAATTAATATCGCTTAATTGTAATATCGAATGTTCATTATGGTCTTTATCAGTATACGTCGGACATCGTTTAGGACTGAAAGTAATACCACCCATACAATACAAAAATACCGACCCCCTTTTTCAGTCGCTTTCTTCTCATAGGGTAGCCCCAGCCGTCCAACGGCAGATGAAAAAGACATCTTCTCATTAAGAAACATATGTTTCCATTATACTTTGTAACGTTTAGTTTACAAAGAGTGGAACAAATTCCCACCGCCCGCTTTCCGCGCATCGCCTGCCAAACAGCACGCCTTCAACAAACAGAAGAAGTCAATTTGAAAAAGGATACGTGAAAAACGAGGGTGCCTTTTTGCGCACGTAAGTAATTTGTTGCCTTGACGGAGAAGGAGAAAATTATGGAAGCAATGAACAAATTGCTGAGGCACGTCATAAAAATATGTTACAAGTCAACGAATTATTTAGATAAAGTTAGATTTCAGTTGATTTGGTTTATTTTCGAAACAAAGGATGCTTCGAAACGCTTTTAGTTTTTAGGCTTCGGGACTTTGGTTTTTGGGGAATAAGTTTCATAAAGAAATAAAAAAATCACATATTACAGTAGTAGAAGCAAAATTGAGTACATCTCACTAGTAGAGACAAACAATGGAAAGAGGCAGAGACACAGTGTTGGTTCTGAATGGAAATTCTTAAACGAGTTGTGTTTCCTTTATTACAATTAAAGTGATGTTAATGCGATCATCTTATATAGCCTTAAAAATATCTGATATAGATAAAGTTGATACGAGTCAAACGCTATCTCTAGGAGAGGAAAATCACCAACGAAATTTAAAATTTGAACTTTACTCTGTTTCATTCCAAATAGATCGCGAATATCGCGTGAAGAACTATTAAGTATATTTTTTTCATAAGAAAAAGTGTTTATAAGTATTAATAATAATAGCAATTAATTGCTATTTTTCAATAATAATAGACAGCAATTAATGGAAGTAACGGGTATGTAATTACATTCATCGAGTAATGTAGTCCGACTGCACGATTTCAACGAATGAAATAAAATCGTTGCTTTTGTAAACTTTTGATTTATAAAAATGAAAGTCTTTAGATATACAAAAAAATTAATGAAGATTTATAAAATATTAATAAACATAAGAATATACTTTTTTAAGACTAAGATACGAAATCATTGAAATTGTAAGGAAACAAATTTAATAATCAATATCAAGAAAAGATTGTATTGTATGAAATGTCCTTAGATCATCCATGCCATGTCCATCCATCCATGGCATGTCAAATACATTGACGCATATACAAAATTGCGTGATTTGATTTATTATTTACGATAAATACGCGTTAGATTGTCTACAATTGTTCGAAAAGTACTAGCTGTTATAATTGTTAGAACACGAAATAAATGTTTAAAAATTGCTAATAATTATATACAAAGTAACAATAACATAAATTAATTGATGTTATAAACGTTTTGTTAAATAATTTCCACTGACTTTCATTTATTGTACATTCATTCAATTTTCACTTGTGCGATTGAAAGTGTGTCGATCGATTGATTAATGTTCGAATTTATTCCGATTATTACGAAAAAAAACCAACCAATATTTCTCTACACTCTCGTCTCAGATATCTGACATCTTTAACGGATCGGGTGTATGAGCGAGAATGTCCTGCTGGTTGTTCATTTGACTGAAGTGCGTTTGTAAAATTGTCATCGATGCAACAATAAACGTTGCAATCAAACACTTGAAATGATGAATCACCTGCATTGCACCGTTTGTCAAAATCGTTGCCACCGTTGACCGAACTCATTCTGGTAAATCGAAGCAGGAGAGCATAATGAATGCTCTGCATCGTCTTGCCCAAACCTGATGCAGTGCGTAGTGATGCAGTAGTGGCGCCACATCATAAATAGCGCCTGCTTCGGATTCCGTATTGCTTCAAAACCGATATTTGTACGTACGTACGATATTTGTACGAGTGTGAGAATCCTTTCGTTGCGATTTATTGCAATTCTGCAAACCGGTGCAAAGCAATAGGGCAGTGACAACTCACAGCAATATGAGCTGTATACACGTGTATGCGTCTGTGTATAAACGAATGCACGTGTGTGCAAATGTGTGTGCATGTGTGCAAATGTGTGTGCGTGTGTGTATATGTTGTGTTGTCAACATTTTCTGATTTCCAACAAAAACATTGCACACGGTGACAATGGATCCCTTTCGAATGGCATCTGCAACATGGCCACCCAAACGCACACCATATTATATTCTGTCTGTCCTTTGAGAGCACCCCTTTTTTTTGAACCTTTTGCTCCAGTTTTTATTTTGTGGCTTTTGCATCGTTTGCGGTGTCCATCGAATTGCCGATGGCAATTTCACAAATTCACAAATACAACAACAGATTTACCCTCGTCGTGGTGACAATGGTCTCGTTGACCACTCTTTGCTGAAGATATTCCATATACAATTTTTGATATTTCATTACTCCGACGACAAAAAAGGACCGTCAAACCGTGTGTGAGAGTGGCGCTTGAGTGGTGTGAAGTGTGCCACTTGTTCAATCAAGCATTCACACATCCGTTGTCCATTAGCGGGTAACCATCCTCACAATCCTCTTCGGTGATGAATGGTGAAGGTGTCGCTGGTGACAATGAAGCCTCGAGGCTGTGTCCTCCCTTCCTTTATATGTAAAACAAAATTTAAAAAAGACGCAAAAATTGTCTCCTGCTGCGGTCAAACGGTATTTGTCTGGCTTTGAATTTGGTTGATGTTTTTTTTCTTTTTCGACATTTGTTTGAATTTTATTTCGTTTTCGTTCTTTAAATATTATTTTAAGGAACGAGATGTCTTTCGTTAGTCTTTAAAAATTAAAAATTAAAAAAAAATTAAAATAATTTGTGACAATCCTGGAAAGCAATTTTGGAAATTATTCTATTTGGCTTGCCAGCCATTCAAAGGATTTCAAAAGAAACAAGAAACTTTAAGATAATTTAGGAAGTTATAGTAATAAAATCTTAATCGAAAAATTTCCAATAAAATTGCCAAACATTCAGCAATATTTTTAGATATATAAAATTTATTTTAACAAAATAGCGTCAATAATGTAAATCGAGATCTCGACAATCTTAAATATCAGAGTCATGTCGGCAATTATTGAAAAATTATGGCTTAATAATGCTTGTCATTTTGCTGAAATTTGGAATTTTAATAGAGAAAAAAATTTTTTAAAATTCTTAAAAAAATAAAAGACCTCTAAGTTAGGTAGCCTCTTCTAAGAAATAGTGTGCGATATGAAATAACAAGCTTTTGAAAAATTAAATCCTTCGTATTCTAATTTTTTAAAATTAACCGTAAATTCTTTTTTGAAACGTTACTGGACATAAATATATTGGCCATTTGACCTCTTTACAGCTTTTATAGATGCCCGACATATAATCTCTGTTTGGGTAACTGAAGTCTCTTCCTCGGATATTCATGGTTTCAGTCAGCCAGTTCAGTAGGCACAAAATGTGCGGACATAGCCTTGAAATCCAGAATTTTCTAATTTCTGGATTTTAATATTTCTAACAAATCGGTCATACGTTTTTATTTTTTCAAATAGCTTGAATTTATTCAAATTCAGATAATTGTAAATTATGCTTTGTGACGTTTTAAATTATGTAACAAAGTGACGTTAGAAATTAGTGAGCAATGACCGTTTTTGTTTAAACCCTTTCTTGGCTATGTAAGTCAGCGACTTACATAGATACGAATACTGTGTACGAGTATGTGTTCCTTTAAAATATTTATTCTTTAACATTTCTTATCATCTGCAACATTTACGCCATTCAACCGGACCGAAATCCTAAACGTGCCTGTACATCATTAAATCATTAGTAAAAATGATGGATCATTTGCGTGATTGCTGGCCATATTGGCTACAGTTATGTTGCCCAATTTAGAATTTTTTGTGATGATCATGCCCACTAATTGACCATGACGGTGACAATGACAGTGTCAATGATAATGAATCGATGACATCGAATCAATAAAGCTAACCCAAATGTATAAACGTTACACACACAAAAAATAATAAATAAAAGTAACGAATGGCGTGAAATTTTAAACGAACAAATTAACGAATTAATGAAGAAAAGTATGAACGAAATAATGACATGAAATAATTGACAGAAATTCTCAGTTACGGATGTCGAAGAATGCACAAAACGCATTATCGTACGAATAATTGTAAAATGATCGATTACAGTTTTGACACAATTTGGGCGAGTATGAAAAGGGTATAACTTACATTGTGTATTACAATGTTACAAATTATTCCATCATTCCGTCACTCCGTCGTATAAAATGTGTGAAATTTTTACGAATTTCATTTGTACGTATGTGCGAGTGTGTACGTCGTTATGATATATATGTGTACATGTATGTGTTTCACATTCTAAAGATAAGGTTTAGTCTCTTAACGAAGCGAAAAATTAAAACGATGAATGAAAAAAAAATAAGTATTTTTTCCTCATCTTGGATTGGATTGAGTAAAATAATGACGACAAATGACGACGAATGACGATGACGATGACGTTAATTGAAAAAGTTTTCCCTCTTCATGCAAAACGCAAAATTCTGGCATGCATTGATTTTTCGCTGTTGCCAATTATTTTTTTCCCGCATTATCAGCACGAACTGATTTTGGGAATGGTTGACTCACTTACATTTACAAACAAATTAAGTCATCGTTCAAAAACATTTCCGTGAATTTCAAATACATTCATATAAATTAATTATCACTGATATACACATTCTTCTTCTTCTTCTTCTTCTTATTCCCTTTAATTATACGTAGCGGATTTTTCGCACTGTTTTCGCTTCGGCGGAGTAACACTTTCGGTAAAAGGAAAAGGAACGATTTCGAATCGTCAATAGTTAGTTGTTGGTACTTTTTTATTAAAAAACAAACTGTTATAATACGATGCGATATGACAGACGTGGCTTAAAAATATCCATTGTTATTTTATATATTGCTGAATTTGAGTGGTTTAAAAGGATAATAATAAAACCTTTTCAAAAGGATACGAACGTAATGTGATTGCACGCATTTGAAAATATTTTTGGACTCGTGAAAAGAGAAAGCAGTTTCTCATGCTTTGCGTGATTGAGTGAGTGAATGGGATCGGAGTATAATATAACGAAATAAAGAAAAGCGTCTGCGCACTTAATGACTGGATGGGAACACTTCTCTAACCGCTTCTGTTTGGTCCTGCTGTGACTAATCTATTCCTTCATACTCTCGTACTCGCTTCATTCCTCCATTCATTCATACAATCCTTGTTCACCGGCGCAATACTCGAGACCATTTTTATCCTGTCTCCATTTTCAACGCTTTTGTTGCCGCCTGATTTTTAGAGTAATGATGGGCGGAGTTTCTAGAGTGTTTGGTTTTTTCTATTCCATTGTCTTCTCATTTACCGTGAGTCGCATAATCTTTGTTTTTTGCTTTGTTTTTATCTGGCGTTTTTAAATTGTTTATTTTACCTAAAGTACTAAAGAAGGGTTCGGTGTGTCGCCACCTCGTACTTCATTTGAATATTTATTACCATTATTCAGTTATAAAATTAAAATGGCTAGATGGTGCTTATGGATATAGATTTTTCTTAAATCGTTTTATACTTTAAAAATTATTTTCAACTGAATTATTTATAAATTTTGAATTGTGCCCCCTCCTATCCGATGTAGCGTATTAAAGGTGATATGACGGATGTAGAAGATATTTATTCGGACTCAGATCCAGGCTCTTGAAGAGATTTAGCCTGTCTGTCTATCACTCTGTCTGCCTCTCTGCTGATCCCAAATGGATGGAGACGCAGATATAGAAAGCAGAAGTAGAAGTAGAAGTAAATTGATGTAGGAAGTAGATGTGATATCGATCTATTAACTGTTTAGTGTTGAAAATGGGCGTAAAAGACAGTGACACGCCAACAAACAAAGGTTAATAAATATACAAAGTTATGCAAGTTCATCGCTTTTCAGTTATAGCTTATTGTCTAGCGGCTTGTAGAATAAATTTGAAGAAAAATTATAACTTCAAATTAAGGAAATGCTAGTTCTCGAAAAAAAAGGCGAAGACAGCCGACTGCTCATTAAAATCATGCAAGGAAGGTTTGGTTGGGAGAAAAGGTGAAATCGGACCACACCTACTTCTTTATGTCAATTTAAGTTCAATTGTGTCTACAGCTTAATCTCTTTAGCTTAATTTTCTTAAGCTTGTAAAGTAAATTTTAAGCTTAATTTTCTTAAGCTTGTAAAGCAAATTTAAATTAAAACTTGTATTGTCAAATTTACATCGAAGGAAGTACTTACTCACAAAAATCTGCTCGCTGATTACTGTAAAGGATTTACGAATTTATAATACGGGTGTAGGACATGCACATTTCAGTTAGCCCAAAGTTACCGCTAAATTTTTTTTGTATAAATCTTTGCTGTAAAGGCTGTACTGCACTGTAAAATTTTTTTACATTATCTGATAAAGACCTTAATTAATATCCTTATTGTATAAATATATATTAATAAGAAAACAACTTCAATATTAAATACATTTGGAGGATTTGATTCCAAAAATCTAAAATGCAAAAATCTAAACGTTTGCAAATTGAAAAGTGATCAATAATTTCCTTTTAAAATAATTAGAGAACTTTTTAAAAGGGTTTCAAATGATTTTTCAAACGTTAAAGTAAAGAATTTATATAAAGTTTTGAAAAAAATCTTGTTTATAAAGAGTTCAAACATAGTTCAAAACAAAAACTCGTTACTTCAAATTACATAAAGCTTGTTAATTTTCCGTCACAATATTATCACCGGGTTGTGTAATTTTAAAGCCTTATAATTAATTTCTATTTAATTCATATTTCCTTAACGAAGTCTTCTATCGCTAGTAGAACATTCATTTCAGTTGTCATATTGGCGATTTATTGTCATAAAATTCATTTTTGTTAGTTTGTTTGGCAAGTAAGAGCAAAATTGCTTCTATATGGGATTAGTCCACTTATTGCGCTCTGAGTTATCGAAAGTAGTATTGTGATAATATATGGATGGGTTAGGGATACTTATAATACGCTCATTTATTTAGTAAATTAATTTCAATATATCTTTTACCTGTGAATCCTTTAGTCCTAAGCGTTCTGCCAGTTTCTTTCGATCTGGTTTGCTGATATATTTTTGCTGTTGAAAACGTTTCTCAAGGCCTTTCCGCTGTGAATCTGTGCGATTATTTCATAAAACTCAATTAAATTAATTAAGATGTTAACAACATGAATTGCAAATCAAAACACAAACAATTTAATTTACGATATTAACTTACCCGAAAATACTGCACGCCGCATCATACCACGTCGTGGTTTACCACGTGTCGAATGTGCCCAAGGAAATCCTTGACCTGGAGGAAGAGGGAACACTTGACCTCCAACTGCAGTAAACCGGAAACGGAAATGCGTGGGAAACACTTGTTATTGGTAAATCTAACAAGTGTATGAATGTATGCATTTGTGTATGAGTGTGGGTGTGCGTGTCGACGTGTCGAATTTAATTACTGTTGCATGCAGAGTGCATTAGAGAGCTTTAGAACAATTAAAACAATAACAATTTCAACTAACATGCCGTCATGTCAAATACCCACACGCACTCATGAACGAACACACGCACGTACACACACACACACTGACTGATATAAACACATGATATAGTCGCATATGTACTAACCGCTCATATAAGGATTCCTACAGTGCGCCAACAGCGAATGCAGATGAGGATGATTGAGAGCATGTGGAAGGAATGGTGTTGGTCGACTAGGCATCGGTTTGGCTATCACTTGTTGTTGTTGCTGTTGCTGTTGCGGGTGATGAGGATGAGGCTGGTGCTGTTGATGCTGTTGTTGTTGTTGTTGCTGATGATGGTGTAATTGTAATTGTAGTTGCGCTTGTAGTTGCTTGTCTTGACCCGACGGCATCCCGGGAATGCCACCGATATTGTTTTTCTCTTCAATTGTGCTGACGTTGCCACAGTGCAATATACTATCGCAGGGTCGGTTTACATTGTTATTAATGTTGTTGTTGTTGTTGCATTGGTTGTTATTATTGTTGTTATTGTTGGAGCTGCTGTGATTGTCGGTGTCACTAATTGTGCTACCAGGTGACGATGACGATGTGGTTTGCGGCTGACAACTATTACCGTTTACGCTCGACAGAAACGCTGGATGAGGAAAAGAGACGTGGGGATGATGGTGATGATGGTGGGGTAGGAAATTGTGCTGCAGATAAGGCCAAATATGTTGCGGTTGCATAAATTCTAAAAACACAATAAAAACAATAATTTTCGAAATGTTTGAAAACGTCAATGACTTCGATGAAATTTAGTTGCGATTATTTTAATGGAGTGATAATTACAAAACAATTGTTTTCTTAGATAATTATGTACTTCATGTATTTTAACAGATTTATACTTTTTATGAATTTTTTTTCTAAATCTAGGTCTCTCAAAATGCTGCCTCAAGGCAAGAAGGTCATCATTTAAATTTCGTTAATGATGATACAGTTATTATGGTTATAAAACCGTAAACCGAGATATAATCTTATATAATCCTAAAACCTAGAAAACATAAAAATACTAAATGATTTCAAAAATAATTTATACGGAAAATTTTGTTTTTGCGAAAGAACAAAATTCCCTTAAAATAATAATAAAAATAATAAAGACAGAAGATAAAGAAATCATTTCAATTATAAAGCAATTTCCATTCTGAATAATCGAAGCGTTAATGCAAAAGGCTGTGATATATAATAATGAGCGCTGAATAAGGCTCAAAGAACAGCCCGTAGAATTCATCTATCCAGCTTAAAATATGAAAATAATTACGCACTCACACATACACCCAAACCAATATCTCTTCCTAAAGATAAATTTAAGTGAAAGCTCTTTGATGAAACTGCTTCCGGCGGAAACACACCTTTGCAGACGCCTCTGCTGAAGAAATTTTCAACAAAGCACTTTAGCATTTATTAATTAAAATCAACCAAGCATAGAAAGAATCACCTAAGATACACACACGCACAAACGCACCCGCACAGACACACACAAAGCACATACACACACACATGCACCCGCCCACACACATGCATGCTTTGCTGAAGATTTAGAATTTAAACAAGTTTTAATTTAATACACTAACATACACACGCACACAGAGGCTGCCAAACAGTCGTTTGATGCTGTCGTCTGGTGTTGTTGTTGCTGAATATGATTTTAATTCGATTAGACAGAAGCAATTAACGAATTAACGCCTCTTTAGAGATGCCTTTTGTTTGCTGTTTTTGGGTTTCTCTCTGAATGTAAAGAGTCAGTGTGGTTGCTTGAGCGTGTGAATGAAAGTGTTTGTGTACGTTTTGCATACGTCTGCGTCTGCATTTTAGTGTTAGTCAATGTGCGAAATTATTTTACGCCTCGCCAAATCATTTGTTTTTCCACGATTCGTTTGTTGATTGCGCACTTCACGTTAGTTAGTTTCTAGCGTGCTTTTCCTTTGTGAATTTTTGGTGAGTCGAGCTAGTTTGAGGCATACCTAAATGTCATACCGTCTTATACCGTCATATGCATACGGCCTTTTTTACATACACACACACATCATGGATAATTTTGATCTATAAATCCTCGATTTATATTCCTATGAGAAAGTCTTATGTGACTATCTTTTGTGACTATCGTTGTGATTATCTCTTCTTAAAACAATCATGCATATCTCTCAAATGTGTATTAAAAGTAATTAAGAAATATTAACAAAGCAAATTCTCAAAATCTGTAAATGAGGCCTTCCATCATTTACCGATTTTTAGAATATGCTTTGTTAATCTTTCTTAATTACTTTTAATATACATTTGGCAAATATGCATGATTGTTTTAAGAAGAGATAGTCACAACACAAAGCCTTAAGGGCAAATTAATTGCAGTATTAAGGTCAAACGTATTAATTCTCACAGTATCTAGACGCAGGACGGTGTGTCTAGAAATGCTTAATATAATCTTGGCAAAGTTATAAATCGTTGTAATCACTCTAAAGCAATGAAAACTTTTTCCATAAGATTTTCAATCATATTTTCAAGTATAGTCTCTAGAGTTCTGGGAATTCATTCTAATAGTTAAACTAAACAAAGACTGTTATATATAAATTTTATGATCAAGAATATTAATAACACAATTTCGGATATCTCGGTTAACATCGTTGTGCGAAAGAGGTGGACTTGTCTCTATTAAGATGAAGGTGAGTCTGAAATATTTTGGTTCGATAATAATTAATCCCAAAAATATATTTATATTTTCATTTATTTTTATTTTATATTTTCTTTTTGAAACAAAAAACTTATAATATTTTTTTGTTTGGGGTTTCAGGGTTCCTCAAAGATGAAAGGATAAGATGGCATCGACCTATTAATGGGTTTTCAATGAACTTAATCTTTCTTATAAGCTTCGTACAATTTTGGG
The DNA here is from genome assembly GCA_963966595.1 of Physocephala rufipes. Taxonomy (NCBI): domain Eukaryota; kingdom Metazoa; phylum Arthropoda; class Insecta; order Diptera; family Conopidae; genus Physocephala; species Physocephala rufipes. Next base: position 26,056,405 of record OZ016503.1, read on the forward strand.
AAGTATCAAAAATGTTTCCTTGCGCATATTTAAACAATTGGTAAGCAAATAAGGAATTAAAGTCTATGACGAAAGGCCCCTAAAACATAAGCCATATCTACAGCGACTTCTTGAAAGTGTCTATATCTCGTTTTTAACTTATTAAAACTTTGTTCAAATCAATTTCTATAAAATCTAAGATGACTTTTTGTATTTCTATCAAAAATATTATATATAGAAATAAATAGAAAATATCTCCAACGAAGCCTTTTAATTGATGGTAGGAATTTTGAACCTTTTGACTTTGAATCAAACAAAAATTTAATAAAGTTAAGTTTTAAAGAAATTACATTTCCAAAAACTTAGGTTTCTCCTTAAGGAGTTTAGGTTTTGAACAATAGGTAGAAATTAACCAAAACCTAACGATCGTAATCATAGTATTCTTTATATCACAGATGTCCTATAAATGTAACTTTTCTCTTCTAGAGTTGTTCAATATTTTGAATGAATTCTTGCTTTATGGCTTAGAAATTAAAAATTCTTCCAAAAATACCGACGCAATTGTCATTCAAGCGTAAACATTCATAAGGATTTTTTATGATGCCACAAAACGGTCTTTCTTATACAGTTCAAGATCATCACACACTTCACGACCTTACGTTGCTAATCAAAAATCTTCTTCCAGAATGTTTTGTCAGGACTAAAATCCCCAAAATAAACATTCATAGCATTTCGAAGGAACAAATCTGAAACACGGTTTATGGATTTTTCCGTATGAATTCTAGCACGAGAAGGGCATATGATTTATACTTTACTGAGATTGAGTGCCTTGTCATTATGACTAACATCATTATGACGATCTTGACAAAGGAATTACGTTTATACGCTTTTAATATTCAACCAATTAATCCTTCTCTGATTTAGTTTTGGTTGCAGGATCAACTGATTGCTCCTCGATCCTTATGGCAACTGCTTTGGGCTCCGTTACCATTGTTGTTACTGTTGCCAGTCTTTTTTAAGCCCTCGGGAAGGGAGGCTGTAATAACATCAACTGCTGCTAATCATGTTTATATTATTTCATAACGGTGCAGCTCATCGCGGAGCAATAGGAAACCGAGAAACCGAAGAGAATGCGCAAAACCAGTTCATTTGAGAGAGTCACCGCCGCTTAAGTACACCCGGCATTCTATAGTACTAAGGGTTAGGGTGGAGGGTAACGGGCATGACCCAGCTGAATGAAACTGATTTTGTTTTCATTTGCCTTTTATGTGATCTCGACAAAGTAGGCGTTACGAATTATATCTCTTTTAGACAAAACGCAAAAGCCGGTCTTTTAATCTTTCTAGTAGTCTTTGTTTCGGCGGCGAGCGACTTGTCAGAATTTCTACTACAATTTTTTTAATGAATGTCATACATTTTGTTCTTCTTCTGAAAAAAATAATATCAAGGGCCGACGGGGTGCGCATGATTCTGACTTTGGAGGCGTTTCACTGACCGGATAATTGTTTTTTTTGTCTTTATTGGAAGCAGTTATGTATCAAATCGTTATTTCGTTTTTTATTATTATTGCTAATTGCTAATTTTTTGTGTCGTTTTATTATTTTTTATTGCCCAAAATTGAGCCACGTGCTATCATTCGTAAATTTATTTCCCAAAAATTTCATTTTCCACAAAGAAATTATTAATTTAACGCATTACAAAGATATTCTGACGATATATAAAACTATCTATCTTTCATTAAAATTACCATAAACACAATTATGGGAAAGAATATTAAATGCTTAATTTTATTAATGCTTAATTTAATTAAACGACCGATAGATGACGAAAAATTAGGCATTTGAGCATATTTTGAACATTGTCCTTTCTAGAAAATATCTCCATTTCTGATGGAGTCGTTAACCCCGTTTCAGTCCGAAGATTTTTTCCCATACTCAATATGCTCTACCATTCCTCGGCCATTCAAGCTCGGTCATCCTAACTCCTCAGGAAATCTAACACCTGAACCAATAGACACACAATCAAAGAGCTCAAAAGCTACCTCAATAAAGAAACTGAATATAGGGGTTAATCCATTTCGTGGATAATAAACTATTCATAGAAGCAACGTATGAAATTGCACTGATTCGTTTACTTCTATTTTGTCCTAAAAATGTCTTCACAATTAGTCATCCTCAATCACGATCTCTAGCCTTTTGAATGTCGATTTCTTAATGAAACCTTACCATTTCGCACACGAACACTGCCTTCACGCGTATCTCCCAATATTGCCGATACGCTAAATTTCAAAATTGGCTTTGTGTTAGCTTCTTTCAGAATGGTCGTTTCTTTCGTTGTTTCCATAACATTCGATAAACGAATTGCCGCTCTCCGAATATTTGTATTATGTTCAATATCGATAACATCCTGATCGTATGAATCATCATCCACACCGATCTCAGCATCTTCATCATCGTCATCATCATCATCTTCGTCAACACTACGCGCACTTTCATCACTTACGCGAGAGAAACATTTATCACATTTGAAACCGTTTGGGCGACGGAGCATTTCATCATTTGTGAAATTTTTTATATTTAATGGAACGGTTCGGGTGAAATTACCACAAGCGCTGCAGATTAATCCAGTGCTTTCGACTTCATGTCGCCCGTCTGACACCGAATTGACGCCAACGCCGTTTATACGATCATAACGCTGATCACCACTACCGTTACCGCTACCACTACCGTCACCGTCACCGGTAGCGGTATCATCGTCGTGCGAAGAAACCGAGGCGTTGCGACTAAGCAACATTCCTGTTGCGCTATTGCAGTGGCGCAACTCGTTTACGGCACTACCGAGATCACAGTTGGTTTCCGAGTTACCGTCTTGCGAGTCGGACGAATCGTAGGAGAGGATCGCTCCTGATACGTTATCACACGAATTTTTATCGTTTAGCAAATTGTCAACGAGAAAAGCGCTTGACATGACCGAAAGTGAAATTGTTAGCGATTAGCGCCTCGATGTTATTTAGTGTTTTCACTCCCGGTATGTCTTGAATTTCTCTATCGGTAGGACAGTTACAACATCGCCTCCTGTTTCGGGGAATACTATTTTTCATAAGCATGTGCGAACGCGTCTAGGACTAAATGTAAACTGAGTCCAGAAACCATGACCCGGTGATTGCATTGTGGCATTACATGGGAGCGTATTTTTTATTGTTGCCTTATTTGTTATGTGTATGTGCGTGGAGACGTGCGCCTTGAAGCTGATCATTTAAGGGTTGCTTTACTATGGTTGGTCCTGCTTCTCATGTTAGGACTTTCGTTTTTATATTTCGTCGCAATGTTCATCGCTATTTTATTGTTTTTGTTGTTTCTATTGCCATTGTCATTGTTATCGTAATCGTTATCATCGTCTATTTTGCGACCAGCGGCACACTTGGAATAGTGAGAGGGTTTGTGTAAGAATATGTGAGAATATGTGCTAAAAATTTATTCATTTTGTTTCTTTTTCTTTTCAAGGAATCATTTACTTTTTTGCGAATTTTATATGCTTTTTATTCGATTTCATTTTTTCAGGAACGAAACAATAAAAGTTTCTTTTATTTGTATATGCTCGCATTAAGAGTATTCGTTGGCTTTTATCTTGGTATAATATTGGTGGGCGGAGAACGAAGATGACTAAGGGGGGGGGGGGTGAGTAAGCATCAGTTTCCGCCTTGCTGTGGAAAGATATTCAGGGGAAAATATTATTTCATAGAATGTGGAAAACTGTAGCGGAAGATGGTGACACAGTGGGACAAATTAATAGTTTCCGACGCCAAATAATAATGAAAAAGAATCGGTGAAAATTTGTATAAGAATTTATTATGATGGGTCTCTAGCACACGTTCAATAAACGAATAACTAAAAATAAGGTTTTTTGCCAAAACTGTTTTGTTTACATACGGTGTTACAATTACAACGTTAAGCTCAAACTATCTAACGTATAGTGTCTATATATCATTATTTAATTCATATAATAATATTGTGTTTTTTAAATAGTTTTTATTTATATTTTATTGCATTTTCTTTTTCTAACTTCAGAATAAACTTTGCGACTAAATATTTTATTATATTTCATGACATCCCTTAAATCTCAGTAGCCTTAACGAAATAACCGTTATTGTATGATTTCTGTAAATATTGTTTTATTGATGGATTATAGACTTCTTCAAGTGATTATTAACCGCTTTCGTTGCCACAAATTGAGTTGTAAAGAACTTTGATATACGTTTTATATTTATTCTTTTTCCTTCCTTTTTCTTTTTCTCATTCTCTTTAGTTATTCTTGTAAGGACTTTTTTCCACTTTCAATACATACTTGACCACTTCTTTTTCTTCTTATTTGCTCGATGAAGGTATATGTATATATGCGTGTGTGTGCTTGCGTACAGGCATAAACGCATCATGGTATGTGTTCGAGTGCATTTATTTGAATGTCCTTTTCGAAATGGTTCATTTTATACGATATTATTTTCTTGCCCTCATTGTTCGTTCTCTCTTCTCACACTCATCGCAATTGGCCAAAAACCAACCCCTATATATAAAAATTTGGCATCACCCTTTGAGAACGTTGTTGCTATTGTTATTTTTGTTATTATTGCTTTTGTTGAATCAGCGAGATGAGCGAATGGTCTTTCCTTTCATTCCACCGTTCCAATACTGCCGCAATTATTAACGTATAGAGGGCGTGGTTTCACAAAATGTGGACTGGCCAACAACAACAAGAAATACCAGAATAGCTATGCGTATTAACGAGATTGTATGCGTTTGTGTTTGTGCACAGTGTGCTTCACATGAATTAAAGAAAAGATGATCCGCTTCTGTTTCGCGATGCTTGAGAGTGTGGTGTGCGAGTATGTGTAAGTGTGTGCATTATATATCATTCTTTACGGGCCAAGTACTTCAACATCAATTGCTATTTAATGCGGCAACGACCCGCGCAACCTTCCGCCTCATGTTAATTCAATCCGCTTAATATCCGTTTTAAAAAAATCATCTAGTACAGTGGTGTATACGTCCCTCTGTTCATCCCTTTATAAGTGTGTCGCTATGGCTATGCGTGTGAGTGGGTTTCGCTTTTGTGTGCTATCGCCGGGAGTAAGATTTTTGGTGGTTTGAGAATGAAGGATAGAAGATGGGCAGAACTGTGGGTAGCAGTAGTATATAAAACATGCTCATAGAAGCGTATAAATACGTGATAATAACCTCGATTAAAATCCTCATTAAAGTCATTTATGCAAAGGACTTTTTCTTCTTCCACCAACTCGACAATTTCAGAGAGAAAAAAAGGGAATAAATATAAGTTTTTATTGCAGGAATTTCTGGTAAATTTTATATATTCATTAATCCTGAGAGCAATTATAATACGAGTATAAAAATCATAAATACAAATTGATTTGAAAGAGTTACAACAACATTAGTAGTCAGCAATATAACTTATGTGGGCGTAGACAGCTTTTATAGAAGGACAAATATTGCATTTTTACGAAACAAAAGAGTCTCAATATTATCTCGAAATACTTTTTCAAATTATAATTAGGTTTTTATGAGTTATAACGTTATTATAAAATCAAATAAATTAAGGAATGTTATCTTGGGATATTTTATTATTATAAAGAATAATCAGTAGAAAGAACTAAGGCGCAAAATTGAAAGTTAATCCGATCTGGAATAGTCTGGGCGTCAATTACTTCGTCATCGATATGAAATGTCTGTGACGGTAATAAAAATACATTTAACATCATCATCATCATTTATTCTTTGTGATTCCTGATTCGTAGCATTCATTGTGTCATTGGCAGGATATTATTATTGGCAACTTTATGGAGTATTGATGCGACATCATTATCGTTGAGATCACAAAAATAAGAATAGCAATCGTAGCAGCTCGATAACTACAAAAATTATTAGCTAAAGAAATAACCGTAACATCGTGACAGTTGCTCGCTAGGATATTGCTCGCCAACAAAAGGAAAGGAACCAAAGACGAGCGAAATGTGACGCAAAGCACAAGATGTTACCAAAAAGTTAGTACTCCTGCAGGCCCGTGCTCCGGCATATCGGTTACAATCCACGATGGCATCTCGAATTGATGGTAGCGGCTGGAAGTGTATGTAATAATTCAGTGCGTCAAACAATTCAGTCCGCCGACCGATTTTATGAACGTAGCAATTTGGTTCGTTTCTGTTTCGTATCGATTTTCGTAGTACGAACTCATGGATGATTGTTGACTGTTGGTGGTCGGTCGGTTGGTTGGTTGCATGGCAGGAAACTGGGGAAACGAGAAGGAGTTACAATTTCAAGCACGCGGGGAGCGCAAATTATATGATGATGCGCGGAAGAGAAGAAGAAAAAGAAAAAATTGTGATAAAAGATTGTAAAACGTATGAGGCAGCATCGCAAGAATGCGATGAGATGATGGTGCCGATGAGAGCAGTGGGTGGCTGGATATTCGACTCGGGTTGTTTCCAGCTGCCGCACATTGATGCGTTGACGGTGTGGGCGACATCTGTTTTGGACAACTTTTAATAAAATGTTCATCTTTATTACGATAAACGACGATTGTTTTATAAGCTTCCTGGTGCTGTTGCTGCTACTTTCGCATCTACCCCTGATTGTGTTACTCACAATCGAAGGACCTTCCACCGCTGTGAAAATCACTGGCACGGATTTCCTGCCGATGTGCCGGTGAAGTGTTAGGGCACAATTAAAACAAAACGCTTTTATGTCATCACGCTTCTTTGAAAGTGTTTATTAATTGCCGGATGGTATTTATTGCAGCGTGTAAAGCGACTAACTCGGTCGATGTCGGTGTTTTGATTTATATAAGATTCTCTTTTCTATTTCAAAAACCACGTAGGGGAATATTTGCTACCTGTACCTCCTAAGAGTTTCAACATATACTAGTTCCATAAAATGAAAGAACCTCAGATAGCTTTTTAGTAAAACTTTAACGTAATGATCTAAAAATCTCAATTTATAATATTTACTTTATTTTTATTAATTTTGATACTTTTGTAAATTATGGTTAACAGAATTTATCATTTGTTGTTACTCATAAAAACTTCGTTTGTTTATTTACTGCCAAAAACACTCGAAATGTTCACACAAACCTCTTTACAAACCACTTGTACATCAATTTTAAGTGTAATAACACGAACAATAGTAATAATAATAATATTAAAAATAATATCAATGACAATAACAACTACTACTACTACTAATAAAATGCATTTATAACGTTGTGTTAATTGAACTTGTATGCAATTGTAATAAACTCGCACACGCATTTATATATTGGCTTGCCTGCACACGCACTACTATATAGATCGATATGTTCGGTTCGGTTAATTATTGTAAACCGCACAAACAAAATATTGCTGTTAAATTGATTTTATTACGAAATAATTAAGTAATTATTTGAGGTTAATAAGCCTGATTAACAGCGTTCACAGTAGTGGCCACACAGAACGCTTCGATGCATACGCACATACAGAAATATAAACAATCCCCAAACCCCTTTTTCGACACACGGTTGTATCGAATGTTGCAACCGCTGAAACACACGCCCACACAACTCGTTATGAATACCAATTAAGGGCTGTCTGTAATAATGATTGATTTTATATAATAATAGTTCTTAAATAAAAAATGAAATATATCAATTCCCTTTTTTTCATATTTTCATTACTATAAAAGGGATCTTATAAAAAAATTTGAATTGTTATGGAAATTATTGTTGAATATTAATAATAAAATAATAAACTGTATCAGATATTTCAAATAGTTAATATTAAGTGCTTTGTAACAAACTGATAATGATTGCCACGTTTCAATGGAAATAGACGAATTGTATGAATAAATTTACATTATGAAAGTAATGATTTAATAAACTGCTGTCAATGTTGACACTTTACGGTTTTGTGCGAGAGAAAAAACCATCAAATACTGAAAGTAGTTATTAAACTATTTTAAAATGAATCCTCCTATTTCGTAAACAGTTTGCTCGATTGAATTGTGATCACAATTTAATAAAAGGATTTGAATATTAGTAATAAATATCAATAATATAATTATAATTTACTTTGTTATTTAACTCTGAGCAATTTAGGGCTTATGCAATTTAATACAATATCAATGATATAAGACTTCATTGAAAGAATTATTAAAATTTTGCTTTAGCTTAAAATATTTATATTAGTTTACATTTAATTTAAATATATTAAGGTGTTTTACTTCTGTTAAGATTTTTGTTAAACCTACAAATTAAGATAAATATTTAAGAAAATTCAAAATATTCAAATAATTTTCCTTCAACTCTTTAATTCCACGGATTTACTTTTGAAACAAATAGTGTTTTTCTTTTGAAATATAGCAATTTATTTTAATTACGGATTCGAATGTACTTTGTAAATAAATACTATTTTGTAAAATAAATTAATTAATTTTTGTGATTGCTTCAATAAATCGTAAATATGAATATTTATGATATTATTATATATGACGTATATAATCACAACAATGGTGCTTACGGATGAAATCATTAGTGAATTTTTATTTAAATCAGTTATCTGTTGTATTAAATGTCATTTTCTAGACTGCATCCATCGAAATCTTTGAAAAATGTGTTTTTTAAAAAATCGAAACGAAGTGGTTTTTGACTCTGTTTCATAGCTTTTGTTATTCGTCAAAACAACCGTTCTTTATTTATTCGGTTTTGAATACATTATTTTAATTTTTTTTCTGTGATCCGAGCTGCGCCATGATAACCACGGGGCTCTGGCTTCCGCTTCACAAGTCGTGTGTGAATTTTTCAATACTGCATGAGTTAAAAAATAAATATGAATAAAAATGTTTAAAAACAAAATCGATTGTCCAAACACGTCAAACCGATACAAACGATAGTCGGTGAACTCTTTAAAAGGAGCCTGATTTAAAAAAGTTTATCTAATAAAATTCAAAACGTACGCATAACGATTGATGATCCGCCAACCGTTTTCAGAGTGAAAAGTTTTAGTTTTTTGAAAAATTACAAACATATGCTGTTTGTGATTAATATAATTATCAACAAAGGTTTATTGATTCCTTTAATAAATATAAACAAAAATTAAAACATCAAAACACATTCCAGCAAAGGGTTGATTTACCTCAAACATGCCAAAGTCATGCTCGATCCGCACGCAGGCAGAAGCTGTAATGTCAAGGGCTTCTTTAAACCCGGGAAGGACCCTAGAGGAAAATATAAAACGGGAAAAAGATACGAAGAAAACAAAGATCACTTTTTGATTGTCGTCATCCTTGTCAGGCTTGTGTGCATGCGCTTCTACGTGTTAGTACAGAAGCAAAACATGAGACGTGTGAATAATTTGATGGCATGATTTGTATGAGACTGAAGGTTGTTGCTTTCGTTGGTATTGTTTCGAACAATTATTGTCCCGATTATAAAAGATATATTTTTCTTCGTAGAGTTCGATCGTTACCTGCCTTTCGTTAATGCTTCGCATTTGGAAAATAGAAGACGGTCAGAAAAGAAACAAGTTTAATTAATCTTCGATAAATTTCAAATAACTAAAAATTTTGACAAATTGAAATCAATTCGAGTGTTAATAAAATGAAAATATATTGCAAATCCTGAGAAAGGATTTTGGTTGATTGTATTTAACGCTGCAGATGAAAGAACGATCATTAGTCAAATCAAGAGTCAGGAGAAGTAACTTTTATGAGTATATTTAAGGTAGTCGGGGTGCAAGGAGGATACTCGTATAAGAAAGGGAGTAAGACAAATGGCTTAAGAAAAAAAGGTCGTTAAGGAATGAAGTAGAAGTATTGCCCAATAGCACGACATAACTTGAAAACATTTGATTATTATCTGGTAATCATACCAAACCCCTTTTAAATATAATCAAGGTTAATAATGAATAATAAGGTCGCTTCGATTGGGATAGAAACCTTTGCCTTGTGGAAGAAATCGATATAGCACAAAAAGATAAATAACAATTTTCTATCAAATCAAATCAAAAATGTTTCAAATAAAAATTAACGCATTCCTTTATTTCTCAACATAAAATACATTTTGGTAACATCCTTTTCTATTTATAATACCATATTTAATAATGTATTCATTTCGGTAAATTAGAATCAGATGAGCGTAACGGTCGCAGCTTTGTTTTTCCTCGTATATGCATTGGTTTCAACGTGTCCTATTTTTGCTTTGATTTAATACGTAAAGGCCACAGATTGCACTAACAATCACATCCACCATCAGGAGATTCTGATTCCTTTCATTTCACCTCTTTTTCATATGAATTTTTACAGATTTGGCAGGCAAAGCACAAATGAGATGAAGGCCGGAATGGGGGATGATGATGCAGTATCGTAACATCCGTTTCCTTTTTTTTGCTATCAATAAAAACAAATTAGTTCTGGTCACGTGTTTGCAATCACGCAAAATTTCGATTTTAATTTATATCATCGCTCTTGTTCATTGATTCTCCCCCCACTTTCCTAACATTATCGTATAATTTAAATTTATTTATTGTTCTTGTTTTTAAAATTTCAAATTTTCTTAAAAAAAATCAAAATAAAAAGCCGAAAGAGCATTTCCTGATACCTTTTATTGCCTTCCATACCTTGTCGTAAGCCAAATTCTATTACACTCTATCATTATTTTAGGATTATCCTCATTTCCGAAATTCGTAAATCCCGTGCCTTAAATCCTTCCGCCTTCAATTTCGTTGATTTCGCTTGCGGCAAGATTCTGTTTGTGAAGAGTAAAGTAATCGTGAAATTGGAAAATTTTTGAAACGGTGGTTACTTATTATTGCTCTGCAATACCGCCAATTGACCGACTCGCTCGATTGATTTCATCGTTTGCAGAGAACATTATGCTTTGTAATGTTTGCTGCTTTCTTGTTCTCATTGCTTTAATTTTTTTTCCATTTATTCAAATAGCAGCGAAATGACGTGCGAGAACTTGCATACGCTTTGCGTAAAACATCTCGTTTTGGCATTTACACAAATTGTATTTTTGTTTGTTTGTTTGTTTTGCTTTTATGACGGATTGACATTTTGAGATATGACGTAACATCAACCCTTTTGTTGCAATCGGCAGTGGTGTCAGGGTTGGGTTTCACAATCGCGATTTCGTCGCATTTATTTACTGATTATGCAAATAAAATCCTGTCTCCGTAAATGCAAATTGAATATTTACAAGACCAAGAAAAAAATTGATATTGTATTTGAATTAAATTAAAAAAGATCACAATTGTCTATTTATTTTATTAAATTGAATAATGCAGTTTTATTTGCTTCAGGAGTAAGCAATAAAAAAATTATATACTCGTAAAATATTTTGAAAATTTCTTTTTCAAAACTAAAACGTTATAAAATGGATCGATTTTCTGAACGGAATATTACTCGTTTATTCTTTTATGTATTTCAAAAAGTTTTCAGAAACTTTAATTTTTACCCAGAAAGTAATGTTAAAACGCTTCCAAAAGCGTCGACCACGCTAGACTAAGACACTTCCATTCTACGATTAATGTTTAATTTATTGAAAAAAAGCCGGCCTCCTAAAGTCGAGAGCTGTGTGTAAAATTTTACACTCAATTAGCTCCAGTTCACAAGAAGGTCAAATTGATAAAATCGATGAGAATGTTGCGAGTTCTGGAACGTTTCTAAAGTGCTTGCAGAGGCCCAGGCGATCAAATTAAAAAATGAGAATAGACCAGGTCTTGATTATTACGTAAACCAAATTATTAATACTTCTCATGACATAATAACGTTTTTGATAAAAATATCCAGAAATTCACAATAAATCTGTCGGAACAGAATCATATTTTCATCATATCTTCATCACTTTTATTTATTTCTCCGTACTTTCTAAGGTGAAAGTTCCTTCTATTAAAATTTTAAATTATTTATACAAGATTTACATTAAATAAAATACATTAAAATGTTTATGGGATAAGAAGGTTTTAATTAAAAAAGACTTTTAATACCATAAGATTCAACATCAGTTTTAAATTTTTCATGACTCCAAATTTGTTACATAATATTTTGTGGTTCTTCCGCGGTTTATAATTATAATTGTTATTCGAAAATGTGTTTTTCCCACGCGTTGAAAAAATATATTTTCCCTCGCCCTTCTTGAACGCTCCTGCATTAATCGATAAATGATGCTGCGATATAATTTGAGAATGACTTGCGGCTTTTACTCTCACGATTGTTAGTTCGATGATAAGATGACTAAAGATCGGTTGAAAAGTTTAATAAAAATAAATAGAGATGTTTACCTAAATTATATGTTTCAAAAATTCGACAATATTGTCATCTTCTTCTACGGAAACACGTATCTTAAAGATACAAAAGACATATCAGTAAAAAATATAGTGCCATCGATCGTATTGAATTCTTTTTAATAATTTGGATTTATCCAAGGTCTGTCAGAAATGCTAATATTATTGAATTACTATGTAAGTCCTTTAATACGTAATATTTTGAATAATTCCTCGAATTCCGAATACTTTGTTTGCAATAAATTTATATTACAATTGTAAATAAATGAATTGTAAATAAAGTAATTAATTACAAATTATTATTTACTGGTTAGGACGATATGCAGATGCAATGGAGATATTAATCAACATAGATTTATTTATTAGTGTTTATGATAAAATAATTAATCGACTTGCATTCAAATAAATTTAATTTAATTAAGTTTTGAATATGTATTCGATTTTATCGGCATAATTGCATCTCAACTAAGATAAGAGCTATTAAAAGCTTAATAAAAGCGTGTGATATCTTTTGTTTACAATTCTTTTTGTAATGTCTGGTACTTCCCTTTGTGGGTTACTAAGAGAACCATTCAAAGCCATCAATTATATTATCGTCGATTCTTTGTATTGAGACTACGTTAAACAGCAATCATTATTGCACTCGGTTTTAAACCAAAACCGTTAGGCAGTATTTATTGATCTCAAGTTCGATTGCAACAATAGAAACGAACCCTTTACTAATTTCAAAATTTCATAACTTTTATGAATTTCTTATACTTTTATTGAAATCACAGACAAACAGAAAAGCAACGCAATGTCGAAAATATATTAAGAAATTTCCATCGACATATACATGTCATACATGTCAGTTTTGTTTTAAATAAATTTATACTATCTCAAGAAAGGGCTAACATCTTAAATGCAACTAAAAATATTGTAATAGAAACAAAATAAACAACAATAAAATCATGAAATCATTAAACGAAATCTAATGATACAAGTGTGAGATAATGTTTGTTGTTGTTGTTGCGACTGTAATTGTTAAAACATTTAAAAGCAAGTTTAATTAACGCAATATAAATGAAATTGTAAGATTTTGTTAAGTCATCTCTAACAATAACAATAACAACTAGATAATAATCGTAAAATATAGTATTGTATTAATGAAAAAAACAGAAGAAGCAGTAATAATAATATTATTGTAGTTAATATTATTAAATTGGTTAATTTGTGTTCATGCTAATTTCATGGCAAGTTTTTGGTCTTCTTTCTTCCTTCCTGAGTGCCTGCCCTCCTTTCTTTCCTCCTTCTTTCTTATCACTTAACGTCATTAATAACGCTCTCAAATATTAACACATGATTGCATACGCCATTCATCAATTTACATACTCGGAATTAAAGAATTGATTTTATCTGGATCAATAATTTTTATATCCTATTCTTAGTTGATACTAAGTTTGTAACGTAGTGAAGGAGCTGCAATGAATATAGAAAAGTTTATATATTATGGCGCAAAATGATCCCCTGAGTCGATTTAGTGCTGTCCGTCCGTCTGTCTGTCTGTCTGTGGAAATCACGATTACCAGAGAACGAATGAAGCTATGATTATGAAATATGGTATGAATATTTAGTGTTATGATAGGCTGGCTGGTATTGAAAATGGGCGAATTCGGACAACTTCCACGCCTACTTTTGGCATTTAATGTGAATTAAATCGCGTTTAGAGCTCAATTTCTAAGCTCCGAGTACGAACTTAAAGGTAAAATTGTGCGTCCGAGTCTACTACCTCATTCGAAAATATAATCACAAAATGGGCGTGGCCCGCCCACTAGAGACAAAATTCGTACAGGCGTACAGGGGTAAAAATAGGGATATCGACGTGAAATTGGGCGCAAATATTCCCCGTCATCATAGGGTGGGTGGTGTTGAAAATGAGCGAAATCAGAAAACCGCCACGACCACGCCTCAATTAGAACTGTTTCACAAGAAATGAGCGTTGAAAAGAACAAAGAAGGCATGAAATCTGGTACGAATGTTCTCTGTCATCACAGGCTGGTTATAAATGTAAATATAATATTTTAAATATAAATATATTATACATTTATATAAGCCGTCGACATTTTATTTGAACGTTGTTATCGAGAGATTCGGGAATAGGATATGTAGGCTTCGGCCAGGCCGAAGATAATGTTCTTACTAGTTTACTTTATCCTTGCAGACACATTTTAAAACCTTCCTTTTGTCATCCCTCTTTATAAGAATTACAATTTTCTCCCAGAGATATTGGAAAAATTTGAATGAGTTTCAATAACATTAAAGCGTGTTAGCATTTTTTTATTAATTTAAGTACATCTATTTAAAAATTGCTTCTAACATATAAATGAAAAAACTCATCCAATTTTATTATTCTGAAGACTTAGGATTTAGCACTAAATCTTCAGTTGTCATTTGGTAAAAGTGTTGGGGATTTAAGTCATAATCACTAACTCGAATTTTTCCCAATTTTCATTACAATGTCATTATTCTCTTCATGTATTTCTTATAATAAAAAAAATAATCTGGTAATATTCTTACGCAGTCGGAATCGATCAGCGACCCAAACCCGACCAATTAATACTCAAACGGGGAAGAACACTTAATAAAAAACTTCCACGGTTAGGTCGCATTAATCTGTTCTGTAATAGTAATAACTATTGTTAAGTGGTCGCTGCCGTTTAACAAAAACAGGAAACTGATATAACCATAAATAAGTTGATCTATCTCCACTAACAAAGTATAATGAACTGGGTCAGATCGGGAACGATCTAACTGGACCGACCAGTCAAGCTGAATATCATATGTGCGCTAACACGCTCATTTATTATTATAAGCTTTAGGGTTATCTAGTAAACCCAAGAAGCCGATCGACATATCGGTAACAGAATAGTTTCAAGCAATTAGGTCCGATCCGATGCGCTAAACCTATTTAATAACAATACTAGAAGCGCTAGATTTGTTTTAATTTGTTTTCGTTTTAACATTTTATTTACTTTTTTTCAAACAACGCGTTTGTTTGTAACCTGTTATTAACGATCCGTATCGAATTGGATTGAGAGGCGTTTAGGATTTATCGCATATTAAGTGTGACGTTGTAGGAGCGGAAGTGCTGATTAAGGGATTCAAGGCTTTCGAAGTGTGTTGCTGTCTGTTACATCGAAATTGTTCTCACCTCCTATTACCTTTTATTTTTTAAATCAAGTTTTATGTAAGAACGTAATGTGTTTTTAGTAGTAGGAACGGTTATTGAAGTGCAGTCGAAATTAGTCAAATGTTTGACTTTAATGGTCAAGATCGCACTCAGATTGAATTAAATCGTTAAGTATTTTATTCTATTTAACAGTTTCCACTAAAATATGTTTATTAAATTCTCTTTCGTAACGTTCAGTAACGATTTATTTGGTAACGATTTATCTGGTAGTACCCGAATTTTTGGATTATGGACAAAAGGAAGAGCTAAAATTATTGTTAATGGAAATTTAGCGAGTCTCGCTCTAAGAATTTCTTATATTCGAATTGTTTCTTATTTGTTATTCAGAGTATTAAATCTTTACATAACGCAATTCCAATTACAATAATAAACAGAAGTAACTGTTTTTATTCAACCTTAACGCAATTATTAATATTAATTTATTCAACTATTTCAACGAGTTTGTTAATTTTGTTTTGAATTAAGAATCATGCTCAATTACCAAGCGGTTTAATTTTGTCTAATATTTTGTCGGAACTTTGTCTCTCTTAAGTGATCAACAGTTTCCATTCTGACGTTTACCAGGTAAGGAAATATTATAGGTTGACACTGAAGATTGGAATAGAATATGACCTTGATGAAGATTAGAATAACAAATAATAAAAATAAGCATATATTTAATACTTACATCAATTAAAAGACAAACGGACAGACAGGAAGGCAAAAATCATGAGAAACAGACAGAACATGCGAAAAATTCAGCATGAAAAAATTCAACATCAACAACAAAAAACATCTGCATCAACACGAACTTTAGACAGAAGTAAGTGCTGTTACTCCCAAATAAAATGCAAGTCGAACAACGAATACCGTCCGTTCAATTTTCTCTCAACGATCGATGTTTGCCTCAATTTCGTAAAGCTTTAATGTGCGCGAGCGCAGAAAGCAATGACGCAAACGCAAACGCAAAGACGCAAAGTGATAGGAAAGGCAGCGCCAAGACAACGCGCAACGGCGAAGACAACGAAAACAGCTTCGGAAAAGGCAACGGCAGCAACGACTAAGTTGAAGGCAACGCTTTACGATCGGGAGAACTTGTTTACCATTACGCCGTCAACGGAGTCAGCGGCTGCGCAGCTTCGTTGGCGCCATAAACTTGGCTCAAATCAAGCGAACTCTCATACAAAAGCATTTTCGATTTACTCGCGCGACTCAGGCGAGCTTTTCATTTCGTCGCGATCACTTCAAAATGTCAGACACTCGTGCGCGCCGCATTAACGAAGGTGTCTTAACGTTGTCGTTGAATAAAAACGAGTGAAATATTAATTCAAAGGACGTAAGGATTGAATTGAAGATATATTTTTTTTAAAAATTGAAAAAAATAGAAGAGAATTTAAAAAAGTATCCAAAGAAAAATCTTCCCGTCATCTAAAATTCTATTTGAAATTATCCTTTCGTAACGTAAAGGATAAAATATTTGTCAAAGGTGATTGGACGAGAATAATTTGAACGCACTTAAAGAAAAGTGAAAAAGTGAACGCATGATTACAGGAATGATATTGCTAAAGAGATCCTCATATTCGACCATTGGTCCATCGTCGTTTCCTTCATTGTTTAACAGAATTTTTGTTTGTTTTCTGCATCGAAAATCTTTAAACGATAAAAGTTGTTTTCGTGGGTTTCAAATTTTGTGCAATGTGGTCTGCGTTTGATTGCGTTGCAACGCGTTAAACTGCATCACTTAATGCAAGTCGGTGGAAAGTTTTAACAAAATTGATTGCAATCGTATTAAGAGAATATTACAAGGAATATTATAAAGAAGAAGAAGAGGAATCAGCTAGAAAAAGAGAAAGTGTAAAATTTGTGATGACATCTGGCAGATGGCTCCTGCAGAGATTATGATAGGAAAACGGACAGAATCCTTTTTTTGATTGTTTCGAAGAGCTTTTTTATATTACGAGCAGTTGTGACGGGAGTAACATCGTCTAAAGGGTAAGTGAAATTAATTTTTTTAAAAGGATGCAACGGAAAGAGAAAAAAACAATTTGGAAAATTTACTACTGCTTGGTAATTTTACTACTGGTTGGTAAAATTATTTATAAATTTGAATTTTAATCAGTAAATATCTTTTATTTGAGATAAAATAGAGAGACTCTGAAATAACTAAAATTTTTTTAATTTGAATTGTTTTTATATATCACATTGTTTCAAAAGTAAATATTTTGGACTTCCTCGAAGAATAAAATATCTTTTCCAAGCAAAATCGATTTCATGCAAAAATTCTCAAACGATTTTTAATTTGAAAAATACTCACTATACTAAATAAAGTTGTTTCACCCTTATTCGAATTCTAAATCACCCTTATTATAATTCTACTTCTTTTAAAAGCTCAAAAAATTCATGTTTTAATTAATTCCCAAACATTGCATTTAGTCAAGTATTCAAACAAATGAAAAAACATAAGCATTAACATAGTCTGTAAAGAAATATACGTACATAAAACATAAATATTCGACAGAAATAGTAAACAAGAATCAAGATCAAGATCATTCATTCATTTTACAGAGAAAGAACTCCAAACTGACTGAGTCGCCTTTAATTGAAGAGTGGCATAGGTGAGCCACTAAAAAGGTTTACAAAACATAAAAAACATAAACATAAAAAATTATCTCGCCATAATCTCGGTAAATTCATAATTAAAATAAATTTCTGAAATTACAAAAGACAACAAACACCATCAGCATTATTATAAACAGCTGCTGGCTATTAAAATTCTTTCATTACATTAAATCATAGCTAATTTTTCAGATCTTACATTTATTTACATACATTTACACATTTACACTTTTTTGCCGTTTTTTGTAAAGAAAAAAGACAATTAAATTTTTTCGTTTTTTTAAGAAGAAACATTGTTCTTAGAGAAATTGATAATAATCATTCATTAATGAATTGATTTGATTAATTGCTTCATATTATCAAAGAATAGAATTACTATTACTAATTAATTTTTTGGGGAGATTCACAAAATCCTGAGATACTTACGTATACAATTAATAAAAAATCGTTCAGTTTGAAGAACAAAAGTTTAAGATCAAAGTGTTGGCAATAAGTTGGCACCAAGAGAATGATGTAGTTGTGGAAGGGAAATGTTTGTAGAAGTCAAAATCATTAAGGCAATTTTCTAAATAAAAAATTGTTTTATTTCATTTTAACTATTCATTAAAATATCCTTATGGGGATCTTAGGTCTTATATACATAAATATATTTAAGCGGCAATCAATAAATCAATAAATCAAAAATATATGATCGGTTAAAATAATAAAATGATAAATTGGAATTTTCTGTAAATCGGGCTGGACATGTAATAATTGTACCAAACAGGCTCTTAGTGTAGAAAAAAATCATAATTTTTATTTTATGAGTTTTCATTTTCTATTTTTACAAAATGATGTCACGTTTTGATTTCGGCAGTTTCTTGGAATTCCCTTCTAAGTTAATCTAGTTTTAATTTTCTAAGAGAAATTTCTAAGAGATTTTTTGTGAAAACCATATATCAAATATACATAAAATACTTGCCCGATAAAAGCGAAAATAAACAAGCGTGGAAATTTCTGAAGGTCGCCAAAAATTGAGGGATGTTAATTTTATGAGACGTTCCCAGAAGATATGACATTAATATCTGGGAAGTTTAGAGTAATATTAATTTCACAGAAATAGAGAGGCGCATAATCCATCCGTTTTCAATTATCAAAATTCGTTTGACGCGCATTAAACAATCGATAATTGTGATTTAGATTAAAATAAGATTGAATTTAATTTTTACTAAAAGCCATACATAACTAAAATTTTATAAAACCTATAATTTTATAACTATAATAGTATCATAATTCCTTTTAAATGATTTTTCTGGATAATGCCTTAGTTAGTGCATTGATTGCGATCATTTTAAACAAACAATCACTTTGAAATTTGAACGTTTAGAATTTAATCAGAAACCTGCCTGCTTGCAATCGATTATCATAATTCGTTTACAAAACAAATTTCCATTCATTCATTCATTCATGCTTTCTTACATTTCGCAATTGCAATGAACAAACAAGTTTTTAACAAAAGTAATGCAACTATAGAGTAAAGAAGAAGAAGAAGAAGAAGGAGGAGATGAATGAGAGCAGAAGAAGAAGAAGAAGAAGAAGGGAAAGAAATAAGAAGATATCGATGCTGGTATAATTTTGTCAACCAAACAAACCAACGAGTATGAATGTACGAGTACGTTACAATTGAATCGAGTTAGCGACCGTAACGCTTTGGGTGATTCCAGTTATTATAACTGTAATAGTGATAATATAGTAGCATTAGTAGTGGTGGACACAGCATTGATATTACTATAGGAAGTTACTGTTGTTATTTTCATACCCTACACCCGGAGTGTTGGGGTATATTAAGTTGTTTATTCTGTTTATAACGCTTAAAAGGACACATGGCAAGTATGGAAGAGTATATTCTGCCGTACTAACCCACCAATAAGCAATTATTTTGAAAAAATAGGCGCCATCCATCCACTAGAATCACAATTATAAAAAGACCGCATTAAAAGGAAAACAAGTGGACATATTGTCATGAAATATGGGACCAATATTCTGTCAATAAAAATTGTTTGATTTCGAAAAATGGCCAAAATCGGCCCCGTGACAACACTTGCTTTTTATGAAATAAAATTGTAAAGCAGCATGCCCACAATTAGGCTATATTATGTGTGAACTTTATTAAGAATTGTGTTGAAGACGAGTTGGTAGCTATAACGTACCCAAGTAAAGGGAATTGCAGTATTAAAAAGAGCCTGCACTGCCCACGGATTATTAGGAACAAACTGCGGATTTATATTACTGGAGTAGGGTATATACGCTTCGGCCAGGCCGACGGTAGCGTTCTGCATAACATATTGTTATTATTTCCTTTATCAATAGATGCTAATTAATGATCCTCAGATGTTTTTGCATTTAGTTTTATTCCGGTCTCTGATTTGAGAACCCTTATCGTACCAATATCGATCGTTGTCATTTATTATTATTATTACTAATATAAGCTATTAATGTTGTTGTTGTTTTTGTCAATGGTAAAAATTTCGCCGCTGCAGTTGTAGTTGCTTAAATTTTGCATTGAGTCGATTTAGTATTTATTTCCTTTTTTATTTCTTTCCTCATCTTTTTCTTCGAATGAGCCCATAAATTTTCGATTTTGCTTAGTCCGAACTTTTTTCAGTTTTTGCTTTACTTTTTTAACTTTACATTTTTCTGCTTGCAATTTTTCTGTTTTCATTACTCATCTATTTTTGCCTATCCTTCACTTTTGCATTTTGTTTTTTTCGTGAGCCCATTTGCAATTTTAACACAATTTAAACGTATTTAAATCGGTTTTTGACCTTTTTGGGTAGGATATTGTTTTTTCATGTAAAATCGTTTTGGGATTTTTTAAATTGAAACAATTCAAGATCCACAGTTTGTTCTTTTTCCGTGAAACAGAAAAATTTTACTCTTATTTGGAAGCTATTTTCACTTTCCTGCAAGCGATTATTCCATAAAATGTTTTCGAGTAGTTTGCTCTCAGAAATATTCCGATCATTTACCTTGTTCTTCTTCTTCTCCGATCTCGTTATCCGTAGATTTGTGAATTATCCGTCGGAGACTCGTTAATATACTCAAAAAATTATTTCTTCTTACGAAAATTTGATACTTATCTTTACTAAATTAAAAATATTAAAATGATATTATAAGAAAACAATTATTAGATTTCTAGGAATATTTTCAACAATGCGAATAATTTTTATATACTCTTGTTGTAGTATATTTATATTTCAAGTTCATAAAAGAATTAAGAAATATTTCCATTGAATGTAATAATTTTGACCGTAAAAAAGTGCACCGCAAATGATTTCGCAAGAAATATTATAAAATTGAAAAATTAACAAAGACATGTTTGCGTTGATTCTCTTCCTCACTCTGATTTTCTACATTAGCCTCTTCCTCTTTTCCCTTCTGCATGTGCCACCATGTCATCTAATTCTGTCAATTTTTAAAAAAATTTAAATGATTTGTTTATTCATCGGCTCGTTTTTTTTTCTTACTGATCGATTTTGATCGCAAGCTAGAAAACAATTAAAAGCTTTTAATTGCTTCTGATACAGTCAATGGAGATAGATCGCATTGAATATTGAAACACTGCTATGTAAATTTGGTGACCTTTTTATCGCAATTTCAATTTTTTGCGGCGCGCTTTGGTTTCTCCCGAACATTTTGGGTCTTCTGAGGTGACATTGACTTATTTAGGACTTCGTTCAATTAAAGAAATATCTTATTTATATGAAATTGGTAATACTTTTGATTACATTTTTTATATAAAACTTTGCCATTTCAGTTTTCGATTTGATAAATATCTGTGATACGATTTATTTTGTTTAAAATTTAAATAAATTTTCAAAAATTTATTATTAAACTGGTTTTTACTTTGTTGGTTCTAATTTTGGTTTTGTCAAATTTTTTTAAAAAATAAAGAAGAGCTAGAGCTGTTAACGCTGAAT
Organism: Physocephala rufipes; assembly: GCA_963966595.1. NCBI lineage: Eukaryota > Metazoa > Arthropoda > Insecta > Diptera > Conopidae > Physocephala > Physocephala rufipes. The sequence continues at coordinate 26,078,489 of OZ016503.1, forward strand.
TGTATAAAAAATATATTTTTAGTATAATTCTCCCAATGGTGATTGATTTTGATACTTGATATTGGTGCTACCAAGATTTATGCTTGATAATTCTTATCATTACAGATTGATCAATTCAAAGCAAAAGGTTATTAAATCATTCATTTTCATGCAATTGTTATTTCACGATATTTCACATCTTATATGAAAGACTTAAGCAACAAACTCGAGTTTTAATAACACTCGAGTCTTAATAAATTATCTCTTTAATTGTCGGGGCTCTCTTTAATTATAATTATAACTATAAGATTATTAGCTTAATTATCGGAGCTATTTACGTTATATAATTTAATTCTTCACAATAAGCAAGCAAAAAAAAAATAAACTAAAAAATTAAGTAAATTTTATTGTGCTTGTGTTTCACAACTATTTTATTATTTAATTATTTACAACACTTCATAAGTATGCAATTCTTCCTTCTCTTCTATCTCTTCTTCATTCTCTGCTTCTTTATCAGCATTCCTCTCATCATCATCAGCATCAGAAATTATCATACCAAGTGAGAAAATTAGTTAACCGAAAGACGTCATTGCAATTAAATTGTTTAAAATAACCCTCCGCCTCGATTTCGCACTTTCTTTTGTAATGACCTTGAAAAAGCATTGCATGAAATTGATTGCGATATAACGCCAGGGCACATTGCATAAGCGATTTTAATAAGCCGGTTTTCATCAACTCACATTTTAAAATTTTTGGAAAAATGTGATGCTATCTTGAAATGTAATTCATGTAACGAGCTAGTTACATAATTTGCCGTTGTAGAAGGAATTAATGACGATGATTAAATTTGTTTTAAGGGTTTCATCTTCAGTTTAATAATAAGAATATTTAGGAATAGGAAAACAGCTAAAATGTGTGTGTATTTTCTTTACAGAAATGTAATTGAATAATTTTTTAATGAGTTTATTTACGATATTCTTCATTATTTTCAATAACTAAAAATTTTTCGGATTTATTTATTTCCTTCTACATTCTCTTGGGAAGGTATTGAATTTAGAAATGCATTCAAAAATAAATTTTTATCAGCCTAACCCGCGATTAAAAATTATATCAATAAAGAAATGGGGAAATATTTTGCTCTTAACATTGCCCCCAAACAGTGAAAATCATGTGGTGCACTGTGTTTTACCGTGGCGCTGGTAGTTGTGGTAAGGCTCTGTAGATTTTGCTTCAGGTAATTCATAAATATCGATAAAATTTATTACTATTTTAATGAATGGTAAAATTTCTTTATAGCATCGTAAATAAACCGCAAACAATGTCTGCTAGGGAGAACACCCTGCCACCCTCAAAAATCTTCTTCATGAAAATTTTCAAAGAATTATCGCGGCATGTTCGCTTAATCGTAGACTTTTAAGAAAAAAAAGAGGAAAGAAAGGCGCTTCAAAAAAATTATATAAATTTTCAATTATTATTGATGTTGTGAAAGTAAATTTTGTACACCTAAATCGAACCAGCGTTAATTCCTCTGGAACGGTAGGATATTTTCAATGAGTAAACATTTCATTGAATTGTTGCTGAAAAATTTCGAAATTTGTGGTTTGCGCATGTTTTAAGATATCATTTTTTTAAAATCATTTAATGATAATTTTTGGTAAATACTAGCAAAAGGCGTTACTGCATTAGTGCGTTACATTAAGAATTGGTTATGATCTGGCGAGGTGAGCCAGACTTGAGCTCCTGTATGCATTTCATTTACCATCTGTCATGCATCAACGATATATAATGGTATCATTTAACCTATACGGCAACATAATCATCGCTACCATGATATGGCAATAATGATTTGGTGCGATGTTTTAAATTAAAAGCATTAATTTTCCCTTAAATATAAAAATGTATTCATAAATTTTAAATTATCTTTCGAAGACAGTAAATGAAATTTTCAATTATGTTACAATAATAAGATTTACAGAAATTTGTCGGTCCAATTTCCTTTGGATAAGTTATATATATATATATATATATATATATATATATATATATATATATATATATATATATATATATATATATATATATATATATATATATATATATATATATATATATATATATATATATATATATATATATATATATATATATATATATATATATATATATATATATATATATATATATATATATATATATATATATATATATATATATATATATATATATATATATATATATATATATATATATATATATATATATATATATATATATATATATATATATATATATATATATATATATATATATATATATATATATATATATATATATATATATATATATATATATATATATATATATATATATATATATATATATATATATATATATATATATATATATATATATATATATATATATATATATATATATATATATATATATATATATATATATATATATATATATATATATATATATATATATATATATATATATATATATATATATATATATATATATATATATATATATATATATATATATATATATATATATATATATATATATATATATATATATATATATATATATATATATATATATATATATATATATATATATATATATATATATATATATATATATATATATATATATATATATATATATATATATATATATATATATATATATATATATATATATATATATATATATATATATATATATATATATATATATATATATATATATATATATATATATATATATATATATATATATATATATATATATATATATATATATATATATATATATATATATATATATATATATATATATATATATATATATATATATATATATATATATATATATATATATATATATATATATATATATATATATATATATATATATATATATATATATATATATATATATATATATATATATATATATATATATATATATATATATATATATATATATATATATATATATATATATATATATATATATATATATATATATATATATATATATATATATATATATATATATATATATATATATATATATATATATATATATATATATATATATATATATATATATATATATATAAGATAGATATATATATAAGATAGATATATATAAGATCTTATATATATATATATATATATATATATATATATATATATATAAGATAGATATAATATAAAAGAGAGAATACAAATGGGTAAATCAGAATGGCTAGGTGTGGTGAAAAGGAATAATAGCTGCTGTTCAAAAAGAGAAAGAAGAAGCTTATCCTAATTTGAAATTCTTCCAGTCCGTTTCAGTAGCATTCAATTTTGGCGCCCGTTAGGTCTTGTTTTGTGTGATATATCGACATGTTCAATTTTACGTAACATTCCATTCATAGAAATACGTTGATAAACAATAACCAGACTCTTTGGTTGTTTGCTGAAGATTGTTGTACGAGAAAGAATTGCAATGCATTGCTATGATGCAAACAAAAAATGCAGCAGGCGACCTTCGCTTAAAGTTGTTAATCAACGTGAATTGATCCATCAATAGTATCAACAACGACCAACAACGGCAACAGTAGTAGTAGCAACAATAACAGTTACAAAGAGCAACAAAACACTACGAAGGCAATAATAATAACTTGTCTTAAATTAGCTCTCGTTGTTTTCTTGTATGTCCAGTAGTCCAACGAACTTACCTCTCATACCCTTCCGTTTACACGAAATTGTCCCAATGTGAGTCGCCTCTTGAAATAATAGAAAACTCGCATGATAACGTAAAGCAATTGCGACGTGACGAGTGAATAATTTGCGTGAATACAATGATCGCAGATTTTTTTTCTGTAGCAATCTTTAAATGCATCGCATTATTTTAGTTGTACTTGCATAGCCATCAGGAGTTTTGCGCACGATCGATGTAGTCAGTTTCTGTTTTCTTTTGACGCTCCGAAAATCCATATCAAACAAATGCGGCGGCAGCAGCAGCATCAACACCATTAATAAGAATTATCACAACAGAAAGAAACTCCTTCTGCGAAAAACTAATAACGAATTCAGAAAGAGAGGAAAACAGCTAAATATAATAAAAATCAAAACAGACAATCACCAAGAAATGATGTCGGCAAATACCGTGACCACACCGAAACGACTAGGAGTTGAAGCTGTTTACCTACCAACCTACTTTATACTGGTCAATGCGGTCGCTTCAGCAACTAGCACCATCACGACGGCGACCGTTATTGCCATCACCACAGTGCTACCGTCGCTGCAGCGTCACTGCCGCTGCTAACCACCTGAGCAAACGCTAGAGTTGTTGATCAAGTTTCTTGGTTTCGATGCCGTAGTAAGAAATCGAAAGTATTACAAGAAAATCTTAGCATGGTAGCAGCATCAGCTGATTGGCCGTCCGTACAACGATCAGCTGACTGAGATGAAGAATGTCTTACACCGTTTTGTTTTTACAGAAGATGTAACTGCATTGTGTATTTGCTGCTTCGGGTATTATTGTTGATGTAAATTGTCACATTTCTCCAATTGTTGTTGGTTCTATGCTTCTGTTGTTACTGTTGCTGCTTTGCTAGATTCTGTATGCTTGACTGATTATTGCACGCGCTATTTGTTCCTTTGTCTATGCCTTTCACCGCCTAGTCTCGGAGCAAAGACACGCGAAATTTGGAAAGCCATCGGGGACCAGTGGCTACGATTTCAGCTCGAGGACCAGTGGCGTTGTATCTGATTATAGTGAAGAATTGACAATTGATGACGATTGTTTGAATTAAACGAGAGGGACAACGATATTTTATCATAGGTTTTGTTTTTTAATTGAGGTAAGCGAAGAAAAAATGCAGTTTGTTTCTTAAGTTTTTCGTTTGAGCAAAGTCAGCAGATAAAAACTTGGTACGGTCTCGATAAAATAACGCAATGATATAAAATGTCGAGAAGAAAAAAACAAAAAATCAATCCCCTCCCAATAAAGAATTACTTTCGATTTCCATCGACTGCAATGGATTACTATCAGTTTCTTTTATCTGGACTTCTTCAAGCATGAACATACTAATTTGATGATGAGAAACAATAGCGAAAAAGAAACCGAAAATTAAGAAAATTCTGCAACGAATTACGTAAGTTTTCTTATGTCACGAAGAAAGTCGATGGTGTTCAATTTAGTTTGAAAGAGTTGTGAATTTCTGAAATTATTTCTTATTGGTTTTCTTAGTTTCACTTAATTATCGCGCCATCTCTGCCCCAACTCTAGTCGCTATTCTTAACACCGTTCATAGACTGTTTTATAATTACCTCTCCTCTCTTTTCTTATTAAGAGGAAGAAAACAGCGCGCCAAAAACAACTGTTAATATTGCTGAGAATTAGTTGTTGGTAGCAGTAGTAGCAGCAGCAATTGCTATGTATGTCAGTGAATGCAGGTAGTCAGTATGGTTTAGCTTGCAGCACGGCACAAGACCAAAACAACAACAACAAAATAACCATATACGAAAAACCAGCAGAAAATGGTTTTTTCTTTTATTTTTAAAGTTTGCGGATAAAATTTTTTGACTGGAGTATCATTGCATAATAGACAAAATGAAAAAATTAAACTGAGAAAAATGCTGAGAAAACGTGTTTTAATTGAAACAACAACATTAACGCGAAAACAAAACAAATAAGGCTGTTGGTTGCAACTAAATGATAGCGTTAAGCGTCATTCTGCGCATTCGCCACTTTTGTTTGTTTGCTTTGTGTCTGATGCTGTTGCCGCAAAATGCTGCCGCCGCAGTTCATACCGCGCATATAAAGATATAAAAAGTTTACTTAAAGATGCTGTTTGGGTCCATGACCAAAGCAGGTATCCAATTTGATCTACTCTGACCTTTCAGTTTGGGAATGTTTTATGTCGTCCCTTTTGAGAATAAATAAAAAACTGGAATTCGAGCAACGGGTTCGGTTTTCAGCATATTTGTTAGATTATTTCCAATATATTGCTAATAAGCAGAAGAGTAATAATAACAAGAAGGGCAAATTAATTCATAACAAATTCTAGAAAATAATATTTTGGGAGGAAAAGCGTGATTATAATGTACATTCATAATTAAATAAATTTTTTAAAGCAGGAGATCATTCTGGGGTTAAACTCTTAACATCAATGAATAAAATTAACTTTATTCTGATCGCGTTAGAATTAGAAATTTACTGCTTAATAATAAATTGATGTTCGTCAATATATTTTCACAGTTATAACATTCAGTCAAGCATGGCATAAATCCCGATTAACTTACTACGATTTACGTATTTACTGTTTTCTTTAAAAAGCGACTTTAATAAAAAATATGTATACAAATTAACACATTATTTCTTCTTCTTGTGCAACAGCAATTATAAACAACAAATCATAAAAGCATTAAACTGCTTGAAAAATGGTCAGGGCTGAGTTCAAAGGGCTTCAATTTGAAGTTTACCACAGTCGTTCTTCACTTACTCCTCTCAATCTACCAGCCGTTTGCAACCAACACCACTGCTCATTAACAATTCCTGCTTCTAGTAGAGTAACCATCACAATGCTTTACAAACACAAATTTAAGCGAGTTTAAAGAGGAAGAGCTTGTTAAGCATTCTTCGAAAGGTAAAAATATTTGTTTTATTGGCATTTTTATTTGGCTCTTAAGGCAGAAATGTATAAAATGTAAGGGAAAATTACAAAAAAAAACATAATTTTTCAGAAAATTAAAACATATTTAAAAAGTTATATTTAGTACAACAAAGCATGATTATTGTTGTTTCTTTTCTAAAGACTTATCTCTCTATAACGAAAAATACAGTGGGCCTAAAATATGAAATGAATAGAGTAAATGGTTAAAGTAATAAAATGTATACTCATTCTGGATGATGGTAATAAAAATATTTTTTCTTGTGAGAGAAATTTATAATTTATATTTGGAAATGTTTATTAATTTTGAAAAAATTACTTTAAAAATTTCGAGTCTTTTTCGGTACAAGATATTTCGATATTATTTGGGAAATTTTTACTAGAAAGTATTTTCTAATGAAGCCTAATGTTTTATTTATCCAAATGCGCAAGCAATCAATTCGATATTAATTTTATTTATTCTTTGTAGACGTTTTATTAAGAAATATGCCCAATGTATATAAAGAAAACTTAGTTAAATGAAAGTTTTTCATTTCACAACTAAATAAAAAAACTGAAAATAAAATATATTTCACAACTTTAGAAAACAAGCAGCGAGTAAATTTAGAAAAGTTTAAATTGGGTTTAAATAATATATAATTAATATTAGGTATATCATCAAAAAAAAACGAATCAGAGTAATTTTTTTTAATAGAATTAAGTCTTAGTTTTTATTATTCAATTTTTACTGATTTTTCATATTTTTCGTATTTGATCAATATTATCCACATTCATATTATTTACGATGAGTCCGTCGTATAATCATTTACCTAATTCGATTAAGAAGATAATAAAGACAACCTTATGTTAATATAAGCTTTAACAAATGCTTGCTGTAAAATACGTCACAGTTTTTAAAATATAATCTTTCGAGAAAATTAAAACATAATAATATTTACAATTACAAATTTTATCATAATTTTTTTGTTGAATTTATAATTTTTAAAAACAATATATGACCATGAAAATTTCTATATAAAAGAATATACATACAATACAAAATGTTTCGAACCCCTTCGAATATAATAAAATTATAATAAAATAATGTACGACATATTCCGTCATGAAAAGCATTATCACGTAAATCTCCTAAACTGTATAAATTAATCACCAATGATTTAACTACTTCGACCCACCGTGCGTTTTATCGTTGATGATGGATCGATCGATCATGCAACGAAATGCACACACGAATTGCAAACGGTTCGGTTTAGTTGTTCGCTGAACAAATATTGAAATGCGCGCTAAAATACATTCATAACTGACTTTCTTGACATCTGAAAAATTTGTGAGATCTATATGAATTTGCGGGTATGAGAATATATGTATGAGTATAACAAACTATGAATGTTTTGGCGTATGCAGTTTTGTCTGCCTGCTTTAACTAACTTCATCTTAGCCAAATATAATGAGTAGTAAAAAGTTTTAATTAGTTTACATTTAAGGCCAATTTTAGCGGTTATATTAAGAAATATTCGTGGCATAGACAAACAGTTTCAAGAAATATTTTTATGAAACGAACGAAGGCCTTTTGAAGAACATTTCGGTATTAAAGACCTTAGGTAATCGTTTTTCATTGTACAAATAATGTTGGAAGACAAAGATCTTAACTGAGAGTTATTAAAGAAACAATTTTTTTGTTATTATAAAAGTAAATTTTTTTTGAGAAAACCTGGCGGTTAAATGTCATTTACGAGAGGTTATGGGCGTAGTTTTTATATAGATTCCACAGTTTATACCTACGTTGACCGTGGCCAAAACTACATTAAAAAATTGAAAGGTTTGCAGAAAGTATTTGCTTAAAAATGGTTTCATAATAAACCTTCACTTAAACTCATGAAAAGCCCTTCGTTCATAAATTCATTGCTGAGATTTTTATTAAATTAAACAGTTTTTATTTCTTGTTAGTTAACCCAAAAAGCCTTCAAAAGCGCATGCATGCGGATGCTAAGATTTTTAATTTATTTCTTGGAATTAATTTTGATCTTTTCTCTTTTACTGAAAATGAAAACAGACAAATTCGCTAAGTTGAAATTTGTGATATTGAATCGATTCAGTTCCATCCAATTCTTACTAATTATTATTGGTCCCAAGAATTATTGATTATTGTCCGTAAATCAAAATGTGATTTAAGGAATGACTGAAAGTGTTTTCATTACGGAAAAATTAAAATATTTAAAATAAAAATAAAAAAATTATTTACGATCAATATTTCATTAACCAAAATGAATCAATATGACCATTTTCCAGCTCAAATAAACAGAGTATTTGAAATCAGAAATTGAAATGAAATGCTTGCCCTAACTGCACTTTAGCCCCGATTACTTAATGTTTGCGTGCACAATTGCGTCAAAAACGTCGTCGGGTACTTTTTCTTTGTTTTGTTTTGTCAGGGCGCAGTTTTGTAGTTTTAACAAGAAAATCATACGTAAATAAGTTCGAGCAAATAGAAGGAAAAATAAAACGTAGAAAAATAAAACGTTCAATACGAAAAGGCCATGATGACACCAGGAACTAAAAAAAACAACCGGTTCCCCCGATGAGAGTCAATCTCCGCAAAGCAACAGCGTTCATACGAACACTCATAAGTAGATCTTATACCGGACCTAGGGCTGCTTGTCGGATATGGTCCTCAAGGACTATTTTTGTTGTATACGACGTGTTGCCACAAGATATGAACCACTTTTTTCTTCTTCCTTGTTTTCCAAGGTACTTTTCCAAAAGGTTAAAATGAATTTCAAGCCTCTGACCACGAGTGTGTTAAGACTTGTGGGATATTTATTTTGTAAAATATTAAAAACGACAAAATTAATGACCAAAAAATGTAAAAGGCTTGAACGAAAATTTCCGATGATTCATTCTGACGTCACAGAATCGGTAGGAAGGATAAATTATTATTGACCTTAACGCTATCTTTGTTAAGAGTCCATTTCTTACAGCTTTCCTTCCGTAATTACTGATCAATGTATGAGTTGAATTATTGATACTTTTTATTACAATTTTTTATCAATTAATAATTTTTATCATAATAAAGAAGATCTTTAAAACATCTCTTTGGTTTTTGTTTTGTAGTTCCGAAGGATGGGACTTCAGAAGCATTATCTACGCTACGGTCGCGCTGCAAGGGATCATATACTGAGGTGGTGTGGCGTAGGCCGCCATAATGACGCTAACGGTCGAACCGGAAGTGGAGCGGGGGCAAACGCAAATATACCAAATCGTCCAATACCGTTGTCAATACTTATATCACAAGGGGTTAAAATCAATAATAGTAAGTTTTATCGAATTCTTTTTCGTTAGCATTTTAAATATTTTGAAAATTATTCATGAAAATAAATCTCCTCCTGTTCGTGCTTGGGTGCGTGTCTGTATGTGTACGAAAATAATCGAAGGTGTAACATAACTAATATATCTGGGTCTCTGATTGGTGTATTACGGGTTAAACAACTTTTGGTTCTTTACAATTGATTTAGCTTTAGAGCCGCAACGCCAAAACCGCCATTGCCAAATAGAAATGAAAATTTTAAAATAATATTTTAATAAAATCAAATAGAGAAATAACTAGAATAATTATAGTCAGTGGAAAAGCTGCCGTTGCTTTCTGTTTTCTCGTGGCTAATAAAACATTGTCTAAACGTAGTCTCGTCTAAACCGATTTGATCTGAACGAAATCTCGTTTGTTTAGCATTTATATTTTAATTAATTATTTAATCAATTAAAGAATTCCACGCTGTTATTTATGTAAATAAGATTTTATCAAAGTCCGCGCATTCCACAAACAGCACGATTTGAAAAAGATGACAATTGTTAATCACGCCTCGACGAATAATTACAAATAAAGATTTAGAATTCGATACCAGACGGGACTTTCCGGATTTTTTTCAAAGAAAGTAAAGCAAGAATGTGAGAATGCAATATTAATAACGAGGTGTTAAAAGTCGTGGTGCTTGTCAGTGACAAATTACCATAGCCTCTGCTCCTTTATACTTGGCCTGATGAATGCATATCATTCTAAAACTTATATAAATCATAGAAATGAATTAATTCCTTAGCAAAGTAATTTGTTTAATTGCTCGCATATTATAAAATTCAACACCCTTCGGAAACCCGGATATCATTTATACTTCAATACCATATTGTTCTTAAATTTCGATATTATTTGATTTATTTTAATGAAAATTTCGAATCAAATTGAATTCGGGATCAGCTGTTTTCAAGCAAATTATTTACAATTATTGATTAGCAATTTGTCAATAAATTAATCAATAAATTTGTCAATTTATTGATTTAGTTGTCAATTGAATAAATTGTCAATTCAATAAAGAGTCTAATAAATTAATTAACAATTGAATTAGGTGACAACATAAAAGTTCGAATATTAAAAATATACTTCGACTTATATTCCTTATAATATATTTTGTGGTTATAGCAATCACATAAATAACAATTTGTAATTTACACTTTACAACACAAATTTTCTTTGTGTTAGTTCACAAGCATTCAAGAAGCATTCAAAAGAAAATTCAAAAGATTTATCACAAACACTTTTGAGTAGTAGATGAGTTTAACAAAAGTGAGCATTACTAACTCTTCGGCTAATCACGCATTACAAAAACCAGCCATCTATCCACCCATCCGTTCGTCAACAACATGTTTTTCTTAACATGGACTTTTATTGCCAAACTGAGTCGCGTTAAAGCAAACTTAAAGCAATTTATTGTTGTGGTTTTTCGTTGTGGATTCGACTTGAATATCTTCAAATATCTTAGAATAGTGTTTTTTACTTTAATAAACAAATATCGTAGAATAGTGTTTTTTATTTTAATAATTGCATTTATTTATTATTATTACTCAAAAGAGGAAAGCGAATGAAATATAACAATACAAAAACAAAAAGAGAATAAATCCATGACCACGAAAATTTTAATGACTTTATTTCAGTCTAAGCGTGATCTTCCAAAAGCGATGTGGAAATAAATCGGGAATAACAAAATACTTTTGTCATTCATTTATTTATTTTGCTATTATTTTGTATATTATTTTTGCATTTACAATTGTGCGTTTCTTTTGAAGTGATTTTTATTGTGAAATCAATTATTTTCGTTTAACAAAGTAAATATTCGACAAAACAAAACCCACAAAATAGACACAGAAAAATTAAATAAATAATTTTCAAAAGAAAAATCTTGAAATTGAATTATTTTATTCCAGTTTTCTTCCGGTCGTTTGCGATGTTACTGAAAATGATAACACTTTTCATTATATTTCTCGATTTCGAGAAGGCTTTAAATTATGAAGAGACAATCATTTCAAAGTTTTTCGCCAATTATTTATTCGGTTTCTTAAAATGTTTCCACAAAAATGGATTTAATCAGTCAAACTTAATAAAATTATTCAGTTCAATCATTCATTCATTCTTTCAATGAGTTAATTAACCAAACAAATCATTGGCATTATTACTACCGACGACGAATTTTGCTACTGCATGTTTTATTTCGGTTCATTGCTAGATGCACGGTTAATTCAGTACGTGCAGTACTTCAAGTCTTCAGTTCATTTCAAGTCACTCCGGCACTGAGTATCATCGTGGCCTAAATGCTCAACAGCCGGAACGGTCTTTAGATACATTTAACAGGTTGGCGGCAAGTGATGCAGAAATTCAGCATAAGTCTCAGACTGTTAGACGATACTCGTACAACTCACAAGAACAAAAAACAACTCGAACGCGAAAATTGTGCTTGGCAGTTTTTATATTAATAACATTTTGATTCGAAACGATAATATCATGATTGAATACATACACGAGCCTGGCACACATTTACTCACATATTTGCCCTTCTGTCAAAATATGCATTCTATGAAAAAAAACAACAACGATTTCTTCTAATTGCAATGTCAAAAGAATACGAACGAAGCATGATAAAATGAAAAAAAAGAATTGGCAATACGTTTTTTGAAATAAACGTTACCACATGAGAAGATGAGACAGTATATGTTGATTTAATAATAGTCCAATGAGATCAATGTTAAAGATTATGTTTTCTATAAAGTTTTTTTTATTTGAAAGCAAAAAAGTTTGTTTTGGATTTTTTAAATAATTTTCTTCTTTGCATCTTTATTTTTGTACTTTTATATTTTACTTAAATTTTTAATTTTTATAGGAAATTGCTTGTGGCATTACTTTTTATTGTTGTTTTAGATGTTCTTAGAGCATGTGACAGTACTAACGTCAGTTAATTGTTATTTCTTCCTTTTACTAAATGTAAAAGCAATAAAAACTCATAGAATTATTTAATTTGGTTAGATTTAATTCAATTTAATCAATTTTACAAGAATTAAGTATTTCATCCTCAATTCAATTCGGTTAAATTTTTCCGTTTTGAACTTAATTAAAGTTGAATTAATTTTATAAATTTTTTCCTAAAGTATATTATTTAATTTCTGACATCCTTTTTATTTTTTTAATTCAATAATGCTGTTTATACAAAAAAAATTATATTAGATTATATTGTGTTTTTATAGTCAATTTTCTCATCTAATTTAATACCTAACACTTAGGTGCATAAAATATATCAATAAAACCGTAATGTTGATTTCTTAAAGTTTTATTAAAAAGCTAATAAAATCTTATATAATCTGTGATATTAAAATTATTATTAACATATTTAACAATATTAAATATATTTACTTTAATAATATTGATAATATTTCTAAAGTTTTTATCTACTTATTTTTTCAATTTATTTTCATTTTACACCTGCGTTTTTTGTGCATTTGAAATTATTTTTTAAACCATCATATTTTGTTGTTTGTTGTTGTTATAAATTTTATTTATAAGCTATTTTATTCTCATTTTTTCTCAACTTTTAATATATCGAACTTTTTCCTTTCCGGCATTAATTTTTCTAGTTACTTCGTTTCATTTAATTTAGTTATTATTTCCGGTATTAAATTTTTAAAATCTTTATTTAATTCTACAATTTTTCAACTCTATGCAAATTTTATTGAGATTGTACTATTTTTATGACTTTTATATTACCCTTATTTGTGCAATATTTTTTGCTTTTTCCTATGCTTTTCTTTTTTTTTTTTGGTTTTTTTTTGTTTTTTGTTTTTTTTTTCTGTTTTTTAGTTTTGTTTTGTTTTGTATTTTTTGCAAAATAGCTATTATCAGTCTTTTGTTTTGATTGTTGTTTCTATGTCATGGTTTAATTGAATTTTATCTCTCAAATTAAATTTTCGATTTTATTGTAATTTTTCTTAAATTCATTTTTTAAGTGAAATTGTCATTGCGTCTTTCATTAACCCTAGTGACAACTACAGATAATATGGCTACTTGTCGGTAAAATACTCCACGCAGTTATCGCAAAAGATATATATATATATATATATATATATATATATATATATATATATATATATATTCATATTACTTTTGCTTTAAATAAATAAAAAACAAACAAAAATAACTAATCAACTCAAAATTAAAAATTAATGGCACTCAAGCACCGACGCAGTACCAAACAATGCAAAATTGTTACTTAACTTCATTACCAACAACAACAAATGCGGCTATCATTATCATGTACTCTGTGAAGTATATGCTCGGACATGAGCGTGTATGTGTATGTGTGTGTGTATATAGTTTTGTTGATGTTTTCAAATGTTGATTGAGTTCGCAAAGCCCGAATTTTATTGTCTTTTGCAACACTATTAAAACAATTTCATTAAATTTTATTAAATTACGCAAAGATTTTATAAAATTAATTATGTTATACTATTTCTTACCACAATCTGATGCTCTGACGCATACAATAATAAAATTGACTCATATAATTCTGGAATTTCACGTTTACTAAATTGTATTCACGTATAAGACGTTCGCGTATATAAACAATTAAATATAATTATTATTATTTTCAAACGAAAAAGCCTTTCGAAGAGTCCTGATTTTATCGATATGATAATCATCGAATAGTTTAGGATTTAATCTTAATTCTTTATATTAATAATATTTCAAAAAGTAGGAGAAATATTCACATTCTTTAAAAATACTCACCTCACTTGGTGAGATCTCCAAGAGAACTAGTCTAATCTCAGACCGTCTCCTTCTCTCATCTTTTGCAGATCGACTAGCTGTGATAACAATCGGAATAGTTACATTAATTTTAGGTATACTTTTATCATCAATACCGTGGCTAGACTATTTTATTTTAAAGGTAAGCAATTCCGGGCTTAAAATTTCGAATTCTTTCTTTTTTTTTTTTTTGTAATAATTTCTGCTTATTTACGAATTACTGAAAATGAAATTGTTTTTTCTTTTAGAATTTAAGGCTGTGGAACGATACGTTAAGCTTTCATTACTGGCAGCGACCAGGCGTCATACGTCTAACTAAAGTCTATATCTATAACGTTACAAATTCGAATGGTTTTTTAACGGGCGAAAAGCCTCGATTGCAAGAAGTCGGGCCATTTGTGTACAGGTAAGGACTTGGTATATTAGTAGATTTATACATATTATTATGACTCTTTTAGAGTAAAGTAGTTTCATTATTTTTCTGTCTCATATTAAAAAATTAATGCATTAATTGGATTGATAATTTCAAGCAAAAAGTTATTTTAGAACATAGAAAAAAATCCTGCTAGATATTAGATTAGAATCGATTTAGATTTTTTCAATTTAGTAGAAAATACTTTAACAGAATTAAAGTGCGGTAAAAGTATACCAAAAATTAAGGTGTGGTGAAATAAGTTTTTTTTTAAATAGTAAGAATTCTTAGATACCGAAAGGCCGTGTATTTTATATATTCGTGGATTATTTTATTTCGACAGTATATTAAGTTAAAAAAAATGAAATTATATATCTCCAACTTTGAAATATTTAAAGCGATTAAGTTTTCCAACATTTTTATGATTCCTAACGACGTTAACAATTTATGCTTGTTGCTTCTCATTTACATGCGAGAGTATCCATAAATCCATCTTGCCTTTAACAATAATGGAAAGACTTAATTATATGTGCAAACATAAATACAGTTTCATAAGAAACACCAAGTAGGCGCACATGCCATTCAGTACCATCCATCCGAATGTCCATAAATGTCTTACGCTATTTGGAATTTTTTAGTTGACGTTTGATGTTTGACATTTTGATTGGCAATATTTTCACACAAAAGAGCACTATTCGACTTTTTACGAGATCTTACTCTTCATCTGCAACATCATCGTAACAGTATCCGCCCATGCGTTTAGACCATTTAATAAAAACGAACGCGTCGTGCAATTGTTTTGTAAAGTGCTGCAAAAGTGTTTGGTCCCAAAGAAAACAAAACTTAACACCTTCTTTAAAATGACGATCTTTTGTTAACTGCTTTTCCTACCCATTGGTGAAAAACGATCCGAGAAGTCGTCTGATCACAAATAAAATTTTTACCAAAACTTATTATTACAATTAATCCTCTACAAAAGACATCACCGTCTGTCCATGTCAAGCAAATAAAAGTCAGAACAGTTCAGAATCTAAAAGAAGGTGATGCTTCATTGCGTGAGTGTGGGTGTGAGTGTGTGTAAATTTAAGAAGCCGTATGCGCTACAAAACGTAAATAATCGTGAAAAATACTCGATACCAAAAGAGAAGTAGCGTCGCACCGGAACGTGCCTAAACGTCGCCTAAACTTGGCAATGAAAATTTTTGAGAAAGATTGCGATGCTCGTGTTAAAGGCGTGGCTCAGGGCGACACTGAAATCGAATGATTAAAGGTCGGCCATTCAGAGGCTTGGATTTTTTAATATTTGATAAGATTCCAAGAAGGTTTTTAACGCTCACGCAATAAAAAAATTAATATCAAAAAAAGGAACATAAAATTACAAACAATAAGAATAATTAAATAATTCATGAAAGATGAAATGATGTCGTGAATAATTTTTATTATAACATTTCTTTCTCTAATTTATCGATAGTTAACTTTTCATTTGGTCTTCATGCAAATTCTCACAAACTCTTCTAACTTAATTATTAAGTATTTATATTAAGTATAATTAATTTTAAATGTATTAAATATATAATTACTTTAATAATAGTTACATCGTGTAACACCGTCAGCCATTTGAAGTTCTTTCAAATAATTGGCGTCAATTAATCGCAAACGATATATCGATTATTTATTTTGTGTCGTTTCCCAGGGAGGACATGGAGAAGGTGAATGTGCAATTTTATGAGAATTTCACGGTGTCATATCAGCATAAAAAAATATTGCAATTTGTTCCTGAATTAAGCGTCGACAAGAACACGCGCGTTATCACACCAAACATACCACTGCTGGTAAGATGATCGAGATCACTGTAAATGATTCGCTTTTTGAGAAATTTGCCTGTAATGACATTTGAATGGTTTAATGACGGAATCTTTTTTCTCTTCCTTCAGACGTTCACAAGCCAGAATGCACACCGAGGTGTTCTACTCTCTGGTGCGATATCGCTTCTGTCTAAGTTTGCCAAATTCAAACCTTTCATAAACGTCACTGCCGATGAATTAGTTTTCGGTTATTACGATCCATTGGTCAGTTTAGCTCATCAATTTTATCCTCCCCATAAACGTCCGATGGCTAGAATGGGTTTACTTATTGGTGTAAGTTATGTTCAACACCCTCCCACCCCCCGCCCCCGCCAGGCGTTTTATGACGAAATGAATAGGACTCACCATTTCTTTCATTCATTCATTTAGCGAAATGGAACGTTATCAGAAGTTTCTACTATAAAGACGGGCTTCACGGGAATGCACGATTTCGGCTATATCGATCACTTAAATGGCATCGATCATTTAACGAGCTGGAGTAAACCGCCTTGCACCAGCATTAGAGGCTCGGAGGGTTCATTCTTTCCACCTCGAGACATTACCAAAGCTGATACGGTCTATCTTTATGATAAAGACTTGTGCCGTGTAATACCGTTGGAATATGTAAAGCGCGTTGAAAAAGACGGTAAATTAAACCCAAAAACACCATCATCGTCTATTCCTTCGCTCTTTCATTCGTTTATTCATCAATTCACAGGAATAGACGCCGATTTGTACAATCTTCCAGAAAACGCTTACGGTGAGTCAAAAAAGAATCCCGAAAATCGATGCTTCGATGAGAATGACTACGAGCCGATTAAAGGCTTGCAAAATATCAGTCCTTGTCAATACGGTGCGCCGGTTTATATATCGAATCCTCATTTCTATCAGGCCGATCCCCGCTTGTTGGAATCGGTGGAAGGTCTCAAGCCGAACAGACACATCCATGAGAGTTTCTTTAAGATACAGCCGGTATGAAAAGAAACATTTATCTATTTTCAAGGCTATTCGATCGATTATTGTTATTGTGGGTTCCTTCTTTAGAAATTGGGCGTTCCACTTGAGGGTAAAATTCGTATTCAGCTAAATTTGAAAGTCACACAAGCCGTAAATATTCAACCAGTTGCCAACTTTAGAGATTTTGTATTCCCGATCATGTGGCTGGAAGAGGTAAAGTATTGCCTTCGAATTGGCTGCGACGTGAAAAGATCTTTTTACGAATCTCTAACCGAACTTTTGTGACTGCTTCTTGTAGGGTATATCTGAGTTGACACCTGCCATTCGTCGATGGATTTATTTGGCCACAGTAATTGCACCGAATGCCATACCAATTGTTTCATATTTATTAGTTCTCTCTGGTGCATTGGCCATCGTAATCCCTCTCGCAAGATCCTACCAGAGCTCTGTGTTCGCTCACGATCCCACTCTCGAAATATTGGAAATGGGTCGACGATCACTAAGGCGCGGGAGCAGTTTCATAGCTCATCATCAGCACCGTTTAATTAATCGAGATACTCGCGAATTCCAAGAAGACGAATTACCAATAATTGACTCGTAGTATTTGTATCAAGTCGCGTGATTATATATGCGAAAATGCGAATGGCAACCTTTAGAATTAACGGTTAGAATTATAAGCTTGTGACATATTTTTTTCTCCTGGAAGAGAAAGAGAAAGAAAAAAAAAAAGAAAAAATGTGATCTTAGTCAAATATTTTCTACTGATTGTGTGTGATTGTGTTTTGTGTGTGCATGTGTGTGTGTGTGTGTGGGGGGGGGGAGGTGTGGGTGGTTATGTGTGGGTTGGTGTGTGTGCGTGCGTGTGTACATGTTTATATGCTTAGGCACTTGGATGTATATTGCAAATCTTTTTAATCGTAAGAGGATTATGATTAATAAAATCATTTTTGGAAATTCTGAGTCAGCTTGAATCGGACCTAATCGAAAAGAGTATCGAAAAATTTTATGCCTAAAGATTCTGATTATTGAAAGGTTATATACCAAAATTTTAAGATCTTAAGCCCTTTATGATTTTACGAATACGAAGACCATTAAAAAGACCATTTCAGGTCATTAAATTTTTTTGTTAGTCTCACAGTTTGCAAGTGTAATTATATTGCATTTTAGTTACCTCTAAAATATTGTTAAAATCAGACTAATATCATCTGAATATCATAAATACACGTCACAGACTCTGTTCAAAGTTTTAACAAAAGTTAACTTTGAAGACTTGCTTACTAGACTTATGCAAATCGTTTAATTCTGAGAAATATTAACATTTTCAAATCTAATTTGAAATTATTTAAAATCTCCTTCGGAATTGAGAATTTGAATGATCAGCTTATTTAAATGAAAGCTCTTCAAATTGAAGAATTAAAGAATAATTCTTACAAGAAGTAACGCATTTGCTTTCGGTGAATAAAGTTGTTTTAGAAGAAAGGATACAAAATAGTCAGTTTTTAGAAAAAGCATAGAATCTTCGAATAATCAAAAGAAATTCTGTAATTTAATACAAGTGTTAAACACCGTAAAACTATCAAGAAGTTTTAGTAAAAGGAGTAAGAAATTGACAACAGGTTTTGAACTACGCCAAACTACGCCACTGCTCACGAAGTTTACGAATCATTAACGAATAGTGTTTTAATTTTAGATTTTATTATAATTAAATATTAAATTAAATTCTCGATAGATAAAATAGATTACAAATGAATAAAACAACAGACAAAAAACACTAAAACATTTCAATCACTAGTCATTTTTACTAAAAAAATGAAAATTTTTGTAAATTCATTTGAATTTAAGAGAACTTGTAGAACTTTATATAAAATAACAAAGAAACAAATACAGAAAAATTTAGATAGATTTAATAAATATATAGATATAGTTTGATATATACGAATACCGACAGATGGACAGGATTATAATTTTAAGTATGTAGATAATGTATTTATATTAAGGTACAATACATATAGTTTTTCTTCGGAACAAATTCACACACACATTAAGAAGCGATAACGAACAAAATTATTGCGCGAAGAAACGAGTTTGCTCTAAAATTCAGTATTGATTTATTGATTTATTGAACATTGATATATTGACAAAACTGCGCACTCTACAATTTTATATATTTCGTCACAAAATTTAGTTGAAAGCAAAAAAAAAAAACTTGCTTATAGTAAATAATAAAAGTATTAATATGAAAATTTTGAATTGTAATTCATTCTTGTGTCAAAAATCTCTGAAAAATAAATAAATATCTGATAAAATAAATTAATATCAAAAAAGTATAAGTTAAAAGCAAAGAATTAAGCAAATTCAATTAGTACTCCTAAAATTTTCTTTTATCTATTTTTTTTATTTTTTATTGTAATTATGAAAATAATGGTAACTTATAAACCATAAAAAATTATTTAATTCGTTAAAATCATAACACAAACGTATTGGGCACGTCCCCTTCCCCTCCCCACCCTCACCTTCCATACACTACCATTGCAAATTCGTTTATTTCTCATTGAGGCCAGCTAGAGTGTTGCCAGAGTCCTTGCCAAAACCTTAACGAATGGAAAAGAATGCAGGAAAAATGTAATGCTTTAAGGCTTCACTTAACTGAATGTCAAAAACAGAAAGTGTTTGGCGAAAATTCCGACAAAAATCTATTATTTTTATTCTACCTCCGATGATATTTACTGACTTGTTATATCGTTGTTGGTGTTGTTGTTGTTGTTTGTTTTGGTTGTTTTTTGCTTTCATTCTGCCCGTATCGTTGTTGCTGTTGTTTTGTGTTAATTCTATTTGTAACTTTTAATTCGTTTGTGTCAGAGAAAACGTAGAATAAGAATGAGAAAGCAAGAAGGCAAATAATTGTAACGTTTAACTATAAGATAAGTAAGGGAGGTCGAAGAAGAAGGGAAGGAGGACTACTTTGGAAGGAGGGAAATATTTATGAGAGAGGCAGGAAGGAAAAAAAATTTGGGTAATATTACTATATTATGAATATCGTTAAAATATAGAAAAAAAAATTGAGAACGCAATATAAAATTTAGATTTAGCTTCTCCGTGCGACTTCAACTGTTTTTAATTTCTTGTATTGTAATGTGAAACTTGTATTCACGCAACATTTTCAAACCATTCGGTGGATATTTTCGAGTTGTTGAGGATTTGATCAATTTTGATAATGACATTCAAACAATTTCAAGATCATCACGATCACCAAGTGATCATACTAAATCACTTAAGTTCGTTTGAAGGTTACAATTTTTTTAAATCCTGCTGGAGATTATGCCGTATTAAATACACATTAATAATCATCTGTTTGACTTTCAAAACGGAATATAGTCTTACCAATATTTTTTCTTTAAACTAATTCTTGTTAAAAGTCTAAGAGTAATTTAATCTTTATTACTAAACTGTCCGATCCAGAAAAGGTCTAACACAACCGATACCGCACAAGCACACAAGCACACAGGCAATAATAATTACAACAAAACACCACCAACAACAACAATAGCAATAACTACTACAATCCCAATTCGAAGCAAACCAAAACGGATTCCGAATACAATTTATGGGAGCTCTTGTAGTGAATTCGTGTAGGAAAAATTAACAAAAGCGGAGAAGCAGAAAAAATGGCTTCTGAAACATCAAAAACATGTCAATCAAAATTCGAAAGCATTTTCCAGTTCTTTTAAAATATAGTTTCAAATACAATAAGCTTTCCCACACATGAAGGACATCATCAAACGCACATACAATATGGCCACACACACATACACAAACACATACCACACACACATAGATCCGCGTCATAAACACAGTTCACGAAAATGAATTGGTCAGAACCAAACCGTCAGAAACGACAGATTGGTCAGAACCGGCTCCAGACAATACCTAACGAACTCGCACTCAAACTAAAAAATCAAAGTAATTTTCAAGTGAAGAAATGAAACAGCTGTCAAAAGCGAGGAAAGGAGCAAAATATGATCCGTAAATCATTTTTCAAACTAGAATAAAATGAGCCATTAAAAATTAGAAAGAAGAAGAGAAAATAAATAAAAGTAATAGAACAAAAATAAGAAAATAAAAAGTGGCCCGAATGAAAGAAATGAAGTAATGCCGCCAGCTTTGCCTCTACGCGAGTCTTCACGTACTGCGACGCCTTCTAACACAGGAAGCACTTAAAAGTTTGCTTTTCCTTCATCTTTCGTCAGAAGTTGACGAAAAAGAAGAAACGTCATGAATAAGGGGGTGACAAAACAATGAACACGCAACACGCTATTGTGTGGTGAGCTATAGTACCAAAGTCCATCCAGCATATAAAAGACCGGAAAATAATTATTAGCCGTTTTAAGAGTATTTTTTATTACGTTTCTTGGCCAAAAGGAAAAGTGATTACAGTTGGTGTTTTATTTACGAGATTCCTTCAGGCCAAACCGGGAACGTTTCGAAAGCGTTGGGGTCATAAGAAATTTCAAGAAATTTATTGCAATTTAATTTAAAGTGATTCCTCAAGTCTGCGATTTCGAAGAACACAATCTCTATTGCTCACCGAGAAATGACTTACCTTACAAGTTACACCAATAATTCCAACCTACACCGCCGCCCACCTCTCCACCCCCTAGGATGCAAAATGATCTTCCAAAATGAACGCATGGTCCTTTGGATGGATAGATGGCAGTCAAGAAGCTTCACAAGGAATACTTCCGAGGATTGGTCGAAAATAACACTAAATATAAGAATTAAATTCTCATAAATGAAACTGCAGTATCGAACGCTTCGAACATCCGGCTGACAATAAATTAAATGTTAAAACGTTTATGAATACCATAAAATCCAATAATAATATTCCTGACTCCCAACATTGCAGTTTATCCTCCATCCATTAATATCCTCCATCGTTCCATCTATTGATTCATCAATTCATTCACCCTCACAGTCGACGACACGTCAGATTAGTCGTCAATGATTCGTCAATGAAAGGAACAATACAGTTTTCTAGCAATTCAAAGGTTTGGGTAGACACTTTTCGGGCATCGCCTCGCCTTCTCCTTCTGTTTTATTATTTAGTAGGCAACAATTTCTAACAATCCATCCAGAATCTGTGCTAAACGTCCTTCGTATTCAAGTTCACATTCTCAGAAATCTGTGATCGGTTTCTTATTGGACGCAAAAAATATAGAAAAGCAACGAGCAAGTAAATCAATTTACGGCTAATCCACTAGAGTCATTGCAAGGAATAGGTAAGAGAGAGAGAGGAAAAAAGAGCATAAATGGAATGCGTCAGCTTGTCGACCACTTGCTTGCGCTTAACGCAATTCTATCTCGTCCTTTATAGAAAATCTTATGAATTATACAAAAACGTTGTTGGAGCAAAGATGCTTTACGGTTAAAAACAATAGATGATGATGGTGTTAGAGGAGGAAGAGTAGGAAAGCGAGTAAAGTCAGTTCTCCCTTTTACGTGATCCCGAGATTCTGGCAATAATATTTTTTTCGCATTTCATATTTTTCGATATTATTTCAATCTGCTATCATCATCATCATCCGCCGGAAAGATTCGTGATTCGTCGTTATACGTCCACAAAATGGTTAGCGGGAGGTATTGAGGTGAGAGTTTTCTTGGGCACAGCTGTTTCGTCTGCGTGCTTGCCTATGTATTCAATTGAGCCGTCATCCGCTTCAGTTATCCACACCCCGCGTCAATGGGTCGAATTAAGTTTTTATTGGCGAAGGCTGTGAAATATTTTAGAAGGAATAATGAAATGAATATTGCCTCAGACACTATTACGAAGTCGTTGAGAAACTTTGAAATGGCCGAAATTGGCAGAAGGGAAAATCATTTCGATTATGGAAATCGCAAATTTAATACGAAGGAATGAATTAATTAATTTTAACGAGCAGCGCGAATGGTATTTTATTAACAAAATTATATAAAAGGTGACGGTTATAATTGTGGCGAGGATATATATTTCTTTATAATTATACCATTATAATTATACATTCGTGATTAATATTATTAAATTTTATTTATATATAAAATCGTTAATATTAATGTTCATATATTTTATTAATTTTATTATACTAATTAATTTAATTCCTAATTTTAATTAATTTTAATTTTAATGTAAATTTTAATTAAAATTAACTGTACAAAATTAGTGGAGTAAAGATTTGTGTAAACAATTCGAAATTGAATCAGTCAGAGAGCAAGTATATGCGGTCTTATTCGTGTGGAATACTCGTTATATAGCAAAGGCTATTCATTTCATTCCAGCCTAAAACCATGCTGTGAAAAAGTCAATCGCAACGAAACTGTGAACAGCTTGCCATTACGACGGACGCATAAATCAGAATTGATGATTGTGATATTCGGGTCGGTTGTAGCGATGGTTCGGTGTTCGGCTAGAAAATTGTGAAAGCGTATCGTCGCCGTTAGGTGGAGCCACAAGTAAAAGCTGTAGATTCATCGATTTTCGAGACCCAGCCAAACTAACCGCATCTATAGCAGCAAAACAAAAGATTGTTTTATTAATTAATCTATCTGCTCTTAGTTTCTGACTAGTAACATAATTCTCGGTAGTAGATCGACATAATTGCCGGCAATAGGGCGACAATAATGTTTACCTTTGTATAGTGAATTCTGGTACATTGGGTCTGGTTGCAGACGCACATGGCGCGTTGCTAGTATAAATGCTAGTGTTGCTAGGACCAGTCCATCGATGCAACCGATGACAGCCAATGGATACGCCCAACGAATACCGCACAAGCCCAGCTCGAAACGATTAGCTTCTGGGCCACAAATTTTACGAAAATCATCGGAATTCCAACCGAATGGAAAAGCAACGCAGGCAGCAATCATACAAATGGCTAAAAAAAGAAAGAAATTCATTCAAAATAAATAAAAACATTTTTTCTAAAGATAATATCTTCAACACTAATTCTTTTTCGTTTGTTTTCTTCTTCTTCTTTCACTGTCCTCTTTCTTAGCAATAAACTATTTAAAGTTCTTTAGCATCGTGAGGAAGAATAGAAATTCAATCCAAGTCAAAAAAAGCGCGAAGTTTGCAGAAATTAATTATTTCACAACTGTTTAGGTTTAAATGGTAACTGGTTATGAAACCATTAACTATTTTATGTGTTGTTCTCTTTAAAAAAAAAAGATTTTTTTAATATATTTTCTTGCTTGAATAATCAAAAACGTGTCATTTTTTGCAAAGAACGTCAGCAAAATGGCTCTTCACAAAAAAGGCACTACGATATTCAGATTAAAAAATAGAGTTAATTCTTATGATATATATCTTACATTTACAGCCAAATTTGAAATTAATGCGCAGGTGTTTATTTACATTAGATTGTACCATTGGGTTGGACTGACCCACTTTTATTGGCTTTTCTTTAACGATCATTACAAGTTCGCTTTCATTTTTTAAAAAATATTACTTCATTGTAATTCATAATTAATTTTTGCTCGATTTGCAATACCTGATATGATTTGCATCCAACCGCAAATATGAAAAACTTTTGTAGATTTCATGAATATCACAAAAATTAAAAAGCATATCGTCAGCAAGGCTAAAATTACTGCGCCGGCCATAAAGAAGGTTGCCAGCTAGAAAATATTAATAAAAAGAACGAACAATTATAAAAGAGAACTCAATACGAGCATACAACTTTTTACCTGAAATGAAAATGTTGGCACCATATAAATATTCTCCCAATGTCTCCCACAACTATCGAAAATCTCATCCTTTTGACATATTTGCCAGAGACCGAGACGTCCAGCACTTTCACTATCCGGATCTCCAATCCATTCTAAAACGGCGACAAAACAAAAGAATTACTTCATTAATTCAATTGAATTCTTCAGACATCGGACAATCATTTACCAGGCGTCACAAAGGCCACAATTCCTATTATCGCATAACAAATTGTAAATATTGCCCAAAGCACGGCAATGGCCTTGGAATTTCTTATGTATTTGGTGGCGTAGAGGTGTGTCGTATCGACATATTCGATTTTCGTTCCCATTTTTGTATTTTATTATTCTGAAAAGGACGATGAAATTTATGTGATAGGTTAGAAATCATATAACCGTCTCTCTATCATTCGTCCTTAGTCCTAACAGATATAAAATGTTCATCATTTGTGATAATCAAACATTTATAAAACGTTGACATTGAAAAGATTACGTTGGAAATACTTTTCTTTTAATATTTAAAACAGGCTTTTCATTAACTTCTATTTCAGAGCGTTTCTAGAAAAAATAGTAATTAAATAAAATGTATTCAAAAAAGGAAAATTTGTCCTTTCTTTAAAATTTTCTTAGGAACGTAATTATTTTCGGTCCAGTAATATTTTTTTGCATTCTTTGCGATCTTTCGTAGCAAAAGATAAAAGAAAGTTTTTATTAAAATTATCATTAATTTATACTTAATAAAAGGTTTCTTCGATTCACGAGAATAACTCGTATGTTTAAAATTTTATTTAATTTTTTTTATTATTTTATTTTTTTTTTTTTTTTGACCAAGTGAGTTTTGATCACGAATGACTACGAGTCTCTAAAACAAGCAAACCACGACGAATAAGCTAAAGTTTGTCGAAACCAGTGAACGCCAATGAAGGAGAACCACTTTACAATCACTGTTCTTTTTTATTAAGCAGCTTTTTAATAATTTATTCTGCTTAAGATTTTAACACTTTTACTTAAGAAATTATAATCAAATGGATCGTATGATCAAAGGCAAGTGTTTGAAAAATGTATCTGGACTGAAAAAGTATATGAAGATGTTCGCAAAAGAAAATATAAATTAAAGCATCAAATATTCGATCAATGATTGCTTAAGTATTTTAATACTTGCACGGGATATTCCATAAACGCAGATTGATAAGTGTTCGATTCAAATTCAATTCAATTCGCAATATTGGATTGCTAGATCAGTTTTCATTCTTGCGAAAATTGAGTAATTGAGCGACTAATAAAACAAATTTTTACCTAATTAACTAGTATTGATTAAGTGACTGTGACTGTTTTCTTCATTTGGTTTTTAAAAAATTGCTTTCGTGAATTGTTTTCTTCAATTGGTTTCTTCAATATAAACAATACTACCTAGCTGTTTTGCGGTTTGTCGGAAAATATTTTAGATATTCTTTAAATTGAATTAACTAAAGAAAAAACTCACTTTTTCGATTAGGGTACAGTCATAACAAGTATGGCTTAATTATAAAATTTCAATAGCTATTTACTTTTCTTTACTTTCCCTTTCAATTTTCGTCGAATCATCGAACAGTTTTACACCGTTTTTTGTGTTTTTCTAGGAAGAAGACACGGAAATATTTCCAAAATTGACCTATTCAATTTTAATCTCTCTGACACATCGCGTTGGCGCTGCAGCTAGTCTTGATCAGGTTGCAGCATCGCAAATGCATACGAAAATCACTTTCAATTTTGATTAACTTTTTTAAGCAGATTAACTGTGTTCGAGTACTCTGAAGTAAATCAACAAAACAGGTATTGCACAGTTACCAATAATAACCGTTGTATCACAACAATCATAATAATCAGCAACCAAAATGGTCTAAATGATTACATTCCGTGAGTAAACTTTCAAAAAGATGGTGGTATGACATATCCTTTAAGCTAAATTATGATAAATCTAGACCATTTTAAAGTGGTTTGGCAACAACATCGCAATCTTTTTTGCGATGACAAAACCTTATTTGAAGAAATATAAAAGAAAGTTTAAAAAAATACACATAATTTCGCTGAATATCGAAAATAAACTGAGTCGAAAGGAGTTGCCACGTCCGCCCCAAAAGACACTATTCAGTGACCTCATTAATGCAGTTTCTTCAAGTCAACTGAATTCCTTAACATTTTCTCCTCATCTCCGTTCATTGCATTTTACGCGGCGGGGATCATAAAGAAACGAAATTACGCCTGGCCGGTATTCGAGTATATACAATATGTTTATACGACCATCGTACTAGTGGATCGACTAAGACGGATCTCTGTTCGTATTGTTGTTGGTACCATCGGTTTATGTACATGTGAAATATTTCTGAGGAATAAATAAACTTTCTTTTGCTTTTTAGCATCATCGAGAGGCTGGATTTTGTTATTGCTGCTGAAGAAGTACCGACTAACCACCATCACTATCACCACTACCAACAAAACAGAAATCAATCACAAACAGCATTTTGATCGTCCATCTATTCATCTATCTATTCGTCCAGCCATACATCCATATATTCATTACAGTATTAGCAGACGGCGCGCAATCGCTGATGCAGTTTTCTTATTTGTCTTAATTGCGTTGAGACGTCGATGCACCATTTTGAATGGCTTTTTTTCGCTACGGAACATTGTGAGGGGAGTGAAATTGTTTGCTGTAACCATTACCACCATCAAACTGTTAATTCGTTAAGTGTTTCAAAGAACGGGGGAGAGTAATAACGTATCGTACGTTTGAAAACTGAGTCAGCAATGTGTGCACAAAAGTTATCACTTACAACTATTGTTATGATTATCACTACCAGCACAAAAGGCAACAATAAAAAAACATGTTATAAAAATACATTTAAATAATATTTAAGGAAACAGATATCTTCAAAATGGACGCTTGAAATCTCCTTTTTGCGAGTCACATGCTCGTTCGTCATGTCAACAATTTAGTTGTCAACAGATCATGTCAACAGATCACACTGACCAATAAATGATTCAACAATTGATACTTAAGAGACTGGTTTAAAAGTCAGTTCAATTATTTTCCATTTAATTTTGTTTCTTATTTTGTTTTTTTTTTTTTTTTGTTCTCTAAAATAATGATTGGCTGAAAACCGGTGAAAGACTCACCCAAAGACCGGCTTTAGATAAGTGAGAATTCGGAAAATATGGACCCAACCCAATTCGATCTCGTAATGTTCATTCCGTTAAACGAAGTAAACAACCAGTGTATCATAATGATTCAACATTAAAGAAAATATTCGTAAGAGTTTGAAAAAAGTAAAAGTACGATTAAAGAAAGTTGTTTTATAGCTCCTCGGTTGTTTTATATTGTTGTATTTTTTTTTTTTTTTTTTGTTTAATGTAAGAGATGATTAAGAAGATTAACTACTTACTGAGACGAGGGCAAATTTACAGGAAAGAGTGTGATTTATATAAGTATATATAATGAAAAGCTTACCTAATGTATGAAGAATATTGACGTTATACCATTGAAAAACTTTAGAATATAAACGAAATTTTAAAATGGAAGTTATATAAGTTTTATAATAATTAGTTATTCGAATCTTGGAGAAGCTCCAGCTTTTGTAATGGCTTTAAAAGAAAGTCTGTTCTTTTTTTAATTCAATTCTATAAAATGGTCTTAAAATTGCAATAGAAGAAATTTTGTTATAGTTTGCCTCTATTTCAGAGCTATAAATTAAATAAAAGTTAAAAGCTTAAGTAAAAATTTTGCCCCTAGAAATTTTGTTCTAATGATCTTTTTTTCAGTCAATCAACATTTATAAATCATAATTCATTCCATCATTCGACACACTCATTTTCAAATAATTCCGATTTGAAAAGAAATAATTTCAATAAACCGAATGAATTTGGTTTTTAGAACAAATATAACTCCTAACATTCTCTTCAGAGCAAACATTCTCACGTGGTAAAAGGAAGTAATAAATTTGTGGTAATTATATAATTCGATAATGGTGCAATAGTAAAAACCTTTCCTCAGAAAATCTTCAAAACATCGCTTTTTTAATGCATTTTTAATCCCTAATCCAATTCATTTCGTGGGCCGTAAAGAAAACTTTCATGTTCTCCAGAATAACTAGACCACGGCATCATATACGTCACCCCTCCCCTCACTCTCTGCACCAACACGTACTTTCATTTTAACTCAAATTAAATGAAAAGATCAAATTGAACTGAAAATTTTCTTGGTGCACGTTGGGCAACATTTTATAAAGGCAAAAGCCATTCATGCGGTTCGCATAATTTAGTATGAGATTCTTCTAACCATAAAAGTGTAGCTTCATTTTTTAGTTTTACATGGTCTTCTTCGGTTAGCCTTGCGTATTAAGACCCGATGGCCTTCCCTGTCCGTTTGAAATTCATTTCACTTCTCCTTTACAGTATTTTTTCGACCAGTTAACGGCGCTAAGCGTGTGAAAATGCCGTTTTCCGTTACTGAAATGTAAAAACGCTTCTTGATAAAAACAATTATGTGAGACTCCCCTCTCGTTGCCACCCATAAAACAAACAAGGAGTAATAAAATAAAAATCATATTTTTTTTTTGGATTTCAGGAACGAAACGTCTGAGAAAGAGGAAACATTAAAAACACTAGTTTATCGCTTTTAATAGACTGTCTGGCGTACTTCTGTCAATTTCTGCGGCTGGACTTACTCTTGTCAAGCTCTGGTTGTGAAGTTGTTGAACAAGATTTTATTTCAATGATTCTTCTGCTTAAGGTTTTGCATTTAAAGACGTTGGCAATTTGCGTTGCGGTCGGTTAACGTTGGTCGGCAATGGTTAAAGGGTACACCTGGACCGGGAACTGGTAAAACCTGTAAAAGTTTACATGGCTTTCTTTTGACCCGTTGAAAAGTTCGTTTATATGCGTGATTTCTTGATATTCATTAAAGATTTGTTACACTTCTAAAAAATCTCAATTTGGGTTTTTTATCGTTTTTTTTTTTCAATCATCAAATTTTGCACTTGGGCACTCCTATGATTAAGTCTCAGCATCAACGATCTAGATTCAACAATCACAACAACACCAATAGATAGTGTGAGATGAATTAAATACACTCTCTCAAATTTACGTTTGTAAATGTATGTATATGTGAGTGTTTGTATACGTATAACTAACCGCACTTATAGGCAAGCGATGATTGCATTTAGATCATGTTTGAATGTTTATACAATTTGAGAAATTTGTTCTAGTTATCAAAGTTTTATCTTCTATCTGTAAATTCTTCGTCATTAAATCAGCTCAGATTCGAGAACTGTTTGTGAGTTGTGACTGGTTTTTTTTCACACTCTCAAGAATATTTTAATTGCGTGACTTTAGCCAAATGCCAAAATAACCGCCAGTGGTATTTACAAAATCGAAAACGCACACCGCACACATGAATTCGCCTCAGCCAAATGTATAAACATTCACAAATTATATGAATAATCTAAATA
This sequence comes from Physocephala rufipes, assembly GCA_963966595.1. Taxonomy (NCBI): domain Eukaryota; kingdom Metazoa; phylum Arthropoda; class Insecta; order Diptera; family Conopidae; genus Physocephala; species Physocephala rufipes. The sequence goes on from OZ016503.1 coordinate 26,109,693, forward strand.
AGAATCTATTTCATTTTTCTTACTAACCGATCAACCCGTCGATCGATCTCCAAACTTTAAATAATTTCCTTTGTGTAACTCGCGAAAATGTTCGAAAGAAAAACAATAAGTGTGTATCTGGAAGAATGAAAGTGGTGTTTGAACCGTATATGAACGATGTGAACAATGTGGAAAATCATCTGCAATCCGAGGAGATTTGTAACAAACTAAATTTCTTAACTCGGGCAAGCGCAAGGCTAAGCTGTACTTCTCAGGTGATCGCCGATCACTTAGAGAGCGACTTCATAGAGAATTTAAAAGGAAGTATACGAAGAGAAATAGAGAGAAAGAGAAAGAAAGAGAGAGAGAGAGAGAGGAATGAACGATGAGGGAAGTCTAGCAACTCATCATTTACGATTACTTTAGTTTAGTTTTACCTGGGGTTACCTCTACCATGGTTGCCATCACAATCCTCTCTCACTCAAAACCAATATGGAAAACGCCAAAACTCAAAGAATCATAACCAGAATCACTTTCATTCAGTCGCTGTTAATTATTTAACATTGTTCTCTTCACCTCTTGTGAATCGCGAAATGCATGTACATTAGATTACCTCACCATAAATTGGGGATAAAATATTTGATCGGGTTGTTAAGGAGGATAGTTGCAAAAACCATTTTATTAATTATATGTTTCCTAATAAATTCATAACGAATTTCGCCAATAAATTAAAAATCCTCAATAATAATATTTCACGGTTGATTTTGTAATGTTTTGTTGAAACAAAAAACTGATTTTGTTCAAATTGAAAACAGACTTTAAACCACATTAAATAAATTGCATTTATTTATTAAAATTAATTTTAATTCAAGTATGTGCAGGGTGTACGAAGTGAATTTCTTACAGGGTTCTTACCACAAATGCCTTACTGTCACCTTCTTATATACTAGCCGGTTCACCCCGTGACATTATTCCTTACTTAGGCGAGATTACCATTACTGCTTCCCTTGCCTAATGAGACAACAACTGAACTAGCTGCATATCATATCTATCTTCTGCTTGCTTTCGCATTACTAAAGCTCGAAGACTGAGAGGAACGGTTGCATCTGTAAACAATACACGATCATGCGCTGTCAATTCAGACTGCCGATCAGCTGTTTAAAACCTGCTAAATAACACTGACCCACCACCACCCATCAACAGTTTGAAGTGTCAGAATTTCTAGGTTCCTTTATTTTTTATCACGTTTCGGTTATTTTCGGTAATTTTTGTCGCAATTAATATAATAATTAACTACCTCATATAAAATACCTCGAAACAATAAAACATTGCAATATTTAATTAAATACGATTTAAACGAAACGAAGAGAAAATTAGCTACCATTGACAGAAAACGACAATCAAATAATGAACAGACAAATCAGCGATTCCGAAAAGCTTGAGTTTATCAAGGAGCAAATCAGGGAATATCCAGATTTTCCAAAAAAAGGCATTTTATTTCGGTTGGTTTTTTTGTTGAATTTCTTTGTTGTTTTTATCTATTCATCATTTTGATGCATCGATATCGGTGCAGAGATATATTTTCATGTCTTGCCAATGGTCAGGCTTGCGTTTATATTAAGGATCTCTTGGTGTCGTATGTGAAGCAGCATCATGCCGATGTCGATGTGATAGTCGGTCTGGAATCACGCGGTTTCCTTTTCAATTTGCTGCTGGCCGCTGAGCTTGGCGTAGGCTGTGCACCCATACGAAAGAAGGGCAAACTTCCTGGCGAATGTCTTTCGGTGGAATACATTTTGGAGTACGGTTCAGTACGTTGCTGTAGTAGTGATAATTCGAGTGCATACTGCTATAAAAATACCTAATTCTTAATTTTAGGATATCTTCGAAATACAGAAGAATGCTGTAAAGCTGGGACAGAAAGTAGTTATTGTAGATGATCTGCTAGCTACCGGTGGTTCAATGGAGGCCGCCATTAAATTGGTGCGTAAAGCAGGAGGTGTTGTTGTTGACGGTCTAGTCGTTATGGAGCTAGAGAGCTTGAAAGGTCGTGAGAAGCTTGACTGCACGGTACATTCCTTGATCAAATATTGATCGATAATTCAAATGCATTTTTACAAATACCTTAGAATATTTTGTTGTATATATAAATTGCACAATTATTTAAGATTTTATATGTGTATAAAATTTCATATTACGTACAAAGGGATGTAAATATATTTACAAATATGGTTTTGTATTCATAAATAATAATTGTGTAGGTCAACAAGTCTGAGCACAACGGTACTAATAATGAAAATATATCAGGACGCGTTTTATAATTATATAAATGAAACTCGAGATATTTAAAGCCCATAAGAAAAATTACACTTATCCAACAAAAAAACCAAGGAAATATATCCCTTAATTAATTTACAAAATTATTCAATCAATCGTGTTGTCGATATCTGTAAATTGTAGCATAACGTACATAAGCGTAAATATGTATTTAATACGATTCATTTGTTCAAATAAATTTTTTTTACAATGAAAAGACATCAAAGTTGAAAAATAATCTTATAAAATAATGGTTATAAAAACAATCGACATTCATGTCACCACTAGAACTGAAACGATGCTAACGATCCTAACGGCCTAACTTCCGATACATTTGATTGCCTTTAAGATTGGTTGAAGTCACGTGTTTACGAACTAACGGTATGATTTTATATCTTTAACATACACGCCTCTCTTACACAGCGACGACCTTCAGGGAAGTTAGATTACCAGCGAACGACTTCTCAAGCCATTCACTAAAAACAACAACAGCAGCGCAAAAAATTCCTTCGTTTAAATTCGTCTTGGCCACTAATTTACCCCAAAAGATTTAGGTAATATGCAATAAATGAAAGTAAGGGAGGATAAGCAATTGTTCACAAAACAACTTGAAAAGCTTTGGGCATTCAGATAAACCCAACGTACCCCGTTCATTCTGCGGAATATTATCTTAAGGGTTGATTCGTCGAAAGCTTTTCATCAGTGTTGCAAACTGATATTTGTGTCTATAGGTGTAGATGTAAGCGCCAGAGGGAAATTAAGAATCATTGAGAAAAAATAGTCAATAATTGCATTGAGTTTGTTAATATTTTGACCGAAGCGTGGAGAAAAAACATCTATTCTCTAACAATTTTCACATTTTACGCATTATCTTTATAAAGTGTACGAGTGTGTCGACAACACTGTTTTAATTGTTCGTCCTCAGTATGCGGAAAACGTTCGAAAAAAACATCTCTTCAATTCAGTTTGAATAATCGTGCCAAGAATTCGGTGTCGCGAATTGTTAGTTCAACGGACTACGTAGAGAAAAGAACAAGAACGAGGAATCGGAAAGGCATAATTTACAATGAAACATTTTATTGATTAAATTTCGTTGATGTTATTGTTGTAGTTGCGTCAGTGCCTCTGCGTCTCAAACAGAAACAGCCAATAAATACGGACTGTTTTTAAATTAAAACATAAAAGGAATTCATATAAAAAACGAAAAAAATGTGGCCTAGGGACGAAAAACAGCGGTCAGTCTTTTCATAAAGTGCAAGCAAAAATTTAACGAATTTGTTTTTAAATAAAATCTCTTTTTAATTTTTCCAATGCATTTGATGTAAACATAAAACTATCTAGCCTGAGCGATGTATGTCAATGACACAAAAACAACACATTCAGTTTCAGCTAGCACTAAATTTTTTCTAAAATTATCATAGACATATTTTATTAGAAATTAAATGCATTTCTCGGGTTGGTTAAATGTCGTAAATCTTCATAAAAATAGCTTTAGAAAGGATTGGGTTACAAATAACTTAAGCAGTGTCTCTTAAATAATTGTCCGAAGTTCTCCCAGATATATGAATTTATTACCTTGATTACAAGTCGTTGCAGGAAAAGTGTCCTTGAGGAAAATCGATAAACATCAGTTTTGTTTCGTAGTTTTGGTTTAGAACGCATTTGCCTAAAATTTCAACCAATTAATTTCAGGTGATAAAGTGATTTTCTCTCTTACAACACCAAATTCCATAAGGGAATTTTTCGTATTCTATTTGAACAGATTTGTAAACAAATTAAACCTCCAGATCGAAAACTTCAGCATTTCCAATATGCGGAAATCTTCCGGGACAAAATCTTTAAAGCAAACTGTAACTTACCCAACTCTCCAACGGATAATATCAAATCCTCCATAAGCAAAATTCTTTCAGTTATGAAAAGTTCGTTAGAGAAAGTATACTTCACAGACGCCAGAACTATATCCTACTAGACTCTGAGTTTGCTCATCGAGATTTTGCAAATATTTGCAAGATAAGCAAGACTCCCAACTGTTTGTTCTCCAAGAATATTTCGTGCAAATAACCGAACCGCACCATAATTCTATAAATCTGTTAAATCTTATAAATCTGTTCAATGTTTCCATATTTTAAAGTTTCCTTTATTGAGTTTTAAAATAAATTTATCGAAGAATCATTAAAATAGTTTATTTCCATTTAGATTCGTTATTTGGTTTACCACAAATTAATCGAGATTGATTGAAGGACATGAATTAAAATTAATTGGAGAAGAATAAATCGTTTTTTTTACATTCTTTTTCTTTTCTTTCATCGTATTCAATTAATAAGCATTTCACTATTTCACAATACTGAGTCCGTACTCTAACACTGCAATTTTTATTCATAAACAGATGCATATGCTTTTACTGAATATTTTCATAAAACGTTCGAGGAAATCATTACATTACTAAAGCGGTAACTCGAACTTGAATATCGTTGAATTCTGAGATTCTTTCTTAACTTGAATACATTATATTTGCGACATATTTGAGGTCATCATTACCTCATCATTAGCAATTAATTATCTCACGAGACTCACTAAGATTTATTAAAATTTTCAAGTCTCGATTACTCAAATAACTTAATATGTTTTCAATACATTCTGATGGTAATTCAAGGTTATTCATAAGAAACTGAATGATTTTGTGGCCTTGTAACTTTTGCCTTTCCACACCTTTCATGATACGATTTTCTACCATACTAGCGTATATTGGAAAATTGATTTTATAGTCCCCAGATTCTAATATTTTAACTGTACTTTCATTTCTCATATATATTTCTAACATGGCAGTATTTTTTACCAAAACATCATAAAACGATATGTTCGTATTGTTAATCTTCTCGCTCTTCATTCTTCCTACTTCTGCCTTACATTTATTTTGAAAATCGATTTCACCGATGTCAAACATTGAGAATAAATTTTTTTTAACAACAAATAAATTTGCAGTTCTCATTTTAATCGTGTGAAATCTGAGATCCTTTCTGATCCTTCTTATCTTAGGATGTTGTGAATGGAAGAAAGACACAAAATTCAGAGGTGTTTGATAAGTTCTATCTGCAATATTTACGTCGGCGCCGTACTTCAGAAGAGTTCTAACAGCCTCCACATTTCGGTTTTTAGACATTACATAAAGTGGTGTTCTACCACATTCATCGATGTGGTCAATATCAGCACCAAATTTCAAAAGATCATCAATAATAACCCGACAATGTCTTTCAGAAACAATGTGTAATTCCGTCATTCCACTCTCATTTTTACAATCAACTTTGACACCGAGTTTTAACAATGCCTTTACAACCTCGTTATTACCATTTCGAGTTGCAATATGCAATGCATTGGTTCCATCGTCTAACTTAGCATTTATATTAGCTCCTTTATTCAGAAGAATTGTGATCAGTTTTTCATCCCCACATTGAGCACAAATATGAAGCGGTGCGAAGCCACGTTTTGTTACGATGTTTACATTTGCATTATATCTCAAAAGAACTTCAATTACTATTGCGCACCCTGCGCGAATAGCACGATGAAGTGCTGTTTTACCATTTTTATATTGGGCGTCAACATCAGCTCCTTTGCTTAAAAGCAGTTTAACAATTCTTCCCATAATTTCCCCATTATATGTAGATGAAGCAGTAAGATACAAAGCTGTTCTTCCATCGCTATCCCTCTGGTTAACATTAGCACCATTTTGCAAAAGAACTTCAACGATATCTACTAGTCCTTTCCGTACAGCAGCTCTCAATAAGTGGCCGCTATCATTTATAGGAGCTCCATTAGGTAAAAGTAATTTTGCAAGTTCTAAATCACCAGCCTCAATAGCATAAAATATTGGATAGTTGCCATCTCCATCTTTAGCATTAATATTTGCTTTATAGCTGATCAACAATTTTGCGACTTCTTTCTGTTTATTTTGAACTGCGTTATGTAGAAGTGATACACCTGAAGCGCGAGAATTATTAACATCAGCACCATCCTTTAGTAGATCTTTAACAATTTTCAAATACCCTTTCTCAACCGCAGCATGTAATAAAATCAAATAATTTGGATCTTCCAGGTGAACTCTAAAGCCATATTCTAGGAGAACCTTAACGATGTCCCGATATGACCTTTGAGAGCCAAGCACTGCTAATTCAAAAGAGTCTTTGTTGCCGCGATTATTAATATTAGGTAGATTCTTTAAAATAACTTCGACAACCTCTAAACATTCCGATTTAACAGCGAGATATAATACGGTTTTACCAAATTTATTCAGTTTATCAACATCAGCTTCGTGCGGTAGGAGCAATTTTACAACTGCTGCTCCGCATTTTTCCTCGATGGCGATATGAAGTGGTGTTTTATCGTTCGTTGTAGTAGCGTTAATATCTGCACCTGTATTCAAAAGTAATTTTACTTTTTTTACTACGAAATTCAGAAGCAATATGCATTAGTGTGTATTCCGCCCCCAATGTTTTGCAATTAATTTAAGTTCTATGGTTTAAAAGATCTTCAAAAATATGAACCCTTTCTGAGCGGCAATGTCAAGATCAATTGACAATAGCCCCTCGATTTAAAAGCAATATAATAAATTTCTATCCGTTTTCTTCAAGAAAAAATTGAGGACAAAACGAAATGAATGGAAATGCTTTTTGTCGTATGCAAAACTTAGATAATTCCCCGAGCAAACTGCCCACAGTGGGCTATTGTGCATTTTTGTGGCTTGTTTTTTTCGATAGCTGTTTCACTCACAGTAATCAAAACATATCCGGGTTCGGTGGGAATGCCCTGATAAGCACTAACATTTGCTTATCTTGTATCAACCAAATATTTATCTACTACTGTTTTCCTAGAAGCTCTCGAACCAGAGAAAAACTATGGGAAACACAGTGAAACGAAGAAAGGCTCTCGCTTCATTTGCCGTAATAAGGCACCAAATTTTATCTATAGTCGATTGAAATGTGATTTGGAGTTCTACAAAATTTCTATGTGACACTAGTAACAATGAAGTGGAACTTCACTTCGTAATTTTTGGCCTCAGTATTATTACCTTTCTCTAAAAGCAACTGCACAATTTCGGCATCACGATTTATAATAGCGAAATGGAGTGGAGTGCAAGCATAAATTGCTCTTCTACCCATCTTCTTAGAAACTCTTGCCAAAAGCGATTCAGTAACTGCTTCACTTTTCCGAACAGCATCTTGAAATAAAACATATGCTTCTGACCACACTTCTGGGTAATATCGGTAGTAAACCTCCATCATCCGTCTTCTTTTTTCTATATCTCCTTCACGAATCGCACGCTCTAAACTGGATCTTAAATCCTGATCGCTCATCACATGTGAGTGTTGTAATAAAATTTCACGTTAGTAAAAATGCGTGGAATTAACCAATATTTAATTTGAATTTGAAAAGAAATCCGTTTCCTTTTTGCGAAATATCAAGTTGTCTGGAGTAATACCGTACTTAACCCTCCAAGCGCGAGACAAATTTGATGATATACACAGTAAATACTACGAAATATGAAACAACTGAATTCACTTTGAATCTACACGAAATATGTTATTCCCCTTATTATTCCGCGGCGAAAATTTACTTCGCCTTTAATGAACGACACATTTTTTACTTAGGCCGTTAACACATCCAATCAAGCAATGAACCATCATGAAACACATCCAATCAAAAAACGACAAAAAACAAAACGATTATTTTTGTTTGTCATCGTTTAGGTGATGGTCCAGTTAACCTAAACGTGCGTTGAGCGGCTGTAGCATATGTACGCTGACGGTACAGTAGTACCATTAGTAAGGCTGTCAAAACATATAAATATCATCTAGAACGAAGTAAAAGCAATTTATTTGTTGTAATTACACGGTTGGAAACCACATTGCTATCTCGCTGTATTCCATACGTTTTATATAGAAAGCAGAAATATCTGTCTGAAATACGTCCGTACCGGACTTGATGGAGAAGAACCATATTTCAATAGGTTCGTAAGGCCGTCAAAGTCTGTATAATTGCAATAATTGAATAATCTGCAAAATGTAATTGTCTGCAATGGTTGCGGTAAGGTAGGTTAATGTGGTCACCACGCATTGTAGTATGCTTTGCATGTGTGTTTAGATAAAACACGTTTTCTAGAGTCACGGTTTGCCTAACATGAAATGACTCCAACCTTAGCCAGCCGGGGTATTCATAATTTGCTGCGAATTGTAAAGAAAACATACTATTTACGAGTAATGCTATAAACACAACCTCGCGACAAGTTGTCGTACACCGCCGCGATTTGTCAAAAAACTCTGCCGACGCTGAAGCAAGCAGAGAACATATATTTGTTTATTAATTTAAGTAAGCTTGTATGTTTAAGTTTTATACATATATCTACCCAACTTTGTCTTTATAGCAATTTCCTCCCAAATTTTTTTCTTCTGCAAGATGTTTTTGTAACCAGGGTCTTGCAAATTGTAGAGGCATTTATATTGCCTGACCTGCTCAATTATAGTTTCTTTAATACCAGTCATTCTAAAATACAGAATAATCATTTTAGGAGATATATTTACATTAATTAATACTTACACAAGAAAAATTTCAAAAAAAAACATAAAAAAGAGACTATTCAATTATATTTGCATTATAGAATAATACAGAGTAAACATTATTCATTAGTCATTATGTAGTAAACAAACAGAGAAAAGAAGAACAAGATGCGCGACAACTGAGAAAAGTAGAAAATTTTCGACTACAGTCGCTGTCGTACGCGTCGGCAGAGCGACAAGTTTATTTTTTTCTCAACTCCCATAAGACTCCATGTATTTTTGACAAGTCGCGGCGGTGTACGACAACTTGTCGCGAGGTTGTGTTTACAGCATAATGCTATAAACACAACCTCGCGACAGTCTGAATATCCTCGCCGCGTCTTGTCAAAATTACATAGACTTACGGGAATTGAGAAAAAATAAAACTGTCGCGCTGCTGACGCTTACGACAACGACAGTAGTAGAAAATTTTCTACGTTTTTTTTAGCTCGGCTTGTTCTTCTTTTCTCCGTTTGTTTAATTTAAATAACATTACCAATTATTAAAATTGTGTTGAAATAACAAACATGTTCCCTGCTAACTTCAGCGACAGCAGAGTTTTGCTGTGTCGACGCGACAACTGTCGCGAGGTTGTGTTTATAGCATAACTCGTTTTTATTCTAACTCAACAATCATACAAGCATACAAAACAACCAACAAGCATACCAAAATTAGGCTTCAAACTGCTTGAATTTGCAAATTGAAAGTGTGTTTCTTTTTATCACATGGTTGCAAGTGCAAGCATGAATTAATGAATTATATAATTAATGAACTAATGAATTATTATTTTTTTGAATTAGTATGTTAGGTAATTTTCAATGTTCTAAGAAACACACTAGTGCGTTGTGTAATTTTCACTGCTGCAGATTTCAATTTTCTGTACAGAACTAACGGGAATGCTGAAGAAATGCTGTGATTTTTCGTTTATACCCTTTGTCATGAAAATGCGATAACGTGGTATTCTTCCATCGTTTAGGCAATTTTCGAATTCTTTTTGGGAAAAACGATAAAATTTTATGATTTAATCCGCTTGCCGACTGATTTCTTTAGTACCGCCACAATAGCTATTGATGAACCATATCAAAATACAGAAATCACATCGATCAGAATAAATTGTAATGGTCAAAAAACAAAGATAACGTTGCAGACATGGTCACGATTTTGTCATGATCTTCTACCGTTTCGTGTTATCGTTCATTTTGCATCCACAGCCATGCTACGATGTAGAAGAACCTTTTTTAAGCGCAATCCTCGCCTAGAAAAAATATTCTGGGTGTGGCCCTGAAAGCGTGTGTTCCTAAACCGGGGAACCCCTTGCAGAGCGCATTATTCGCTGCAATTTCTCTATAACACCATTAGTTTATTGGTCTGACGCCCTTTACGAATAAAATTTAAAAGACCTTTAGTAATGATTATATCGAACGTTCTTTTGGAAGGTCGATATAAACCAATTTTTATTTATTTTCTGCGAACTTTTTTGGAGCATTCATGTCACACTTTTAAAAGCCTCAATAGTAATTACGTAATAATGCTTTCCTTTTTCACTTTAATTAATAAAGTCTGAGCTGTTTTGTTTGATTGTAATTCTGCGTGGGATGGCTTAGGTCTTACAAAGTTTGAAATATAGTCGTGAATAAATATATAAAGCATTCTGAACGTTTGATATTTTTCAATTCATTTAAATTATTTTACGACCTAAACTTTTTAAATTCTCGGTCACTTCAAAATTTATGCATAACTTACGACCTAGATCATAGCTCGGTCAAGCCTGTAAAAATCACAAACACGGACAATGAATTATTGCGGAATTTACAGAATGTTAAATATTTCAATTTCTTTTAATCACAAATAATTTTTGAACGTTTAGGTTATAAACAAAAAAAAAAGGAAGAAAACATATTTTTATATGATGCGAAAAATCGACTGTTATTGCAAAATGTTCTAAACATTTGAGAAACAAAACTGCGGAATATGTGAAATATTTATGATCTACGATTTTATTAGAGGACTGTTCCAAAGAAATGGGTTGTATTTCTGTTGGTTTTATTGAAACATTTTACAAAACAATTACATAAAATTTTTCGTGGTAATTCGTTCAATTTTATTTGAAATCTCTGAAAGTCAATTGACAATTATTTCGACTCTAACAGGAATGAGGTTATGTTCCACAATTTAAGTAAATATTGTAAAGCAATAACTGAACTTATTATGGTTAAAAAAATTTAAATTATCAAGCAGATTACGCAAAGATATTTCGAGACATCGTCGTTCATTATTTCATACTAAAACTGATTGATTAGAAAAATACAACTTAATCAATGAGATTAGATTTAGAGGGCAGTTCAAACAAGCTCAAACTTTAAAAAATATTTAAACTCAGAATTAACACAAACACATTAATAATCGAGCAGAGATTAATCACAGCAATATCATTATATAAATTAATGTCTTGTAGAAAGCCAATCAAATCAATGTGTTGTTTTTGTTCTACGTGCACACACAAAAATATACCAGCGAACATACGTGCGTATGACGAGGCAAAAGGATGATCGTACTCAATCGATTTTGCAGAGTACTTTTATATATGTATGGGTATGCGTATGTATGTGCATGGATGTGTGTGTGCGCGTATAGTATAGTATTTCGGGGATATGTTTTGTAAACGTCGAAATTTAATGCCTCTCGCTGACGATTGTTTGTTTCAGTTTGCTAACATTTATTGAAAAATAAATTCAAAAGCAATAATCGATGCCCATCAAATTCTTTTTAAATATAAATGAGATTAAATAAAACATTCTGGCGCGCATTGCGTCGTTATTTCCTGATATTCATTGCGATCGCGCTGCTTCCCTTGGCGCTCATTTACTTAGTGAGAAATGATCAGATGTATAAAATCAAAGGATTCGAGGTGAGTCAGAAACGAATTGATTTCGAATTAATAATTTCGATGTCTTCACGGACTGTTAACAAATATTTGAATTATATTAGGTGTTCTGTTAAGTCTTCTTTTTACAATTTCATTATTTATAAAAGATTACAAGAATTGCGAAATTGTAATTAATGGAATGATGTAAGGATTGAGGCTTGTGATTGGATGGATCTGTTTTTTAATGAATGATTTTGGTAAAACAGGTTGACAAAATTAGAGTTATTTTTATGTATTGCTGCCAGAGATCGTACTGTTTTAATGAATATTTATCCTGATTCAGACTGATTGAGTTTGACGGAATACTTCGCTTATATTGAACTTGAAACTGAGGCCGATCCGAGGCACAACTTGATTTTAACTATCGATATAATAGTCATTAAATAATCAGTGTTTTGTCGAAAGTCGAAATTATCTCCTCCGGATTAAAATTCGTTCTCTGCAATATTAATCGATTTTATTAATTATCTGCAATATTCCATCGATTTTATTGTTTCAATAAATTGAATGAGAGCGTTTTCTTTGCTTCTGGACATTAGTATCATCTCTTTGGTATTGATATGAATATAAGTCTAGTAAATCTCATAAGCCACGAAATAATATCTTATGCCACGAAAAATTATGTACAATATATTCACCGTTATAACTTTGTATATATCTTTTATTCCTGTATATATACGTTTTTCTCACGAACTTAAGTCTTTCTGGGAAATTTTTGGAGTTATTTTTAAGTATTTTTTTCCTATTCATTAATTTTTTAATCTATATAACGTATAAACCACTTATCCAATTTTGCTCAAATTTTTTTGAGGATTGGTAACAATATTCATGTGGGCACAGTAAATACTTTTGCAGTTACAATAATTGCCAGTGTTGCCGTGCGGAGGATCAGAAAGTATTGCGCAAAACGTACTTATACATTAAGTAGTTACGAGTTTCCAATTGCATTTTCAGGCTTCGACGAAAAAAATATAACCATCGAAATGTTTGCAAGGGCTCGTTCTATAGTTTGGACAAAACGAAATAAAAACGAAGGAAGTACTAAAAATAGAAATGAAGTTTTGGAAGGGTAGACTGGAAATTTTTTGAAATATTTTTCGAAAGGACGCTTAATTACTTATGTACACAAGGATGCCATTTCCCTTTGGCGAATCAGTGAATTAGCTATTCTATATATAGTTATTTTTTGTAGTTAACGAGATATAAGTAAAAATTTCTATTCAAAGAACCTTTATCTCCAAAACCTTAAGAGAGCGACAAAGACCGTGCCTATAACAACAACAACGAATTATCGAAACATGGCTTTTTTGCAACGGTAATCCTATTTCACCTCCTCTTACTAGAAGTTATTTAAAATAAACGAAGAGCTTATAAAAGTTCTTAGAGAAATACTCACAACGAATTTGAACCGGAATTATACACAATTTTTAGACCCCGAATGCTTTAACAATTCTACATTCCTTTGGTTACAACTAAAGGATTACCATGTATGGCATTAAATACTATCTTCATTAAAAAGCATACGTGTAAAATCTTGAAATTGAAAAGTCATTATGCCAACAAATGTACGTATCTTTTTCTCTTGTAGGTCATCCTTTAAAGCTTAAGCTAAACATATGCAACAAAATTTAGGATATGTATCTGCGTATGCATTTTGGTGATTACTTTATAGTTAGACAAACCAACTATCAGATCAATTTCAATATATTCGGGAAGATTACGAAAGGAAACACAGTGCAAAAATCATTTTTTTATTTTCTTTTTTTGAAATATATTTTTTAACGTTAGCAAAATGTTTTTAAAACGACTATTTCGAAACAAAAGTAAATGTGGTACTGTGTATACTTTTAGGCGCATAAAATGCATGTACAATTTTCTGATCCAAGCTTCCGGTATCCCGTTTTACTGCTTGGAAAAAGTAAGCAACTTGAGATATCTGCAACCGGAAGCTCCAGGAGAAAATTTTCCAAATATAATAAAGTAATTAGTATCTAAACTTCAATTTTATAAATAGCTTTTATATATTTCATGCAATAACTAGCATCCTCTATTAGTATGTGTTCGTTACCGTAAATATCATAAATCACCGATTAATGTAATAAATACTGGAGAGTTAAGATTTTGAGATAAAGCATGGTATCTTGTAAGGCGTAATACTCACCCACACACACAGGCTCACAGTAGAAGCATCTACAATGTGTTTGGTAGAAACAAATGTTGCATATTATTAAACCTCATTCCTAACGCTGGAGTTATAGTCTGGATAAGCTTCTTAAGGTTAGTCGTATACCAGAAGACTAAAATTAAATATTTGAGGTAAATATTTATCAAATTGACCGGCGTTCAGTGGCGCGAAGTAGAAATTTATCGGAAATTAGTTTCGGTGTATGAAACTGAAACAGCTGAAGGATTTAATATCGTTTAATACCGTACCGAAAATAATTTCCCAAATACCAATACAGTTTTCTCACATCTTTTTAATCCGCCCCTCTCCTACATTCTAAAGTGCTTCACAAGAAAACCGAGAATACAAATTTTTAGAAATGAGCGAGATTTTTAGTTTTAAACACAAAAGTCCGTAAGAGGCTAGAAACAAAACAGTAAAAGTTTAATTAAAATCGTTGCAATCAATACGAATATATCCTCGACAATGAAACAAGGAAAAAATATCTCAATTTGCCTCTGACTAGATTTTTAAAGAACATTTCCAGAACCTAAAAAAAGTTGACTTTGAAACTCATTAACACCTTTCTCGAAATTTAGATCACATTTCACAAATATTTCGACATTTCTTTATCGACCGCTAAAGATTCCTATTCGTTCAAAAGCTGTCAAATTTTGGCGATGGATTTCTAATAATAATTTATTAACTAAATTTAAATTATAATTTAGCTTTATAAAAACAAGAAAGCAATTATTTCTCGATACGGGTTAAGATTTCCGATGGGATTAGATTCTTTGAGGTTTTGGAACGACTTTCCGTCATTCCTCGATTTGTCTCCTTAATGGCAGAAAACCGTTATAAAATTATAGAAGTATTAATTATGTAAATAAGAATAACAACAATAATTATTGACATGATCTCTAATTTATAAAAAGGAAAACCTAACGCAATACTCATTTATTTGTTGTTCATTCATTTAAAAAGAACAATTTTTGAATACAATATTAGTCTATTACATACATTTGTATTTATTGATGGAAACCCGCAATATCCCCAATAAAGACTCCAATTAGATTTTAATCTCCAGTTTAATTTTTTAAGTTCATTCTCCACGAAGTGACTCGGATATGCATTAGATATAGTTGAAGAAGGTTGTCACCCACTGACATTATTATAAACACTAAAGTCCGACACTCATACTTTATATATCTAGAATAAGAAGGCGTTTTGCTTTAATTTGTCGGCACGCGAATCCAAACCTGCTTTAGTTTTGTGAGTTTTCGCTTCAAGTCTTTCGTTTATTTGAGTAAAAAAGATTTATCAGCAATGAAATGTAAAAATGAATTATATATTCTTTATAAGCATCAATTCATCGAAAATAAAAATATTAATCGCAGATCCCTTTGAGTCAGGAGAGTAATCACTAATATTTCTCACACATTTTTAAATCTTTTAGTATATTAATGAAACGCATTTACCGCTTATACCCGATGATGCTGTTCAAGGCCTTGCCCCGGATGATATGCTTAAAGTGGAGAAACGTATGGAAAGAAGAAGACAGCTTTTATCGGAGAAATGCTCTGAACATGGTTTGAACGTCATAGGTGTGTGTGAGCCACGCTCTGTGAGTCCCCTAAAGAGAGATATCATTCAATAATAGCAATACTTTTCTTTGTCAAACTATCAGGTAATGATTCATGGCACAAACCCAATCCTTGGGAATTTTTGATCAATCGAAAGCATCATATTATATGGTATGGATTTCTACAAAGACTCCCGCAGAATTTATAATTGATTTAAAGTTTTAATTATTACTTTCAGGTGCAATGTTTTTAAAGCTGCATCCTCTTCATGGATGTACAATTTTAACATTTTGGCTGGCTATTCGCCGGATTTCTTGCGAAAAACTAAAGAAGTCCCTTTAAGCCTGGCAAGAAATCGTTATCCACGAGTCTCAATGGAAGAAGTATGAAATGTATAAATTTTAAAATGAATCTATTCTCTCTAATTGTTATCCGTTTTTTATTTCTGTAATTCATTCAGCTTCGTGAGGCACAAAATGATTCGATTACATTCATTATTGCTCGACATCCTTTTGAGAGGCTTTTGAGTGCTTACCGTGACAAATTTATGTTCGCCATACCACATTCATTGCATGACAAACTCGGTAGCAAAATCGTTCGAACTTATCGCAAGAAAGTAAGTTGATCAAAAGAGAAAAACTATTCGTGTGCATTGTTTTTTTAATAAAATTGTCACTTATACATCCATAAAAGATACAAAAGCGTAAAGGTAGGGCTAAATAATTAACATACTTTTTCCTTCTTTCCGTATTAATTAGAATCTAGATCGTCGCTCTCCCAAATATCCCACATTCCCCGAGTTCGTTCGTTGGCTGCTCGATCAGATAGTTCGCGGGAACTTTCTCGATATGCATTTTGTAGCCGCTTCAAAATTCTGTACGCCCTGCTTAATTAACTTCGATGTGATAATTAAGTTTGAATCACTCGAACAGGATCAGCTTTATCTGATTGAGAAGACCGGACTGAAGCATATAATTGCACCAGAATGGAGGAACGTTGGCAAAGGAAAGAATACGCTCGAGCTATTAAAGACATTCTATTCGGAATTAACACGTAAAGAATTAAACGATCTATACGAATATTACAAGTAAGTTGACAAAGGGGAAGGAGAAAATTCTTGTAAATCTTTTCGATTTCGAATTGATTTTAATAATATTTCACAGATACGATTTTGAAATATTCGGTTATAATGCCGAGCCTTATTTTGATGTTGTTAAACCAAATCGACACGCAGTTACTGCCGCGGTTCCTGCAATTACTTAAAATGCAATATACCCGAAGCCGAATCATTTACAACGAAGAAGCAATAGACACAACTCCATGCAAATAGTGTGGTAATAGTTAATTAAAAAGTGGTATTCAAAAGTCTTAAGAGGCTTGAAAGTAAATTCTAAGAAAAAGACAATTGTAC
Organism: Physocephala rufipes; assembly: GCA_963966595.1. Taxonomy (NCBI): domain Eukaryota; kingdom Metazoa; phylum Arthropoda; class Insecta; order Diptera; family Conopidae; genus Physocephala; species Physocephala rufipes. The sequence goes on from OZ016503.1 coordinate 26,126,659, forward strand.
AATAATTAAAAATAATAATCGTAAATTAGTTTAAATTAATTAAAGATATTTTAAAATTAATTCAATAAGTTTGAGGTGCTTTTAGTATAGTCCGTCATAATAATAAAGTAGTTGTTAGTTATCTTTTTAGCACGTTATTTGTATTTTTTAAATCATGTCATAGCATTACTAAATAATTAGGATGAATATTAAAATATTATTCAAATGCAAATTTTTAGTAAATGAAATATTTAATTCGTTAAAAAATTTGTTTGAAAGAAGATTTAATTTGTTTCATTTGTTATGAAATACCGATAAAAATATTAGAAGAGGTATTAAAAGGTTTAGTAAAAATTGTAAATTTACCAAAAAAGAATAAACGATTTTTCGAATACATCGAAACGATCTCAAATACATGTTCTTTAATTTTGTCAGGCCATCCTTGAGATCATTCACAATTTTTATAACAATTAATGCGGTTAATTCTCCCAATGCAATAAAAATATCATCATGACTAAAATGTCATGAATCGTGTTGACAATGAAGTACCCGCGGATTAGCCCCTCCTGCATCAAAATTTTTCAAATTTATTCAATTCTACTTTTCTACGTGCTGAAAACTCTCGACTGGTGTGTAGTGCGTTTTTTTGGTTTGCAGATTTTAAAATGTTTTCTAGTACGTGGAAAAATTAAAAATTGTTGGTTCTTGAGATCTATAAAAGCAAATCGCTGTCGTCTTTTCAAAACCCTATCGACACAGCATAATAATTGCAATATAATAACGTTTGGAAATTTAAAATCTATTTAGCTTGAAATGTTTGCAGATGCCGCAAATAGTTTTCGTAAGTGCTATCAAGCTACATCGCTACGTGGACATTTCATGAAACGTAAACAAGGCAAATCGTCATATACCTTCCCGTTCGAAACTTGCGACCTCGGAGGAAAGGACACAGCTTTATCCTTTTTCAAAATCGAGTCTAGTTTGTGCAACACTAAGAACTCTAATAAATACAGAAAATTTAAAACAAATAAATTTATTAATCAAAACTTCGGTTCAAACATCCATTAAAAACACCAAATTTTTCGCTACTGACTTGCCCTTTTTTATATAATTTCTTTTTCTAATATTTCAATTTTGCTACTGCTTTTTAATTTTTAACTTTCGTATTACACTGACTTTAAGTCCTCTTTGTAAAATAATAATCTTTAGCATTTTACCACAAGGCATAAGTGATAAATACCATGTTTCTGCCACCATTTGAAATTTCGTTCACCTGGCGGATTAATTTCAAAAAAAATTTACTTTTAAATATCTTTAAAATATTTACATGTATTTGTTTGGTTTCATTGAATTTGTTAACATTTAAAAAAAACTTTAAATCTATTTTATATATGTTAAAAAATATAAATCGTATGAGAACTAGATACACGAGATAATTTAATGTTTGTCGTTGGATTTAGCAATAAAAGCTGCGCTTTTTCTGAAATTTATGTTAGAAATTAGTTACGTATTGAAAATTATCAAGGGAATACTTCGACTGGAGTAAACGAACGCAACTCAATTAGTTTTTTTTAAGCTTTTCGAATTGTTATTAAATTTTTCTCTATAGATAATAACTCAATACAATACATTACAATAACTCAAAATGAAAAGTTATAAAAACCTAATTCGATTTGTTTTTCCTGGTGGCAAATTTTTGGACATTCAGAGCTCATTCAACTTATTGAAGAGTTTTCCCCTCAACCATTTTATCAAAATTTCAAATTATCTAATAAAACTGAAAAGTTGTTTATTTTGTTGACTCGTTGTCAAACAACATTTTAGTGCCGTGTTGTATTTTTTTAAAAATATTTTACTCTCATTCAGGGTTAAATATTATACTATCACTTAATACTACCACAATTTACAACTACTTTTATTCTAGGCTTTTTTCGAAATTGCATATAATCTGTGATATCGATATATATATATGTTAGTATATTTTACAGTTCTATATTCTTATATAAAGAAAATGAATTCTTAGGAAATATATATATTTATGATTAAAGTATTTTGTTGAAAGAATTTGTTCTTCTTAATGAAAATTTCTTACGCGCTACGTGGGATATTTTTTATCGATTTCATTGAACGTTTCTCATTGAATTTGAACTTAAATTTTAATTTAGAAATAACACATTCTCGGTGATAGAACGCTCCGAATTCAGATGCTTTCTCATGCGATTTATCCGCAATAGATATTTAATATAAAATTGTAACAATATTCTACTTAGACTAAATTTTGTGTGGTTTTATAAACCATTGTATGAAATTAATGTTGACTTTCTGAAGATTTCATTTCGATAATAATTTGGTTTTCTTGATCTTGCTGGAATTCTACAAACGAACTCCAGTTCAAAGTCTAATTAAACGCATTAATCACGCAAAGTGAAAAGTGTCTGACCGAACGTATCAAGATTAGCGTAGAAGTGAATAGCCTAGACTATCATCCAAGAGAGCTAGGAAACTCGGCTTAAATCTACTATTACTACTTTCTCTAAATTGTTTAGTTCTTAGCATTAGTGCTCCGCTAAATACCTCCCACCTAAATATTATAAGGCCATAACAAAAACGGATTAATTGATTTAATTTAATTCCAGAAACTAAGAAACACGTTTAAGAAAACATGCGAGTGAATGGGTTAAGCCCACACTCCATTCTTTTTCTATCTTTTTTAAGTTTGGAAGAAGTGACAATGTTAAAATGTTGTCTACTTTATATACACAAACATATATACAATTATAATAAATTGGGATAAAGTTTTCGGTTTTGTTTTCTTTGGGAAATTAACGTAAATTATAACTTCTATAATAGCAGAAACCATCATCTCAGCCTTCTAGTATGACAATATATTCCAAATTTAATATAAATAATGAAACTTTAATTTTATTAAAATTGCGATAATCTTAAACATATTCTAATCTGGAAAAAATATAAGGTATTGCGTATTTTAAATTATATTGCTAAACAATTTCATAGATTTTCTATTGGACTTTAAAACGCAGAGAATGAGTGAACCCACATAATGTAAGAAAGGGCGGCAGACGGAAAGGAAGTAGAGGTAATGATGCAGAAGTTAAAAAAGCAACAACCACCAGCTATCGATCACTTAAGATATGCCTTATAGAGCATTTGGCTTCGACACGTTTCGCGTTCCTGCTCCATGAAGAATAACATGTCGCGTAAATTAACACGCTTTATGCGTAGTCGCAGAGGTGCCGGCGCCGAGCTTGTTGTTCCATGTGAGCCAGACATTCCACTTGTCTGAAATCGTATTAATATTTTGCTGAAATTGTTGCGGGAACAAGATGTAAATATTCGATTTTAATCACTCACCGATCCACCAGTAGCAACTGCATCACCATCCAATTTCAGCTTTTTTCTTGGTCCGATCGCTTGTAAAGCTGTCATATTTGCATCGCGTTGTCGCAGCTCCTCCATTTCCGCTCTCTGCATTTCTTTAGCCTTCAATAACAAAACATCTCAAACATCAAATAATGATTCCTAAATTTACTTTAATATTCTAAATAACGCATACCCTCGCCTTCATTTTTGCTTGCTCGGGATCCTCTATTTTAGATCTAGATTTGGCTGCACGCAGCAACATTTCACGTTCAACCTCTTCGTGGCGCTTTTGTTCAGCTTTATCTAATTCTTCCAGGAATTTTATTTGTCCACGCACATCCTTGGTGACCTCGTAGCGAGGATCCAACTGAAACGAAAGGTGAAAGTATTAATGTCTTCCATTTTTTCTAGTGGAGCCTTAACTGATTCGAACCTTAATAACGTCGATTCGGTGTTCCGCTATCACAGCCAGTTTTTCCACGATATTCTTGAGACGTTCCTGGCAAGCGTGTGATATCAATACCGCTACATCCTGTGAGGGCTCCTCTAAACCGCGCTCCACCATCGCCGCACGTATACGTGCCTGGAGGGCCGGCAAATGCAGAAACACCTCATCTTTGCAGGATCGTATTTGAGTACCAATGTTTTCCGTGCAGCCAAGAATGCGTTGCGATTCTTCGGCTAAGTTAACACCTCCCATAGCGGCAACATCATTGATATCATCATCGCCGTACATTGATGACGACATCGATATCGAAGGCTGCTGAAAGAACGAGCTTGCGGATGCCGCGGCAGACGATATGATTGGTTTCTCATCTCCTTTGTCTTTGTCTTGCAGATCTTTACGTTTTTTACTCGCCGCCTTGCTGGCAGAGTTCAGGGTAGTTTTGGCCGTTTTGTTTGGTATTAGAGTAGGAGTAATTGCTGTTGTCGAATTACCAATGATTCTCGTGAGTGGTTCAACCTTGATTTCTGTCTTTATGTCGAGAGTGGAATTTACAGAGGGTGTTGCAAGATGTGGTGGCAGTTGAACGGTAGGCAACGAAGGGGTCGGGAGGTTAGGTATGCCGCTGTTCGAACTGCTCATATGGTGCAAGCTTGAAGCATGCAATGAGTTTGCCGCCACTGAGTTGATGGTTGAGAGTATCGACGATGCTTGAGCGGAAGACGACATCGAAACAAACGACGAGTTATTATTGGAAAGTGACGTCAAAGACGGTGGATGGCTGGCGCTGATTTGTGGAGATGATATTGCTTTAATTTGGGTTTGGCCAACTTTAACGTGGGTGATACCAGTACCAGCTGCGACATTGGTTTTTCCTTTTGCCGCACGAATTTGAACAGTCGCCGGGCGATTAATTTGTGTGGAAGATGTTGGTGTTCTAATCTGTACGATATTCTGGAAATATGAAGGAAATTTGGAGAGATTGCATAAACAATGTAGTGGCTGATTTCGATGTAACGGATTTTCACATTTCTTTCGATCGTTTCACTTACCGTTTGCGGAGAAACGGTTTGTAGATGGGTTGAGTTGCTATGAAGCTGTTGTTGTTGTTGTTGCATAGGTTGTACTGGGCTTGGTATAGGACCACGTATCTGAGCATTGACCAAGCGTGGCGCTGTAGTGGGTCCCTGTATTCGAATGCTTCCGGGTTGTTTGGTAATTGTGGTGTGCCCAATTGGCCTTGGTGCGGCTGACGGAGAAATCATACGCACTTGAGTTTGTCCAATGGTGGTTGTCTGATTTTGAGTAATTGGACGGATCTGTGCCTGAATTTTCTACAACGAGATAAGATTTTCCTAAATACTCGACCCTTGAATATTATTGTTATTAAGTGAAATGTGCGAGAATATTGATAGTTTAGATTATCTTTCAGAAACGTTGAATGCATTTTGCCTTTGGGAATTAACAATGACCTGAAAGAAGCCACGACTTCTTTGATTACTTCATTAAATCCTGAGAACTCACCGGTAGCTGTTGCGTTAATGTTGTCATGCCAACAACGTGCTGTGGCGGAGGCTTAATCCCTTCAATGACCAACTCTTTTGTAAATAATGCCTGTCGAAGTAGTGGTAAGCTTTTCTGAAATGTTCATAGAAATTGGCGAGTAATGAATGGGTGACATTCTAATATAGATGATATATATAATTCTGCTGCCTACTCTTAGGAATCCTATTAAACATGGTTGTGGGCTTGCATTCAGTAGACGTTCCAATCTATCGCAAAACTCTTCCGGTTCAACATTTGCATTAACCAGCTCCTGAATGAGATTGCGTACATTCTTCTCAACGGGCTTGGGTTCACGAGTGGACAAATCAATCAAATTTGCTAGAAATTTACGACACTTCTCTTTGGTATTACCCTAAAAAGAATAGAGAAAATATTAAATACATTTTGTGCGTTTGTGAGATTAAATCTGAAATTCTGAAATTCATGCCCAACCTGTGCGCTTTGTGTTGTCGTTGTTGTGGTTGAAGATGTTGTAGAATTTTGGACAGCGCTATTGTTGCTGCTACCATGCAACGTTTGGCCTTGTTGCGATTGCTGTTGTTGCTGCTGTTGGTGTTGTTGTTGTTGCGGCGGAATGGTTTGTATTTGTGTTATTTGGGGCTGAGTGTGGAGTTGTTGAATTTGATGGTGTATATGCTGCTGCTGCTGCTGATGAAGTTGCTGCTGTTGTTGCTGAGGCTGGTGCTGTATACCGGTAATTGTTGCCACACTAGCTGTTGCTGCCTGCGAAGATTGTTGCTGTTGCAAAGAAATATTCGCTTGAGAATTTAACACATGCGTTGTTGAGTTTGTTGAAGATACCGCATTCACAATATTATTAGCCGAGGAAGTAGTGGTCATGCTTGACTGTCGGGAGAAGTTTTTATACACATAGAGTTATCAAATAATAAATGAGATCGTTTCAGATATTTAACATACAAATAACGATTATTACATAAATTTTCAAGTAAGGAGAAAACATTTTCAATGCTTACATGAATGACAAAGTATTATGCAAAGTATTCATTATTGATTGTCAAGAAATTTAAGAGCAATGATGCAAAAATCAATGAAATATAAATATATAGTAAAATACTCAATGATAAACACAAATATCACCAAGAAGGTGTTTATGCAGTCCAACACGAATTGAATAAAAGAATCAAAATTAAATCGCTGAAATCTTAACAAAATATATATTAATTAATATAACATTATCATTCCCATAATATCATAGGACTATTCATTCGAACAATCGCAGGTCGAACATTAGTTGATAGCGCATCACTTGGAGTGACCTTAAGCCAGTTTAAGAATGTTTGATCATTTCTAAAGAATTCATACCAAAATCATGGAATAAATATAAAAGTAATGGAACTTTACAAAATTATAAAATTGTACTTTTCACAATTTTAAAAAAAGTGTCGAATACCAATAAGTTTTGTTTTGATATGATTTCAAATGTTTTAACAATAAATTTTAGGAAAGTGATCATTCCAAATGCTTCTCAAAGAGTTGAATACTCCTAAAAAGGAAGTTACCCTCATTCTTTTTCTTCACATTCGTGATCAAATTTTCGAGAGCATCATACTTTAAAACAATAGGAATTCAATGCAGAATAAAAGGAGAAATTATATAAAAACCAATCAATAGAGTCTCTGTCATGATCGATCGATCAATCGTTAAAATAGTCCGTTTAACCCATTCGGAGAAAGTTAGTAAAGCATGAAAATTAAAAAATTGCAAATTAAAAAAAAACTACTTTCATTGTGTCACAAATTCGTAATTTTTTCTTTTTTGTTAAAAAAGGCACCTTCTTCAAAGAGGAAACAGAAAATCAAAATGTAACTTAAATTTTTCGTTTAGGAAAACAAGAGTTCAAAAGGAATATACCATCAAATTCACTTAAATTCACTTAAAAAAAGGAAAGAAATAGTGAGGAAGACTTTAACCATCGATTTATAGAAAATTCAAATAACATGCAATACATTTTTCAAAATTATTCTCAAAAAAGTGTGCGAAAAACGCAATCTCGGCATTCAATATTGCCAATTTAAAAAAAATATATAATAATCCATAATAAAATCAATCAAGATCTAGGAAGAACAATTAGAAGAAATTGCGACAAAACTTGAGTATTATGAAACTTCGGTCTGATTTCATAATGCCTGATTTAAATGATATTCATAGCTAAGTTTCATAAGTTTCGTTTACTACGGTTACAACGACTAGCTATTTGAGGAAATCATTTGACGCACAAAGAAATTTCATTTGGAAAACTCGTTTCCATGAGTCATAATTTCATAATTAGGGCAAAACTCTTTTTCCAACTATTGAAAACCTAAAGTATTTCTAATGCACTTGTGCCGTAAATACTCCCCCACCCATTTTGCTGAAACTAATGAGAGCGTTAAATGGTTTCATCGAGCCTATATTTTAAATGTCTTAAATTAGAAGCTCTTTCAAAATGGTTCCATTTTATTGGATAAATTTTTAAGATTGTGTTTGACTTTAATTAATTGCTGATCATTGACCTTTTTGGGGAAAGCTGTCCAACTAATCAATATCAACTGCTTATCAACGAAATGCAAATAAAAATCTAATCTTTAAAATCAAATGAAATATTATATGATGAAAAGTAAATTAGTATAAGTAAGTATATCATACTTCCTGAGTATAATATATTTTACTTATATTGCGTGAAAATATTTTGATCATAAAACACACTGAAACTGAATTCTTAAAGTTAACCGCCTCATCAAAATTCTTTTCAAATTAATTTCTAGCTTTAATCGACAAATCTGTTTAATCAGACTCATCGTATAAATGAAATATTTTGCTAGCTTTCAGTTAAAGCAAGTTCTCAAATGCGCATTATGAAATCGGACCATATATATAAAATTGTTTATTCTAAAGTTGCAACCCTTGTTGAAAAATTGCTTTGTTCGTTTTTCATTTTCGAATTGGCACGATCTTTTGAAAATCTACTTTTTGTACATCAATTTTTGAAAGAACTCAAGGAAATTATAATAAATACGACAGATTTATCAAAAGCAATTTATAAATTATAATCACATATGTATAGTAAGGAGAACGATATATAGTAATCTTCTACTTAAAGGAATTTTTAAAGAAAAACTATCAAAATTATTCATGATGCTTTCATTTCTAAAGTTTTGTTTGCGATATTTCTGTTTTTCATTGTAAAATTACATTTTGCTTAATCTGTTTCATCGTTGCCTGTTGGTGGTGTTGTTGGGTGGTAGAGGCGATACTTGTGGTGGAGGTGGAAGATCTTACAATCGGTTTACGTAGTGCTATTGGTGGCCCTGTAAATCTACTTACAGCAGCTGGAACTGTTTGCAAGCGTATTTGTGTTGGATTTGAAGAGTTTGTGCCAATTGTTTGTGTCACCGGACCCGAAGTAGCCGTTCCAACGCGCAACAATTGAAATCCATTTTCCGTTTTTAAAATTAGAGCGGGTGTTTGTCCTGGCGTCAGGGTACTTAGGGTTATCTATAAAATTAAACAGTTACAATGATTAGAGCATGAATGCCAAAAATATCAGAAATTAAAATGGTAACAAATATATGTAAACCATATAAAAACAGACATTTATTTTGGAACTTCACTTACCGCTGGACTCTGTGGCCGCGAACCAACCATATGTGGACCAATTACTACGCGACCCAGAGTATTGCCTGGCACACTCTTTTGCTGATTCTGTGCATTTTGAGGACGCATCCCCACCACCACGCTTGCCGGGATCATTGAATTTATAATCGGTTGATTACCCTGCGCATAATCAAAAAATAAGAGAGAAATATTAAAAAAGGAAGAGCCTTAGCAAAGCACACGATTTATATAAAAACATATCCTTTTTATATTTTTGATTAATTTTCATCTAATACTGCCTTATTGATATTCCAGCATGCTTTTTACCATTCCGAGGTTTTTGGAAATTCTTTCCGAATGTAATTTATATACTTTTTTTAGTTTAGAAGTTTTGGACCGAAAAAGGGAAAATTACATGTCGGAAGTGCACACAAAGAATACTAAGAAAATTTGATATTTATTCATGAAAAAAAATATATTTTTGTTTGCAATACAAAAAAAAAAATACAGAAATTGAAACAGCTAAAAATATTTTTTAATTATAAAGAATACTATAAAATAAAAAACAGCAAAATAAAACGAAAGCACGACAAAAGCATATATGTCGTCATAACCGACACATGGCCGAAAATTTGGAATCAAATGTGTTAGAGAAATATGGTGTGGGTCCATAAGGATTATTTCAAAAAGCGTTACACAAATTAATACATTACAAAGGACGGAACAAAGATGCATGCGCTGTTTTTAAAATAACGAACGGATTACAAAAACAAATAAATTATAATAGCGACGTTTTCAAAATCGAAAATGTTTAAAATTTGAATTTAACCAAATATTTAAGGCAGAAATTAATTGATTTTATATTTTTAATTATTATATTCTATAATTTTAAGTGATTCTAAGATCGCATACATATATAAATAAGTCTAGTGCATTATTCTCTATATTTTTTCTTGAAGCAACTAAAGAGACAGGACAAAAGCATTTTGTTTTTGAATTTTGCTGGAGAATACAAAGAATAATATAAATGCCATCGAAACTTCTGAGAACTTCGTATAAATGTACAATATCTTTTAATGACGTCATGCTGTTGGTAGGGACACACGAGATGATTCAACGTCGAACCATTGGAATCAATTGGGAAGACAAAAGGAAGGCCTGGTGGATTATAAAAAACGTAGGATATCGTAGATCACTAAGAAATAACGGATGTGCAACAAGCAACTACTTTGGCCTTTCTAAAGAGCCACCGGCACCGGTATACCATAGAGGTAGATATGCGCCCGATTTTTGAGCCTACACCACGGATGACAGGTAATACCTGGTTTATAGTTTTGGTCATAGTTACGATTCCTGGTGCACTTGAGACTAGGGCCGCCGGCAGTGAAACTGCATGGTTAGATTTTATAACTAGGGTTTGGGTTTGTGTGGCACCTACTGATTGAGCATTGAGTGTCTGCTGTTGCGTCGCCTGAGGTGACTGCAGAACTTGATGATGCTGAACTTGTACCTGTTGAGGCAAGCCATGATGGCCACCACCAGCTGCACTAGAGGTTATTGTCTTAATGGTCGTTGTATTCGGCAATTGCGAAGTTGATATAATAGTAGGTCCCGCTCCATGAGCGCTTCCAATATTGATAGTGCCATTGGGAAGAGTTTGACTTGTGAATGTTATGCGATTTCCGGGAGCTGTCTGGGCTTGTTGACTCGAATTCATGGTGATCTGGATAGAAGCTTCGTCATGAAGCTAATGAAATTCGCTCTTGTCAGATCATTACTAAAAACGATATTTTCATTGATGATTTATAATGACTATTTAATAAATTCGGATTTATATTTAAACTTACATTTTTGGTAAACAACACTCATATGCTAATAAGTGAATATTTAGGTTAAACGAGTCTATTCAGAATCTTTAGAATTTAAACTCTCGATTCATTTTTTGCCATGCGTAACCGGAAATCAATTTGAGCGCACTGCAATTTTTTTCTATTCAATTAATCGTAGTAGAGGATCAAAGATAATTAATGTAGTATTTTATTTTAATAAGATATTAAATTCACCGAAATAGCAGGCGGAGCTCATTGAGGGGCAATAATCTACGTTTCAATTTAACGCCCTTTAGTGTGAGTGATTGTAAAATATCGTCAGCCCAACCACTTCTAAACCTTGTTTATATTACTTTTTTATCAACGGTTTTCAACGACCTTTGGCAAGGCTTTTACCGCCTAAATGAAGTGCCCCAGAAATTGGTTACAACTCCTTCAAGCCCTCCACCCTTTATGACAGAAAAACTTTCTCTGTACAAACGCTTCTAGTCACAACACCATAATTTCCTTGATTTGGACTTCCTAAAGATATCCAGACAAAACTATCACCTGTAACCGTTATTTTAATTCACTTCCCCAGGTTTTATTCACTTGTCCCTGTTGACTGCTTTTTGAGGCACGACGACAGTACTTTCTTCTGTAAAAATTTCTTTCCACGGTTTTTCATTTTCGCAATTTTGGACGAATTCTTTTTCCAAGCTATTTTTTAAGAAACAACGTATATTTATCAAATTTTCTACTTCATTTGTATCCGCTAAAATATTTGTGATCCAACGTCACCACTAGTACCAGAGTCAGAAGAAGCACTGGAAGAATCTGCTTTATTTTGGTATTGATGTACAAAAAATTTGGCAGAAGAGGACGCCGCCATTTTCTGAAAAAACGACATAAAAGAGAAGAAACGAGGTGCAGATTGTAATGGAATAAGCTCGCTACTGAAAAACCTAGGTTCTGCGTTGCCAATCATTACTAATATAAAACCTGACGTCTGTCTAGGCGTGAGCTTATATAGTCAACCAACTAATAAAACGACTTTTATCGATAAATTCATCAAATTTGACGACAGGATGTAGTTCGTAGAAGGTATAGATAAGTATAATCCTCGATCCTTAAATTTTAAATAATTTATAGTTCAAGCCGATTAAATTAATTTTGATAATTAGTATTTGGTGTTTAAATTTTAAATAATTTCTAATTTAGGCCAATTAACTTAATTTCGTATTGATGCTGTAATATGAAGCGCATTATTATGGTGTAGTTAATTCTCGCGTAATTCATCTCCTGATTAATAATCGTTTGGGCTCGAATTGATCTTACGAAGAATATAAAGAAATAGATATTGTGAATTCAAAATTGAAGGCCCACAAGTCTGTATTAAAAAATACTAAATGTATACTGTATTAAACGTTGATACAAAAATATATTCGTTAGTAAAAAAAATATGACATCATACGAAATCATATCACGATCCACTTTACAATTTGCCTGTGTCAGCTGGTAGGACTTCAATTTACGTTATTCTATTTATTGAAAAGGCGTTATACCCGTCCGCTGTTCAATAATTGCTATTTATTCAAAAGACAACAAAAAATGCAAAGAGAAATGTCTCGCGATTACGGAAGCGGCGATGTCAGAATTCTGCAGTTGATAAAGTCGATGCAGAGAGGGAGAGCCAATTTGTTTGTCTAATACCATGTTCATTTTTAATTCCAAGAAAAAATAACAAAACGAGCGTGCACGACAAAATTGAAAAATTTACAGTACCAGTATTTTTTTAATTCGCATGAGCCTGTGATTTTTTAATACATCGCCGCGACCTAGCGTAAATTGCAATTCTTCATTTCGGAGATTTAGCATTTCATAATGTAATATGGGACGAACTGTACGCTTTTTTCGTCGTCGTCATAAAAGACTGGTTGGCAACACGGCAACGCCATATGGCTTCTCTGCTACATTTCCACGAAAATGAACTCACATTCTATATCGCGCACGATAGAGAGTGAGAACAAACTAGGTGGTTTTTAGGTATTCAAGAGTAAAAGTGTAAGATAGATTCAGAAATGGAGGTCTGCGACAAATTTCATTGAAAGCGGCTCTACCTGATGAAATTTTAGCACTTTTTAATGGATTGTCGCTGCTCGGTCGATGCTGCTCCTTATGCGAGCTTTTGCTTGAGGTTGATTTTAGTTGGGTTTTTTTAATCTTGATGAAAATAATATGAATTTACGCTTTAAAACGAACACTAAAATAATATTTCTAGTCACAAGCAGTAAGCGTATAATCCAAGCATTTAGTTCATTCTGTGGGCAGACGGAGGTTTTTTATATACATTGCTGGTGATTCGGCCGAAACGGTACGAACAAAACGTTAAAATTGATTTTACGGACTGTAATTGGAGCAACGAGAAAGTCGAAGAAGCTAACGATTACCAATGGATAACAAATCAAGCACATTACATTAATTTGGGAAATTAGTTGATAAGATTTGGCAAAAGGAGTATTTAACATATAAGGCTACTGATCCCGTCGTACACCGGTTCACAAATTGGTTCACTGGTATTGCCGTAAAGCGAATAGCGATTTCGAAGTTTTATTTTAATTATTAATATCTTCATTTGTAAAAAACACTCAGAGACTTCGATCCGAGCTCATCCTTACACATTTCTATCACTTTTGTTGCTAATCGTGATTTTCAGTTAACGTTTTGCTGTGCAGGGGAAGGGTACGCGACGAAATGATTTGCAATAAAACGTCACTCTTCTCAAAGGTATAATTCTACTGTTATGCAACAATTTTGGAAATTAATAAAACTATTTTGCACATAAAATTACGTCGCTTTTGTAAATTTACGGAAAAAATTGTGGAAAATTGTTTACGTATTACGCACAGCGATCCGCACTTTGTATAGCAATCCAATAAACTAAAAAAATCAAGCCGACAATGCAGCGTTTGAGTGATGCTCCGATCGGTAACAAAGTGTGTTGCTTCAATTCACCACGAATTTACCATACCGCAACTTCTATTTATACTGCCCTAATTTGTTCAATATATTTTGAATCACATGAAAGCTCGTTTCCGCTATATAGTATTTCATAAAATCATGGCAAATGTCGGGAGCTATTGTAAATAATTGTAAATCCCGAGAAAGGTCTTGGACTAAAATTTTGTACGAGTTTTGAAAGTTAAGTTGATTAATTTCGACTGCTAAAAATCGACAATTGAATAATATTTGAGAGTGTTGAAATCGCCACCTATGCCCACTCATTAATGCCAAGCTACCAGTTTCCCTAAACACGGTATTAAATTTGAGCTCGAATCCTGATCATTCCCAGGTATTTTAAATAAGTTAAAATACAAATCGGCCTCTTAAAACAGTGGTATACAGCGGAGAAAATCCTCTTTGGAAAATTTACAGTTGCGTAGCGCGCTCTGGAAATAAACTGAACCAGTGTATTCGGCACATATGATGTTGTAAAATATGGTAAATATGTAAAATATGATTGTAAAATATGGTTTCTCAGCAAATATGGACTATGGATGCAAATAAGCGAGAATCAGCCGAAAAGACAAGTAGAACATTTGCATTGCTACAAACACTGAAGCGGAGATATGAACTGTTTAATCTAATTTTTGCTTATAAATTCCTCGGTGTGCCGTATTTATGTATGCGGAGCAAGACCGAATTAAATTCATACAAAAATCATAAGTTAAATTTCATTCTCTCTTGTTCCCAAGAGAATTAAGATAATATCGGTTTTAATTTTTTTTTATTTGTATTGTCACGATCTATTATTGGAAAGTAATTTGGACAGTTCGTGAAAGATGTAAAGCAGTTCGATAGGAATTCGAATGTCACTAAATTGACAGCTCTATTCAGACGCACTACCAAGGTTCACCATATTATCAATCGTTAAAAAATTGACGACTGTCAATTTTCGATACGCTGGTAGAAATATAAAAGCTTTTTTGTTAAGTTTATTACTCTTATGTGGTGAATAAAATGAAAAGTAAAAGACTGAAAGGTATAATAAAATCAATTCCAAAAAATAAAGGTTTACAAATTTAAAAATTATATTTCAATTTAATTCAATTAAATTCAATGCAATATCAATTAATTATAGACTACATCACAATGCTTGTCATTTTTTTAAATAAATATAAAATTATATACAAATTTATAAAACAGATTTTAGATAGCTTAATAACTTTATAGTTCATTTTAATGTTGGCTCTTGGGGCGTTCTCTGATGATGTCTTACTAAGCAGAAAATTAAGGAAATTATAGCAATAGTGATGCCACCAGTCAACGTCGCCCATTGAATTATTGTAAGAATTTTCAGTACGTTTATAAGTTTCCTTTTAACGAAGGCAACCATTTCGTTATTCAGTTGAATTCCCTGTACAAAAAGAAAACTTAATTATCACGTTCTACAACCGAGTTCAGTTCGCAACCAATTGTTTTCCTGTTCTCACCTCTTCAACCCAAATAGTTGGCATCAGCACTGTGGGAAGATTTTCAGTGATTGTTATGCGATTAATGCTTTTTAGAAACATGTTGAACTGTACACGTTTTCCGCCCTGCAGGGGTGTACCGGTCATCTGAAAATTATATCGAAAGGAAATGAAATTTACATACATTAAGTTGAGTGCAAAGATTTTCTAATCAATACTATTGTTTTAATCTTACATGTTGGACGTCGACAAATGTTTGATGTTTCTTTGCATCAGGTTCAAGTCCTCGAATCAATTTGGTATATTCGTTAGAAGCTCCCAACATATGCGGTAACGTAAGAATAACAGGGGCATCTTGAAGGGATGGCGGAGAGGGAGAGAGAGAATGAGTGAGAGATAATTATATATAATCACGATAGTAGATTGGTAGTGAGAAAATTAGTTCGGGTGATCGGCAGGATATTTTCTACGGTGTCATGTTTTTATATACTACTCGGCAATTCTTAGCTTTTCTCTTAATAATTAACATCAACGTCTGATAATCGCCAAAGTACGAGGAGGGATCAGTGGAAGGAAATCGTCTTTAATTGATGTGATTTGGATTAAGGTTTTAATAAAAGTTAGTCCTCAAGAACGAATTGGAAATGTGTGAATGGTTTCAGGGAAACAGAGAGAGAGACAGGGATCACTGTAATGAATTTTTACGGCATTTGTTATGAAGTAATTACATTTGTTCGGCGGAACTTACTCTAATAAAAATAGTGGGTTATATAACATGATAATTATAATAAAGGTCATATAGTGTTTATTTTTATACGAGTATTCAACATATTGGTGAATGTGTTATAATTGAAATATATGTACTTAACTTCTATGCACCTGATATTCAATTAAAAAAATCAGATATTATATATGAATGAATATGAATATAATGATTCGTCAGACCTTTTATACGACTTTTCAATGCTCCGTTAAAAAAATTTATAAAGCGAAAAAAATTTCAAAAATTATGCCCACTGTAAACAAAATAAAGCCGAATTATCATTCAATGATAAAGCGTTTTAATATTAAAATTTAATTAAGGCAAAATCGAAGTTTTTATTAATATTATGACTATACCATTAAATTATTAAATTCATATGGTATATTTAATAATTTTAATAATGAAGATTAAGAATTTACTTGTAATTCGTAAAAAGTAAAGCATATAAATTTTATTAAATGAATTTTAAAACTCATCTGATGGAAAAAAATCCATTAATATTATTAAAATCAACGTAAAGGCCTGAAACCTTGAATTATGAAAATATTTATATTTTTTTCTTGGTTTGTAAGTGCGCAAAATTATTATTATTTTTATTATAAAATTATAATTATTTAAAACATCTTAAAAGCCAATCATTAATTGTCGATTAAATTGAAAAGTGCATTAATCGTCTAAGATTTTAAAAAAGGAGAAAAAAAGGAGGTAGAAGGACGAGCAGGAGGGTGGTGGGCAGAGGAGCGTGACGACGCTGTGGAAGAAGAGGATTGATGACACACCTAGTATACATTATTAGTACACAAGAAACTTAAAAGTGATTAAAATATAATTTGTAACATAATTTTGACTTTCAATAAAACTGATTTGATGTCTGATCAATTCCTTAGAAATCATTGTTTTATTCATGATTATGCAAATTTCATTTGGGCATTCACCAGAAAAATTGTAATGCTCGCTTAATAATCGTAAGCATAATACTCGTACGTCTATTATAAAAATAGAAAAAAAAATGTTTAAATAACCGCGACGATCGTTTTATCGTCTTTATCGAAGTTTCGACATTATTTATTGACTAAGTTTTATTAATTCGTTTCTAAATATGTCTCTTCTCCTTCTTCCTCTTTTCAGTAGTTCGGTTTTTATACAAGAAATTCATACTTCGTTAATTGTTTTCACGCAAACAACTAATTTTTTTGAAGATGATTCAATTCTTGAAAAAATAATCTCGATTTTTAATATTCTCTAAATCGTGTCTTCCGTGTTTATAACTGATGAAATAAATGTTACATAAACATAATTAACATCTTTATATTTAGTAGAAAATGACAAAATTTAAATAAAATTAAATAAAATAATGTAAAATATAGAAATAAAAAAAATTATATATGGTTCCATGCACCTGCCCCTCTCCCTTCCCCTACGGGGTTTCCTACGATATTTAATATCTTTATTGATTTTAAAAGTAATTTTGGAGACTTTGGGGGTCAAAGAATTCAAGCGAAAAGTCGGTAACGGTTTGGTGATAAAAATGTTCTTATAGATTTATTTAAAATATTGATATCACAAGCCTGCAATGAAATTGAGCGACCAAATTGAACGATTTGGTTTTTGTAGTTTTAAAAAAGCTATGAAATTCTTCATCCTGCGAGAATACAATTCGTTATTGGTTGAAAACAAAACGAGTAGTTGCGGGTGTGTGTGTATGTGAATTTGTGTGTACGTGTGCACTTGTGTGTGTGTGGATATTTCCGATTTTGTTTAATGCATATTACTTAACACATAACTATAATTAACATCGAATACGATTATTTCGATTATTTTTTTTATTTTTTCAATTGTTGTTAATAATTATCATAGATGTTTATGGTGCCGTCGTCGATGTTAACGCTGTTGTTTTTTTGTTTTTGAAAGCTCAAACTTTTCAAAAAATTTGGCAAAAAATGGATGACTAAATGGGTCAGATTTATTGGTGCTTCGATTGTGTTGCAGATTGTTATTTCTTCTATTATTAATACTATTGCCTCTCTCTGTTTGTTTTATAGCCGTCGAATTTGATTTGTATGAAGTAATGGTTTTATCTGTTGCTGATGTTCTTGTTGTTGTTGACTTTGTTGTTGCTCTTGTTGATTTTCGTGTTGAATTTGTTATTGATACAAAGGATTTTCCGAATGTTGCTGCAGTTCTTTTCGTCATTGTTGTTGTTGGGGTTGTTTTCGTTGGTAGCGGTGTTGGTTTCGTTGTTTTCGTTGGTTTTGCTCTTGGTGTTACGGGTGTTGTTGTAAGTTTCGGAATGGCCGCCCATCGCCATATTGACTTTTGTGTTGTCGCTTTTGTGATGCTTGGCGATGCAGTTGTTGTGGGTGTTGCTTCTAATCCTATCAAACGATTACATTTTTGCAATTGCGTTGTGAATTTTGTTGGTCGTTTTGTTGTTGCTGTTTTTGTTATTACCTCCGATTTTCGATACGTCACTGAAGAAGATGGTCGACGTTGGGTTGATGTTGCAATTGTTGCTGTCGCTGCTTTTGTTGTTGTTGTTGCTGTCGTTGAGGCATATATTAGTTTTGTTGTTGGTTTGGTAGGCGCGGTTGTTTGTCTTGTGTTGGTTTTTGTTTTTGTTGTGCTTCGCACGGTCGACGTCTGCGGTCTGCGACTCATTGTCGTGATCGGTGACGCTGTCGTCGCTGTCGCCATGTGCCGTACTGAGGTTACTCGCGGTGTTGCTGATGTTGTTGGTAAATGTTTTATATGCTTTACTTTCGAAGAAGATACCGTCGTTGTGGAGGTTTCCCTTTCCCACCAATTCCTGAACGATTTTGATGTCGCTGCTTTGTTGATTGTTGATTTGTTTGTATAAGACGCAATTGATCTCGAAGTTGTTTTTGTTGATGGCCATGTAGGTTTTGTTGTAGACCATCTCATTGTGTTTGCTGTCGTTTTTTCTGTTCGCGATGTTGTAGTTTTTGTTGTTGACTTATTTGCAGCTTTTGTTTTCGGCAAACTCGTTGTTTTCGTTGTTGGATAAAGTGCTTTTGTGAGAGATCTAGAAGTTGTGGAAGTTCTTTCCTTGTCGGTTGGCCTTATTGTTGTTGTCGCGGAATACGTTATTGTTGTTGGTTTATTAGACGATGACGGCTTCTTTGATGATGACGGTGTTGTCAAATTTACCGACGAAGTTTTTGTAACGATTTCTGATTTTGATTTTAGTTCTTGTTCGTTTCTTAAAGCCATTTGTTTTGGTTTTCTTGTTGTCCTTTTATAAAACCAATCGTCCCACGATGATTTTGTAGAAGCTTTCGCGGTTGAAGTAGCGAAATTTGTGAAGGAAAATGTTGAGCTCAATGGAGACTTTGTCGTAATTACCGTAGTGGGCTTCGTTCTGAAGGATTCAGATTGAATGTATTTTTTTGTCGTTTGCACGGGTCTACGGGTTTTAGAATTTCGAGGCTCCCCTTGAGGATGTTCAACAATATTTTGGCTTGTCATTAATGACTCGTGTGGGTGATGTGCGTGCAGTTTTGTTGTGTCTTGAATAAAGCGACTTATGAACGGATTTAAAATATCCGATTCATTCCTATCGGACGGCCAAGACGCCAACGACTTAGACAAGTATGTGGATCCGTGCCGATGATGCGACCCTGCACCGTCTTGGTTTTTATTAAGATAATCGTTTAGGAAAGGATTTGTTAAGATTGTTTTAGGTTTACTTAAATGATCTTCCACCAGAATTTGACTTAGGAAAGGATTCAATTTATATGATTCAATACGGCTCCTTCGAGGTTCGTTCCAATTGGATTTCTTTGCAACTTCTGGAAAACTATTCTGTTCTTGTGAGACCATTTCTTGGAAGGTTGCGATGCGGGCTTCCTTGACAACGTTGTCATCAAAACAGTCAGTTATTGTGTCCAATTGTTGGTGACGACAATGTGGTCCATAAACAGCCCATGCCGTAAATCCATCTCCAGAAATTCTGGTATGTTCATCGTAGATAGTTCGTATGCAGTGCACATCATCGGCTATATTCGAGTCTTCGAGTTTGCTACAGGATATATTGCAGCCTTTTCCTCCGACCGCGTCGTGTGAGCACCAGTAAAGGTCGCTTATTTGAAAGAGACCGTGATCGGCACTACCATCGGCATTAAGCCGTCCCACCGCAGCAGTATTAAAGTTCGATTCATGTTGGGCAATGCACACCCACGTCGGGATATCGTTCATTCCCATTTCGTGTTCGAAGTAAAGCTCATGAGCCAGCTCGCAACGATCGTACACTTTTCCGAGAAGGGTGACTTCATGCGCAACGGGAGTAAAATTGTAATGACTTCGACTAGTCACATCCTGCTGATCACCCCTGCTGAATTCCTCTAAACACTCGCTTAGCACATTGTCCATTTCTCGATGGCGACAATGCTTTATGTATGCCGTCCATGCATCGAATCCATTGCCCGAAATTTGTACGTGTTCAGCGTAGATTGTACGCAAGCACTTGACATCGTCTGTGATATCGGAGTCCACTAATTTGTCGCAGGGTATATGACATGCATTACCGCCATCCACTGGAGAGTTTTCATTGGAGCACCAGTAGCGGTCGCTGATTTGAAAGAGACCATAATTTGAACTGCCATCGCCGTTTAGGCGCCCAACGGCGCCAGTATAAAAGCTCGAATCGTGTTCGGCAATGCAAACCCATGTAGTAATTTCTTCTATTGGGAATTTATGGACGTGATCAAGTTCTCGAGCCAACTCACAGCGTTCGTAAACTTTGCCTGTACGAGATTGATCGATTTCATTGTTTGGGTAAGAGAATGCGCTGTCGCGACTCTGAAGAGGGTCGTGTTGGGGATCTCGTATTCTCGACGAAACGCTCAACTGCTGCACCAATGGATTATCAATGAAACAATTTGATATATGCTCATATTGCTGGTCACGGCAATCACGATTGTACACGGCCCAAGCCGTAAAACCGTCACCAGAAATGCCAAAGTGTTCGCGATAAATACGTCGTATGCAACGTACGTCGTCGGAGATGTCATCGTCTAGCAGTTGACTACATTTTAGACCACAAGCCCGAATAACGTGGTCGTTCTTGGAGCACCAGTATAGGTCGCTAATTTGGAAAAGTCCGTAATCGGCACTACCGTCCGCGTTTAAATGACCGACGGCAGCGGTATTCAGTAGTGACTCATGTTGGGCAATGCACACCCACGTGGGAATCTGATCCAGAGGCAATTTGTGTCGGTAATAGAGCTCTTTCGCCAGTTCGCAACGTCCGTAAGTTTTCCCGCGTTGTGACGGTTTGACCGAATTGGACTTTCTCAACTTCATATCGTTTGTATTATCGAATAAATATGGCTTCAAGTGTGAAATTGTGCTTTGGGTGTGACTTTTAAAGGCTGCCGCAATTTTCAAGAAATTATTGTCAGGCACATCGACTTGATACCTACTGCCCTCCAATTCATATTCCTTCATTTTGTGCAAACATCCCGCAATATATAATTCAGATCCTTCGCGACAATAAGAATCGTATGCTCTCCAGGCGTCGTAACCGTTACCGGAGATGCGTTCGTGTTCCGCGTATATTTGTCGGATACATTTGAAATCATCTAACAAATCGACATCTCTTAATCGTTCGCAAGGTATCTCGCAGCCGAAACCTTTGCCCGGCGGTGAACACCAAAAAACGTCGCTGATTTGAAAAATTCCGTGTGACCCGCCCTCCAGGCTAGACGCATACGCTTCACTATTAAGACCGCTTGAATGCTGGGCGATACACACCCATTTCGCCACTTCGTCCGTACTAAAGTCATAACGACGCAACAGCTCGGCTAATTCGCAGCGTTCAAACACTTTCGCTTCACTGACCGCACTCAATACAGACACAAGGCAGAGCAACGCTATCATGCAGGCTACTCTTCGTAACACCTCTTCCATCATTAAACACTTTCGTTTAGTATGCACGTATCGGACAACGTTTATTAAGTTTTATTAAGTTGTTATTGTTGAAAATTCAACTTCTAGGAATCTTTTCAGATTGTCAATATCTTTATTCGATGATCAATGAGAACTAACCAATAAATAAGCATTTCAACAATGATAAGATAAAATATTAATTAAAACGCTTCAACTTGTTTTCATTTGTTGTTTTTTCTTCCTGCTGGAGTTTGCTTTACCGCGGCGTTTCTTACGGTTTCGAGAGTTCGTGCTAGTGTCCGGGTTGATGCTTGCTATAAGACTGAATACCGTGATGATCATCATGATATCAGCGGCCCACAAATTCTTATTTCTGTCAGCACTTTTAAGCAGACACTAAACCAGACGCTAGACCGCCGCCTCATTCGTGTCTGGAACATCATTCGCGAGACAAAAAAAAATAACAATCAAAAACTGGTTAAACGACGCCGTTGATTAAGCTGAGCCACTTCAATGAGAGCCAAAACCAATTCGCTGTATTGCATAATGAAGAGGATTTGTGAAGTGATTGTCAAGAGAAGTCATAATTGTTGTCGCAGTAAATACAAACCATGATTTGGGCTGGTTTAAAATAATCAAGATCCGTTCACGAATCAAGATTTCTGAATTTCAAGAATACAAAATTTTTCAGAAAGTGAAACCGCTAATACTCAAGATAGTGTGGTGTGTCGTAGGGGGAAGGCGTCCACCGTCTCATTACTAGAGGAAATTAATTCATTCGAGAATTTTCTCGGGGGGTTGTTTAAATGTTTTCTATCTCATGTAGTTATCACTTTCGAGACATCACCGAGTGTGTTATGTCATAATTTCTAAACTTTATGCAATTCCGTTCATTATATCATTATTACAATTCATCATAAAGACATGATTATTACAATATAATAGAAACGGAATGAGTTTTCATTAAGCGCTAAACAACCTATCAGCTTTTCTGCATTATCCGAACGACTACTTGTGATTAATGAATTATCATCATCATAAGTCAATATTATTGAACGGCCTAAGTTAAAACATACAATTAAGAATTAATCTACAGATACAAGATTAATGATTTTATTTGCATTCTGTCAGTTTAAGCAAATATTGACTGAATGTATTGTTCGGCGGATTATCAACAAAGACATTATCTTGTTTTCATAATCGACTTTTCATTATTTTTTTCCTCGCGCAAATTTCCTTCTATCTTTCCTTTTTTAGTGTGTGGTTAACTTTGTTCTTGTTTTCAATAATGTTATAATATAATGCTAATAATTTTATTTATAATATAATGGTAATTATAATTAAACGTTTAAAGACTATTAATTCTACATCAATCAGGTCGGTAAATGTAAAATATTTCTGTTGCGAGTTTAAATTTTAAAATAAAATTTTTAAGAAAATAGAAAAACAACGTAAATGTTAGTTGGCAGGTTTTTGTAAGTCATTCGTTATACATTTTTAATATTTTTTTCATAGACATTTTCTTCATTAACAGGTTTTAATTTGATATGTTTTACGAGTTGAATTTTCGAGGCATTTATGAGTTTTATATGAAAACCTTAGACAAGGAAACTTCATTAAGCGAGGTCTTCTTTACTTCAGAGAAACATATTTTCAAAAAGATTTTCATAAATTGCAGTCATAGCGTAATAATGATCTTACACACTTTAGAAGAAAGACTCTAGAGAATGTAAATTTTTACTAAATTTTTCGACCAATTGTAATTCCGAAAATTTTAAGCATGATTTATTAATAACCGCACTAACATTCCATAAAAAATATTCTATAAAAAGTTTGTTTGGCCAACTCTATATTTTTGCTTGTGTTAAATTGTTTTTTAAGTATTCTTCCCTTTATGGTATCGTTTGGAATTTGTTTTTAATCCATCAAAAAGAAAACTGAATTCATTAATTTTTTTAAACATTCTTGGAAAAGATTTTAAACATTCATTTATTCACTAGTTTATTATTCAATTATGTTCGACTAATTAAGAGAATTACTTCCTAATTCGAAATTACTTGCACAGTATTTACAAGTTTTCCTCATAAAATTATAAACTAGCAATGTCATTAATTTAATCTTTCATATTATAAATTAACATTGTTTGAAGGTTTGTTAGGCATTCACAAAGGCTAATATATTAACTTTTAATAGATAATAAAACGTCGCTGTAATCTTTCAATCATCTTTTAATACCGACTATTTATCAACGCAATATTCTCTTCGCGATATCTGTAATCGCTTGGCTTTGAAATGATATTCAGTTGAAGATAAAAACTAACATAATTACATGAATGAAGAGAGAGTGAGAGCGGATCTCTTTTACAAAACCTGTAAATCATCCCTTTTCTAATAATTGATTTGACTTACCCAAACATGTAGTCAAGTCTAGGGCACCGGCATAAAGACAACCATCATTTTTCCTCTTTATCACGTTCGTTAGTTTATCCACGCAAAAGCATTCATTATCATGTTCCGGACCGATATCGTTTATAAAATTCTCACCAATAGAGTATCGATAACCCGGTATACCCTGATATTGAACATCGGAATTATAAAACAGCTGCACCGAACGACAAATATCAGCACTAAAAATATACATCGAATCGCCTCGTTTTCGGAACGGTGGATATGATGATGCATCGGTACCGTTAATTTGATTGCATATCGAAGTTTCACCATCACTGCCATTCAGCCAAACATGAAGATTATGTGAATCGTCGAGCTTTTGTATTTCGAGAACTCGCCTCGAATCGCCTTTGCCCGTATGAACTTCATAGATTTCATTTCCGGTGCCATTTTTCTAGAGTGTAAAGACAAAACAATTTTGTGTTTGTTAATATCAATGTTGAAAAATGTTTTCTCTCCCACTTTCGAACTCTTACATGATGAAAAAAGGAGAAGGCTAAACTGCCGTCATCAAGTTCACGAATGGTTTTAGCACCGCTTTCTTTGATCTGGTTGCAAATGGCACTAGCTATACCGATTGGATTAATGCAAAAACGTACACCATCGAAGAGGTATTCACGCACCGAGGTGACCAGAAACATCGATTTC
Source organism: Physocephala rufipes (assembly GCA_963966595.1). Taxonomy (NCBI): domain Eukaryota; kingdom Metazoa; phylum Arthropoda; class Insecta; order Diptera; family Conopidae; genus Physocephala; species Physocephala rufipes. The sequence goes on from OZ016503.1 coordinate 26,151,670, forward strand.
GGATCATTGAAAACCGTTTTTATGTTGGCGTTTAGATGAAGCAAGAGCAAGGCTAGACCAGGGTCGTTTTCTGTAATTTGCAGCACTGACTGGAAACATTTTGAAAATGGTTTTATTCAATTTGCTTTCTTGAAAAATTTACAATAAGAAAAATTTAACTGCAAGCAAAATTATTATGCTGAACCAAATAAAATTAAGTGATTAAAAGTAAATTGAAAGGCACACGTAGGATTTCATGCGAATTGAGAACAAATGTTGCTGCGAATAAAGAAAAGCATGCTGGAAAAGCTAATTTAAAATATCATTTTTTTAGTATCCGAAAGGCTTTTTAAGGACTTACTTTCAAATTACCCAGAAGTTTGTAAATGAGTTTGCTCATCCCTTTAAAAGGCTCTACAAGGATATTATAATAGAAAAGTTTTAATAACGTCTAGTAATTAGATATTAGTTCCAACAAAATCCAAAAAAGGCGAACATGATAAATATGCGGAATGTGTCAAAGAGCAAGCAAAATGAATTTTAACTCTTAAGTTCTAATTGTTTGATTTTAGAAGAGAGGATAATATATTTCCATAACAGTATTCTGTTAATAACAGTATCCTGTTGAAACGTTGCTTTCAGAACTCAAGACTATATCCGTTGGCTTAGCCGAGATGACTGTAATAATACTTAATTTGTCAATAAAAATAAATTCATTTAATTTATAGTTGTTTTGAAGTTGTGTTAAAAATGCCCTTTAAAGCTTTTTACGTGATTTACCTATGGAATTAATTTTTTATTAATTTTTTGACTAAATTATGGAGATTTGTATGTAATTAATTTATATATATCACAAGAATGAATTCAGATGGTAAGAGGTGAGAATCGGAAACTAATATTTTTTTGGACAGAAGGCTCATGATTTGCTTAGGTTATTAAAACTTACTTAATTAAAACTTACGAATAATAGTAAATGTTAGATTTCGATATGCTATCAATTACTAAACACAAGCTTATTTATGCACAGAAGAATACCGATATCCCGAAAATTAAGAAAGAGCGTAATATGTATTTTCATATATTTCCCCCCAAGCCACACCTGGTTAATCGTATATGAAAGTTCATTCCAAACTTTACTTTTTTCTCTGATAGCGTGGTAAAAAGTGCTTCCAGGAGGTAACGTCTACGTATATGGGCACTATTTCATAACATAATCTCGAGTAGATTTCATCTAATTTTAAGAAGCAACAAATTTTACCAAAATATTAAAAACAATAAAACAAAATAACACCCACTTCTGGGAGCTACGAACATAAAGTTTTCAAATTCTGTTTGAAAATTGAGTCATTACTTTTGAAATAAAAAAGAAATATATAAATAAAAATAAATAAAAAAATGAATATATAAAATAAAACAAAAGAAAATAAAATAAAATGAAAAAATAAAAAAAAATTAAAAAAAATAAAAATATAAAAGTTAAAAAATAAATAAAGTTAAAAAAGGAGTAATAATCACTAATATTTTATTTAACTTTTTTCCCATGTTTTTCAATGAAATAACACCCACATTCGAATAATTAATAAATTTCTTATAAAAAATAATCCCATATAGTTTCGACGTTATTTCCCGGTAAGCCCCAAAAAATCGATTTTGATTGTAAATGTAGCCAAATTTGAAAATGAATCGTATTGAATAAAATTACTTTACGTTTCCCTCGTATACGATCCATCAGACGCTTCAATACACGCACTCCCGGTGTATGATTTAGTCTGTGATTTAGACGGTTTGCGAAACCCTGAAATATATCGGTTATTTCCTTTTCGAAGATTTGTAAAAAGGCCTGAAATGTTGAAATAATTTTAAAAGACTTTCACACTCAAATTTCTTCTCGCCATTACAAACGTCGACAACGTTATTGCCAACGTCATCAACTCGATGTGGATCATCATCATCATTACGGTTTATCAAATTGTAACTTACATTCATATGCATATTCAAAACGACGATACGATCAGATTGAGTAAACGGTGCTGATGCGACCTCATCAAATTCGTATAACTGATTTGGTGTGTAACTGATTTTGGAGCCATCTCGAGAGAAATGCTTAACCTTTTTGCGTCGATATTGTCTGTTTTCGTGAATATTGCATTTAAACACATGCATGTAATATATAATGTTATGTAATATATAACGAGCCTTCTAATTTACCTGTAAACATAAGGTCCAATCTCCTGGACCACTGGTATGGCACCCTTTTGGATATTCGGCGCATTGGTAACATTGAATATATAAACTTTGAATGTTAGAGGCTGAGGAAGTTTAACAAATCGTTCATACTGTTCAGAACCTTCGGTAATGATGACACTCTGTTGAAATAAAAAAAAAATAAAATAATCAAGTCAGTATAATTAGTATAATCAAATCGGTATAAATCAAATCATTTAAAATTCTCTGATTTTATATTCTTATTGATTTTGAAACGGATAACTGGATCCGAAATATTTGAGTGCATTCAAAGCTAGGGAGAGAGGGACTTGGGTGGAGGCACTGGAATTTCTGGCCTCGGTAAGTTTTCGAATTTATAAATTCAGTAATGAAAGAATAATTTATTAATAACGATTTGATATTGAGAAAGGGTGAATAAAAAATATTCTTCAATAATAATTCATAATCTTTCAATTGACTTCTTTCAAATATCTTTCAGATTTCACCTGTATTTAAAATCAAGAGCAATAAATTTTCAACAATAAGTTTTATGAAAATTAATTTCAATTTTTTTGTTTTGAGAAGCAACGTTATTTATTTAAATTTTAACTAATTACGCACGGATATCATTAAGATACTGGAGTAGAATGCAATAATGTATTGAAAATTGAATAAATTAATTTATTTTTGATTAACAAAACGAATTCAAGAATGTTAGAAATGTGTTGAAAATTATGAGAATTTTATTTTTAAATCAAATATTTTTGTTAGAGAAACATTGTTTGGGGAAAGGTTGTCTTCTAAATTTGATTTTCAGATGATTCCATAAAACACGTCTTGATTATTTTCTTATGATCTTTATCACCAGAAAACAAAGGAGATTGATGTGTCGACAACACAAACGCTTAGGACGAGATAGTAATAAAAGTTACAAAAGGCCGAAAATTAATTACGTTAATTTGGTTAAGGTTATAATTTGAAAATTGATGAGACCCATTTTGGTTGGTTAAGTCGATTTCTTCTAATAGAATTTTGATAGGAGCGACGATCATGATGAGAATGACAAATAACGGCATGAATACCGAATATTTTGAATGTACTTGAAAATTCAGCAAAACGTCGGTCGGTTCAAGTGTTGATTGTTTGGGATTTATGTTGGGTTAATGACAGTATTCTGTTTTGTGTCAATTTGTAATAAAAAATTGTTGAAACAAAAAATCCAAAATCAAAACAAAAAACGAAAAAAATGCTAAATAATAAATACAGGCGTCTTTTTTATATTTCTAAGAAGAAGAAGTCCGGCTATATAATGAAGTACTTAAAAATCCGGTGGCAACGTGTGGCGATTGTGCAAGAGTTGTTGACGTTAAACCTTGTGACTAAAAGAGCGCGCGATTAAAAGAATTTAAATAATCGTCGACCATTTGCCGATACAAGGCAATGGCTATGACTGACTCGAGAATGAATGCAAAGCAAATTTGTAAAAAGTGCAGAAGGTGAAGAAAGAGAAGAATAATAGAAAAGCAAAGACAAAGACTACGAACGAAATTGTAATGTCAATTTTTTAATTAATTTCAATTAATCATTAAATTATGTAAATACGAATTATTTTGCTTTCCGATTTGGCGTCTTCGAGAATGGTGAGTCGTATGAACATTTTATTGCACTCTATTTTTCTCGATTGATATTATTGGATTTTTATGACTTTAATACAAATTGACATCAAAATTACCGACGCTGTATCGATTTCGATTTTTGTATTAATTTACCTAATTTTTAATTAATTATTAATTTTTTAGGGTGTCGTTTTGGTACGTAATTTTGCCGTAAGGAGCGCGTTTGGTCTGCATTGTTTTTTAAAAGTTTTTTTAAGAAATAAAAAACTATTATATATAATAAATAGAACCAAATCTTGTTCTTCTTCTTCTTCATAATGATCGCCTCAATGCATAATACGTTGATTACAATTTCATTTTTCAATTTAAATCACGTTTAGCGCGTAAAGTTTGTATCTTTTTATTTAAATGCGTTTTTGTTTTGTGGGGTTACGCAACGTATTGCTCCGCTTCAGTTTGGTTCATATGAGTGTTATCTCTTACTCTCCCCCTCTCGATTTCTTACTCTCATTCTCCATCTCTATTTCTCTCGTCTGTCGCAGTCATTCCTTTTCGTCGTTTTTCCGCACCCTACCCTCACCCAGTTAATACACTTGCGCCTTCGCGTTTTGCCAAAAGATTGTTTTCTTCTTCGTTCAGCTATGCTTCTTTCACTCTCCTTCTCTTCTTCTGCACCGCTAGATCGTTCGTTTTTGGGCCAGTGTCAATGTATGAATTTGGTGAGCCAATAGGTTGTTGTTGTAGTTGTTGTAGTTGTTGTCGTCGTTGGCGTTATTGTTATTGTTGTTCTACTATGTCATTTTATTTGTCTGAACGATTATAAACCGTGTTCAATGACCTTGAGTCCACGATAGAGCAAAAAAGCAGCGGCTAACATTCAACGTTATCCAAGGAAGGCTGTTAAAAATTGTATATTGTACGTATATACGGTATATATCGGTTGTTGTTAAAAGAAATGGTGATCGCAATTTAGGAAGAAGGCAACGAGAGAGGGAGTGGGGTGATAGTGAGAGTATTTACTATTCATTCATTTTTTTAAAAAAACTTTTATTACCAAAAAAGTGTTTTGAAGGCATTTCGATCTTCTTTAATGATCGAAATCGGTCTTACCTCTTCGATCCCTTTGTCCACCATGGTTGGAAATAGAAACCAACCGCAGTATCCTCCGAGTGAAGCAATCAGAATGCCCAGGATGCCAGTGATCAAGGACCAATGAAAATTGTGGATAAGCATTTTTCTTTAGTCTTCCTTTTATTTAGATACGAAGTATCAGTTTTTTTGAGTTTTTTGAATTTGCCAAATACTGTTCCAGATATCTTTAAATTTTTCCATCAAAGAAACTTCAATAGATTTTCGGAGATTAACACCGAGATTAGTTAGTAATATTTTCCAAAGAACAAAAGCATAAACAAGAAAAACTATAAAAAATACATAAGAAATTTCTTTTAAAAACAAAGCTGCGACTTAAAGAACGAACGGAACGTGCGTCTTTAGCAGAATACCGGCTCTAATAAATCCACAGACTTGCATAAAAAAATTAAAATTGTAAATTAGTTCAAAATCGCAATTTATCAATTTCACTTTGCTGTGTCTTTACCGATCTTTCGGGAAAATATTTTACGTTCTTTCGGTAAGTCCGATACGAAAACTAATCGACAACTGACCACAAGTGACATTGAATTTTATTCGATCAAACACGCGAGCAAACGAAAAAGCTAAAAATGAGAATTTCTGCTGTGTTTTCACACATTCACTCCCATCCCCCCCTCAGTCACACCCACAAATACAATTAGGAAGATCTGTATCACATAAATGCATGCACGGAAGCATTTCATTCTCATTCATTTTGCTAACAAAAAATTTATTAGTAATTAAATAAAATAAACGTCAGAAAAAGAACATGCACTACATTTTCTGGCGGCGATAAGATCCGTGTCCTTAATTTTGGAACTAATCAGCAAACCATATAGGTCATATTATCCACAAAATAATTACAATTAATTCATTTTAATTATTATGATATATTTGATGAATTTTATTTCCAGTCCAATAGCTTTAATAATAATTTAAATTATTTATATACACACGCGTGTAATAAAGATCGAAATTTAAATTTGTGCCTTTACTTCGTTTTCTTAGACAATTTTTACCGCCGGAAAAATGCGTTCGACTAGATTTCGATGAAATTTCAAACTGCTCGAAGCTATCGAAATTGAAGTTTGGTTTGGTTAAACCGTCCGAATAGTCCAAAACGTAATACTTACTCAGTTTGTAATGCCCCGACTCACCCTATGTCGTGTGCATCGTTGTTTTTGTTTAATTCTGCTTTTCTTTAAACCGGCTCTCACAGCTCTCCGATTCAAGTTTCTTTTCACGTCTCACTTTGAACTTGTGATCGACCGACAGATCAACCGACCATCAAACCATCATCAAATCTTTTCTCGTGATCTGCTCCTTTCAGTTTCGTCTTGTCATTACACACCACGTGACCTTCAATCGATAACATTTTAGAGAACGTCATAAAATTAAGAGAAACGCGCTAGGTTAGTTGGTAGATTGTTAGGGTTCGGTTGAGAGTCGTAGATGTTAGTAGATGACAATGATGATGATGATAATGATGATGATTTCATCAACAATAATCAAAAATCTGTGAAATGCCGGTAAATGAGCCGGTATATGTTGCAATTTTACACACCGGAAACATTTATATTGAGAATTTCTCTCTCTCAAAAAGAACTGCGAATCACAATTAAAAGTTTCGAATAAAAAGTTCGTTCTAGTCTCCTGTTTAAATTACTCGATTTTGCTCAGTCCTTTCATACAATCCTCAAAACAATACTTTAGTTCTTCAAGGATCTTACAATTGGGTGAAATGTTCAATTAGAAAGAGAAAACTCAGTTACCGTCTGCGTAAGGTTCATCTGCTTCAGCTTAACCTACAAACAGTTGAATGAAATAAAGTGGCACCACCACCACTTCAATACCTATCACAGCTTGCTTTCTTTCACCCCCTCTATGTTTTTATTTTCTTATTTTTCTTCACTTCGACTGACAATAAAACTTGACGTGCCGTGTTACGAAAATTGCTTGCATATTGCCAGAAACAGCCGCACCAAAGCAACATAAACAGAAACAGCGAGTAACGAGTGCACCAAAAAAACTAAAGCAACAACAAATATATATATTCGTAAAATAAAAAATCTTATAGAAGCCCCATTGAGACTAACCGCACCGTACCACAAAAACCGACAACAACGACAACAATAACAAAAACTACAACAAGATCCTTAACAGCGTAAGAACATGGTTCAGACAGGTGCATAAATCGTTCAGTTACTTTGTCCTAACGCCACAAACTTGTAGGCAATGGTTTAGCGTGTGGTTTTCCGTCCGAAATGAAGGGAAACCGTGCCCACCCGATCCTGAGCGTAGTCATCAAATAGTCCTGCCAGCACTCGATTGAGGTTGAATGAAATGCAATAAAAAACAATAAAATACTAATAAAACATATTAGACGAGAAGTTTGAACTGACTTGAACTGTGCCATCGGCCCGTTGTGTGCGTGTGTGTGTGCGTCGATATATGCATGTGTGGGTAGGTGTATCTTCTGACTAATATCTGACTAATCATCGAAGTGTGTTCATCGACGATAATACCGAGCTATTTTACATTTAGGACACTGACGTTTGCCATTCATGCACAGAAAATGACAGACAGAGAGATAGAGCGGGGGAGATTAGGAGCAAAAGGAAGAAAAAGAAGAATGAGTGTAAGCGATAAAGAGAACCATGCAGAGGAGACCATACAGGGTATGTGGGGCAAGGATTTATTTTATTGCTTGATGATTGTTTGGTCGAACATTGAAAAAGATGGGCTCGGCCAGGCAGCTGGTTTCTCATTTTCGAATATATTTTTTTATTCTTCTTGAGTATTTTAACCAAATATTTCATTGCAAATGCTCGAATAGTCAAAAAGATGAGTTTTATTTGCTTTTTCTGACCGGGTTTATTTGTTGTTCGGTGTAAATAGAGCAATTATCAAATAAATAAAGCTATTAGTATTGGTGGGAATATAAGCTCTTTAAAGTCACTCACGTTTCAAATACGTTACAATAAAACAGAACAGTCTCTGTTTCATCTCAATAATGTCAAAATGTGATCATCTGCTTGCATGGATGTGTCATGATATAAATTTCACTTTCTATCATTTAAAATAAAGTCTGCCATTTGCAGTACTTCAGTGCTTTTCATCAGTTTCGTATCGCTGTTCAGTCAAGTGTTTAGGATGAGGTTGCCTCTCGGTTACCCCTCTGAGGTTGTTTCAGCCCATTCCCAAAATCAGCCACCCACCCATTCAACTGTCTACCAATTAATCTATCCATCCGCTCATTCATCCGCGTGTGCTGCATGCTGTTTTTAAGCACCCTTCAATAGACAAAGTCCCTTAAGGACTACCAAGACAGCAGCAGCAACAACAACAACATCGACACAACAGTTCCACACACATTTTTATGCATCGCGATGTACGAGTATGCACGAGTCCAGTATTGCGAAAGTGTGTCATAAATAATATAAAATTTAAAGGTTTTCAGGTACGGGTCGGGTCGACCTGCTAGCTAACTTCGAGTGAAATTGAATAGGGCTTGTTTTGAGTTGGTGCACATGTTGTTGCTTTCCTTGTTGTTGTGGGTGGGTGGGTTGTTGTTGTTTTTGTTAGAGTTTGAGGTTGAATAAAAAATTTCGAAATTACTATTTACAAAAGGATATTCTGCTTTTATTGAATTATAAATGTCAATTGCACATGTGCTCACTCAAATACACACAATAGCACAGACGCATATACCGAAGAATATTGACTATCTTACAAATTTTCGATGAAATTTATGAGTGAGAGTGTTCTTGTAACAATTATGACGGTTTCCTTAGAAATTTCCTTTCAAAAATTTATAACGTCGCAATGAGAAATCCTGGAAATCAATAGAATAACCGAAAGTATAAAGCTTCACCAATCGTTGGACTAGTCTAAATTGCAAATGAAGGACAGAACATGTTTAATTATGTGCAAGACAAATCTGAGTGTATTCGAGGGAAGGCCGTTTAATCAAAGAATTTACTTAATCTCTTTTGTTTCTGCATTCGATATAATTGTGTGCTTCTTCTTATTCAAGGGCTCAAAAAGTTAGTTTTTATGGTCTGCACATGAATTTTTAATAATATGTTTTCGTTCTTTAAAATAAGTATTGACATTGAGAGCTGGAGTTGAAGCTTAAGGGAGAGACTTAACAGCTGTTTTTTCAAGGAGAACCGAGATGAAACCTTCGGAAAAAATCAGCATTAACACACATACCCACCCACACATACACATACACACACAGACATACACACGCATACACACAATTGCGAGCATTTGCGTTCGTATATCTTTGATTGGTTTCAATGTTTAATTACGCATTCCAGCGGCGTTACAGCTGAATGTTTTTATTCCTACCAATAATCTTCTCTCCTGCCTTTCCTGCTCTTCATCCCTTTCTTCTCGTCCTTTTTCTCGCAGCTGATAAAAAGGATTTAAAGGGCTTTCGTCGGGGGGATGAATATAATTGAAGTGAAAATTATTAGAAATTTTTTGGGAAAATTTTATTACTAATGACTGCCTAGATAATATTCCTACCGTACACCTCTCTACTTCCATCCTTCTTCCTGGTACTACAATAATCCTGAGTAACAGCTTCAACAAGCACACACACACATACACCGACAAAAGTGGAAAACACAATTCCCAGAAGCGCGTCCTTTCGATTGTTTGATGTGAAAAGTAAGAACAAGCACAATTTAATACGAGCGAGTCCCTCTTGTAAGTTGGTGCTTCGTGTAAGAGAGCAACTTCGTTTGATGGCTGAAACGAACTGAATCGTTCAACACCAATTACATTCACACAAACAACGAGAACAACAACAATACAAACAATGCCAACGATGTTTACCTACATGCGCCTGCATATCGGATTTGTATTCGGGTTTTTAAGCTGCCTAAAATGTGAGAGCGTCGGCTTTTGAACAACGAGAACGGTGGGTGCAATTCGCATCGTGTGTTGGAAAAGCCACTTCCGTCGTGTCAATTTTCACGAAGGAGTTTCTGCACTAGTTGCAATTTAGTTTATTGCAAGCAACGCAGTAGGCAAGACCGAATTTGTGGACGAAGATACGTACCAGGTGAATCAGGCATTTGCAGAAGAAACTAATACAGAATATATATAGTATATATGTCGGTTGTGTGAAGTGGACAACTGAAGAGAGTTGGGTAAAAAAAGATAAACAAAACAAAGTCAACTCAATCGATCGACACAACAATGTCGACGCTTCCCTTTTTACTGAGCGTCGCTGATGAGCTGGATAATCTGAACTCTCAAAATTATTTAGATGACTTCGGATTAGGTTTTCATCCACATCGTCAGTACTATCGGACACCTTCAATTCAATTGTCCTTGCCCGCTGGCACGGATTGGATGGAGGAGCGTCAACGATGTCGTACCCGCAAATTCATCGATGACACGCAGAATAATTTCGAAGAAGAAGTCGAGGATGATGAAGATAACGAAGCAACGGAGAATAACGGTAGAAGAGACTATAATGAGAGACGTGGCGACAGCGGCAGCGCCAGCACCTCATCCCGGCATGAGCGCCAGCAATATACAAGCGCCCTTAACTCAAACATAAGCAAAGATGACGACAATGTGGATAATGCGGTACAGATGTATAAGTTGTCAAAAAAATGCTGTAAAAACTATCATCGCCACGGCACCGGCACCTCGAAATCATGCAGTGGCAGTGATAAGAAAGTGTCTGGTGATGGCTTCCGTCTTCATGCTAGATGTATGGAAGCCAACAATTCATCATCGGACGAAAGTCTACAGAAGGTACCATCGTCTTCCATAGAATTCTTAACTTGTTTTCTGGTGAAAAAATCACGCGCTTCGAAGACCGCTGCCAGCGAAACGGGAGATGCTGGTGGAAAGAAATCGTAGAACGACGTGCCCGCAAAGACGGCGAAACGACGGAGTCATTGTTTTTGAATGTTTCAAGGATTTTGTGAAATTGGCAGATCGAGGACGCTGCTGCGTAACAGGCAACGGATTGAAGCGGTTGATGCAGATGCAGAGGACAATCTGGAGAGATGGAGCCAGCGGCAATATGGCGAAGGCAAGGGACAATATGAAAACAATATGAAAGCTAGCAAGCAGTGTGCAAAGTATTGAGCTAATAAATTAAGCAATTTTTTGGACAATTTTTTCAGGGCAGATTCCCATTTTTTAGTGCTTTTTATCAATTTAAACCAATTAATTAACGTGCCTCAAGAACAAAAACAAAACTTAAAAGATAATTTATTTTAATCGAAATATTTTGTACACACCATCCGACCATCCGTGCTTAAGACAAAAACCGAATGCTAGCTTAAAGCACACCTAGAACTGCGCACAAAAAGGGTAAGTTTAATTAAGACCAGCCCACTACATTAGATGTTAGTGTCGTGTAACTAAGAGTTCTATTCCAATTTCGTAACGTTAATGTATCTACTAATACATAAGCAGGCAGTGAAGGAGATGCCATTATTTATTTATTGTGTTCTAATTAGATTAAATCATCAGATTAACGAATTCTTTAGCATTTCAAGGGACGTGCACAGTAATAGTTTGCCTTAGTTGAAAGGTTTTTATTTAACTGTGATTGAGTTCTTGACTAAGTATAATTTTCAGAACTCTTACAATTTCAATTTCATCTCGTTATTGCACACAACTCTTTTCCTCTCCTTTGGGTTTAAACACAATCTATGTTTTAAATTTGTAATTTCCTAAAACAGCCTTTTTTGTTTTCATCTCCAGAAGAAGTCTTCACGCCTGATGAAAAAAAAAGAAGGAAGGAGGGAGGGAAGAAACGTGAGATGTTTTCCTTTTATTACGTACATTCATTTTAGTTAATTGCTTTATCAAAACCAATCGGAAAATTAGATCGATTATCGTGTGCATTATAATCCATACAATCTCCAAAGATAATTATATTCTTAGCGGATACACGATTTTATGATTTTAAACAGTGTTAGAGAATGAAACCTATGCCAATATTTTATACCTTTTATACCGATTTTTATATATAAAAAATTGCAAGAAAGAAAAAAGAATAGAAAGAAGAAGATAGCAAGAAAGAAAGAAGGAAAAAATGAGAAACAATCCAACTTTCTTTCTTTCTTCTTTCAGAAAGAGCGAGACATAGAGAAAGAGAAAGCGAAGGAATTTCGTCGAGAAATAGAGAAAACAATATCTTTTCATGATTGCATTGTTCACGATGAAGTATGAATGAAGACAAGTGAAAGCTTTGATCGGAAGGGCAATAACAGATGAAGGACATTAAATAAAGGATACACACACATGCCCACACAAACGCATACAATATCGCACAATATGAGCGACCTTGTTCCATTTTATATTGCAAGAACGTTTATGCGTTTACTGTAATAATACTTAACCGCAAAGCAAAAAGTTCTAAAACTTTATAATCGTAATATTGATAAAAATGTGTGATGAATGAATGGCAATGTATAGAATGATATAAGCATATATATATATATATATATATATATATATATATATATATATATATATATATATATATATATATATATATATATATATATATATATATATATATATATATATATATATATATATATATATATATATATATATATATATATATATATATATATATATATATATATATATATATATATATATATATATATATATATATATATATATATATATATATATATATATATATATATATATATATATATATATATATATATATATATATATATATATATATATATATATATATATATATATATATATATATATATATATATATATATATATATATATATATATATATATATATATATATATATATATATATATATATATATATATATATATATATATATATATATATATATATATATATATATATATATATATATATATATATATATATATATATATATATATATATATATATATATATATATATATATATATATATATATATATATATATATATATATATATATATATATATATATATATATATATATATATATATATATATATATATATATATATATATATATATATATATATATATATATATATATATATATATATATATATATATATATATATATATATATATATATATATATATATATATATATATATATATATATATATATATATATATATATATATATATATATATATATATATATATATATATATATATTCGGACATATTCGTACATATTCTAGTGTAAACTATATATTAGGGGCAATGTCTAGAAGAATACAATAAAGCTTTAAGCAATATTATTCTATTTTGGAATAGTTATCGTTATATGTTCTATATATATAGTATGGTGCAGAAAAACATTCGAAGCGATTTATAAAGTTTAAAAATACTGAAGGGGTTTATTAAATTTAGATATATAGTTTCATGTTCGCACTTAACGGTGATAACTTAAGTCTAATGTTAACTTTATGCAATGTGTTTCGATTGTTGGTTGTTTAATGATTGCGGCTCTTTAGCCAATGATGATCTGTAGAATTTTGTTGTTTCGAAAATACATTTGTAATGTGTGCTCTTTATTCAAGCATACAAAACTAATGCCGATAGAACAAGTAAAAACACATATAAAAATATATTTAGATACTAATACACTTACACACATTAATACTGGAAACGAAGTTGACACTTGCACTATTATAAGAAAACATACTAAATGGCACAATTTTCTCGTAAAATAAAATCAAATTAAAATGCTACAAAAAATGCAAAAAATAAAACAATAAAACATATTTGTGTAAAGGAACATTTCTTTATAATACCAATGGTTTTTGTTGAGTGTGTTCAGAAAGCGAGAGTGAGAGAGCGGGAGAAGCGATTAATATAAACTGTGAGTATTTAAGGGCATAAATTGTTGCAAGAATTGGTTGCAAAAATAGTCTAGTGAATGACCTACGATAAATTTATAATTTTAGTTTTATTTTCTTACAAATTTAGTTTTATTAAGTTAATACAAGTTAATACTAAAATTCTTTTAGTATTGAATTATATGTAAATTAAGACAGAGTTTGACTGCCAATAATTTGTACTTAAGGAAATTTTTAAGGCTGGTTTAATTTTCGGAAATACATTGAGTTAATAGCGGTTTCTGATTGTATCGGACGACAGAGATAATTGCTGTTGTCAGCATTACTTAATGAGCACTGAAGCAACATTTGTTTTCCTCTCTTTAAAGTGTTCAAAAAAGGTTCAGAAATTGAAAATCGATAATGATAAATTCATAGATTATTAATCGAATACGCGGAAATGTAACACGTGTAATACCGTCTACACCGCAATATAGTACTCAAATAGTAATAACAATTGTAATTTTAAATATTATTTAGCGAGCAATGAACTTCAGATTTTGTTACAACCAAACGTAATTTGTAAGAATATTACATAAATTATTACTCTTAGTTAAAAATTTGAATAAAAGAAATTTGGTAAACCTTGTGAAACAATCCAGTGGGAGTAAAATAAAGTTTGCGCAATACAAAAACTTATTGTTTAAAATTGATTTAGAAGAAATGATTTTTGAATGATGTTTGAATGATTTGCAATAGTTTATACATAAAAACGGTTTGCATCAACAAACTATTAAAAGATGTTCTAAAATAGTTAAGGAAGCCCCGAAGTAAAAACAATTTACGAGTATTGCAGAATATTGCGAGGTAATTTGAATAATTTTATTTTTAACTTTTGAGCACAAATAACTGAGCTCAATTTATTTCAGTTTCATTCGGCAAGAAGAAGTGAGGAGGAGGTGGAGGATTAGATATCGATAAACGTTGTGTCACATTTGGATGATGTGAATTGTGTCTTAATCTAAAATAGATACACCTAACGGGCAATGCGGTGAAAATGATGGCCTGAAACCTCGCATTGAAGAAGAATGTTGATAATTTTGATAACAATGACCCAGACGAGAACTAGAATTCGAATCCATAAAGGAGACATTAGGAGACCTCCTTATGGTGTCCCAGTGGAAGGAATGGTCGTGGTGCATAAGTATAAAAACAAGATCTCCATTATTTTGTTTGCTATGACCTGATGATTCAACGTATTTTATTTTTAAATATAACAGAAAAAACTAGAGAAGGCTTCCGGTGATACGGTTGCCGTTTGGATTTGAGCCAAAAAGATTACCATCCATAAAAGTTGTCTGCAACCTGCAGCTAAGATAAAACTACAAAAAGCTCACACACAGCATTTTTAACAAAAATTATGGATTCAAATATAAATTTTGTTCCATATTATAATTTTGACAAGAAAAGTGCATTAAAGTTTAAATTTTTAAAACAAAAAAAATCTTAAAACATATTTTACAAGAAGAGACACATTCAGGCCAAACCATACACGGTAAAACCATACGGGTTGAACGTCACGAAATATGGAATTTGACATTTACCTACGTATCCTAGATCAATATAATATAATATTCGTTCGAGCACTGACGAAATAAGCAGATTTCGAGTATCTATCAAAAAGATAGAGTGTCTGTTAAAAGAGCCAGAAATCCTGAAACTTAAAGAATAAAGAAGAAGAAGAACAAAAGAAGGTAAAATAATGTAAAAAAGAATATATATATTACGAAATTATTTCAAATATGTAACAGATCTAATCATACGAGTATTGATGTTTGTGAGGTTTGTTATGACGGATGTGTGGAGTTTCATGACTGCTATTGAAATTACTGTCCCCCACTCCTCACGGTTGAACTGTATGATGCCATGAACAGATATCGTCTAAAATTTTTATTGTAAACAGTGAAATGAAAAAATTTGTTTAATATTTTGAAGAGTAAAGAAGATGGGAGAGGGGAGATATGAGCCGGTAAGATTTGAAGATGACGAATAAATAAGAAACCTGTTGGGAAGTTCGTATGTTGGGTATATGTAAACGGCATTGTGACGAAATAAGAATAAGTAAATAATTGTAGTATAGTTTTAGGCTTGGTTATGAAAATGAACGGTAGAAAATAAAAATAGAAATTTATCGAATGTGCTTCGGAGATGTGGTTCAAATAGTCTAGAGTCTAGACGTAGCGTAACGTGACGTGACGGCCGCCTCAATCAAAGCGGTTTTATAAAGGAAGATCTAATCTACAATAAATGAGGGTCTCCCTTTCTACCCGTTCATTCACTGTAGGATCTAAACAAAGTTTTATTTTTGAATTCAATTTATTTTTGAATTTTGAATTTCTATTTTTAGACTTCCGTGTATATTAACGCTTTGACCCCAGAATCCATGGTTTCTCGTTTTGATACGTCCATATGTGTTATTGGCTGACTAAATTTAGACTGCTATAAAAGTTAAGACTGCACCACCGATTATAACCAGTTCAGTACAGGTTAAAATCAATCGTACCAAAAGGCTACTTTTCTTAAAAGGGTTTTGTCAAACATGACAAATAACTCAATAACGGTTGGGTATATAATGTTGAAATTTTTTACTTTATATTGTTATAACATCCGGTTGTGAACCTTTCCGTTTGATTACAATTGGTTAGTCGTCGGAATGGTGTCATGTGTTGTACGAATCAAATCAATCTTCTTTCAGCCTCGAAAAAATAATTAATAATAACAATGTGGGACATAACGGTAATTTCAACAACTTTGAAAATGGTTGCATTCGCTATTTTATGACTTGATATATACATTATCTCCTTGATATAAACATAATCTTGATATAAACATCTCTCCTAAGACTCTGACTATAAGTAAAAAAGAAATAAATCCTGAATATTTTTGGATTCTATTTAATTTTAGAAGTCCTTAAGATTATTTATTATTCGACTCGAAAAATGATTACAAATATAATGAATTTTATCATTAGTTTTATGAAATGTTAATTAAATGCTTTACAAAACGAAGTAAAATGATAAATATTTTTATAAAAAATTATAAACATTTAATCACTTCATTCGAAAGTCGCGATACAAAAATACACTAATTTCAGTCTATTTTCATCCATTATATAGGAAGGAAGAAATGTATTTCGTTGTTGTGATGTCGAACTAATCATCAAAATGAGACATTTTCTGGGTGATAAGATTCATTCACCTCCCACTAATATTTGTTGCCTTTTCTGTTCTGTTTTGTTTTATATTTTTCTTTGTTGGGTAGACATTTCATTTCGTCGCTTCTGGCTGGCTTGGCACATTGCCCAGAAATTTGACTGGCGGCAACATCATGTCAATTTGGCTAATTCGAGATGATCTCAAACAATGAAAAGAAAATTTACCACAATAAAAATATATGACAATAAAATATATAAATACAAGCATTTATTTATCATCATTTGTTCTTTCTAGGTTATTGCGTTTGAAATCGTCACTAAAAAATTTTTGAAAATATTTAGAGAAAGTTTTCTATACTATTGAGATTATCACTTTCATTGAGAGGTGGGGTGAACACTGTTGGAGAGAAAACACCTTCCCTCTGACTTTATCTAATTCTTTTTTGACACGTGCCAGAAACTATCGTATTATCGTCTCTTATTACTCGCCTCCAACGAGTCCAATTCGGTAATTTTCATCATCAGTTCATTTTGAGTACGGCTGTTTTTTCTTCAATTCAATTAAAGCGATAGTATGGCATAGTCGGGACGGCCCGTTTCCTTATTCGGTAGAATATTCCTCCCACAGAAAATGGAAAACAAAACGAGAAAAAATAATTAGTTTGGTCTGTAATTAATTTGCGAATCGAGTACTGATAGCACAAGCTTCAATTGATCGAGAAATATTGTAGAAATAGAATTTTTATGATATAAATATTATTTACGTTTGCTATTGCCAAAACGAATCATTAATTCCGCTGTAGGGTGGTGGGATAGGAATGCAAATGGGGATAGGCAGCAGTATTCGAATTAGCCCTCAGAATGTTATTACACTCATATACTGATATTTTTTATTCTTATATAAATATTCTTATTGTTTGCTAGAGGCGATAAATCGTCAATTGTCTTTAGAAAATGTATTAAATAAAAATATTTGCCCTTTATTAATAATAAAAAAAAATTTGTTTAGTTCGATGGAATGTATTCTGCAAACAATTTTGACAATTATCAAATTAAACAAGTCCTTTTCAAAAAATGGCCATTTCCCAATGAATAAATCAGATAATTTCTTCTTTCTAAAATATGTAAACAAATCGTTAATTTAATCGAATAATTAAATCGCAAACGATTGCAACGAAAAAACTTCTCTTTTGCAATTAAAGTGGGCAGGTCCCGGCAATTGTGGAGGTCGTTCTGATGAATATCAACCCAAATAACTTAAAACGATTGATCGCAAACAAATCTAAATAAGTCTGAATATATTTGCTGGTCACTGAAATACGGAGCCAGGCAGTAAAACAGAGCTCTCAGTTGATTGTATGCGTCTTTCAAGAGTCGAAAAAGGTTTCCTATTGAGGTATTTTTTTAAAAAGCTGATTAAAAGCGTCATTACAAATGAAGCTCTATCTCATTACAATTGATCGATCTACTGAGTATCATCTAAATGCGCCCACATTCATCGATATTAACTGAGTGATAGAAGAGCTTCAAACGCTTTAGGACTGATTGCTGCGCTACGTTGCATCGATTAGCTATCATCGCCGTGGATTTGCGACGGTATAAAA